>QVTF01025790.1:0-356264 GCA_003573665.1 Oxygymnocypris stewartii | reverse complement strand
TAAACGGAGGTCACTATGAGCTGTCATTGTATGGAAAAGAGCTGCATGAAGATTTTCACAATTTCAATTCAAGCATCCATTATAATATATTGCCCTTCTGGTGTTGTAAGCCACCTGTATCTCTCTCTTTCTCTAGCTCTTAATGAGTGCACTGCTCATTTCCTACTCCTCTAATGCCACAAGTGAGAGGGGATTGTAAAGTACCCCAGAAATGACAACTACTTTACAACTAAAGACAGAGTCCTAAAGAAGATCATTCTGGGTAAATTGACTTTGACCCCAGTTAAAACTCCTCAGGATTAATTATTGCTCCAATTAGGTGATGAATGTGACCACTTAGACTAATTGTCAGTGGAGCATGCGCTTCTCCAGTCCTCATGGGATCTTTAAGGAGCTTTCATGGAATGGGCTTTTCCCGAAAGTAAACCGCCTTGTATTGAAGTTTTAGAAGGCAAAGTCATTAAAATGGGTCCTCAGAGTGTGATTATCAGCACATCAGATTTTCTCTATGTGAATCTGTGTGAAAGATTAATGACCAGTCTTAGTGTTCTTGTCCTGTTTGTGTAGCGATAAATCGGCTGTTATGTACGAGTCCTGTTTCCCTGGTTAACTACATGTGTGATATAGGATCGTTGTATTTGTCAATAAGGCTTCTTAGTTTTGTTAACAGACTAAACAAACTCCTAATCTAATAAGTGGGGCAACTGGAACCATCTTGTTAATTTACTGACAACAAACAATTTCTTTCTTTATTTTAACCAAAGCTTCCCCAATATGTAGTCCTCCTATCGTCTTTTGACTATCTGTATAAAGTCAGTTTGCAGCCACTTAGGAAATGTCGTTCTGACTGACGTGAAAAGTGACCAATCACAGTTCATTTTTATGTTGACATGCCATTTAGAGGCTAAAAACAACAACAACGGTCAGCCAAAGAAATGATCAGAAAGACTTTGTGTAAAAAACTTTCTGACCTTCCAAAACTATAAAGTACTGATAATATTACTGGCATTAATGTTTAAAAGTTTGGGTTAAGATGTTTTAATGGTTTTGAAAGAAGTCTTTCATGCTCACCAAGGCTGCAATTATTTGATAAAAATACAGTCATATGGTGAAATATTATTGCAATTTTAAATAAACATTTTCTATTTGAATATATTTTAAAATGTTATTTATTCTTGTAATGCCAAGTTGAATTTTCAGCATCAATACTCTAGTCTTCAGCTTCACGTGATTCTTCAGAAATTATTGCTGATTTGTTGCTCAAGTTATTATCAATGTTGAAAACAGTTGTGCTGCTTATAATTTTTTGGGGGGAATAATAATCCTTTGATGAATATAAAGTTCAAAAGAACAACATTTGTTTTCAATGAAAATCTTTTATAATAAAAATGTCTTTATTGTCACTTTTGATCAACATGAATTTGAATATGTTTGCGGAATAAAATTATTATTTGCGCCCCCCGCTCCTTCTCTAAAAAAATAAACATAAATAAAAATACAGATCCCAAACTTTTACAAATATCTGCTTGTCGACATCATCTTTCAAAAATGTTGCCACTAAACTGGAACTTTTTGGCAAATCAGGTAATTAGTTGTTCCTCAGCAGCACTCCGTACTTTGTAAACAGGACTTCGTTTCCAGGCAGACTGGTGCCCCCAGACTCTCAGAAGTTGCACAGCGCCAGCCAATCAGCTTTCAGCTAGCTTGCCATTTTTGTGTGCAATATGCATCAGACTGTCAGTGTCTGTGGGTGGTCCATTGCCATGCCGTCTGAGGCTCGATATCCTACAACTAAGAATATCTTGAGTTTAATTCAGAATGTTTGAACATCGCACTCGAGTGCCTTGAATACTAAATATTATGTACTTCTAGTCACTAAATTGCAGCAGTCAGTTATTTAGAAACCTTTTACGACACCATAAAATAATTTGTTGTACAAACCACGAATGACCACTGAGCATTACCATGCCTTACAGGCACACATACATCTCTGTTTCTATTACCGTCTCTATTCAAACAGTAACTAACTCCATTCTCTATGGATGTCAGCAGCACAACTTTGCCTTATGGGCCTTGTACTGATGGTAGCGGCTGCTCCCTTATTAAATTCATCACCTTTATTACAGCGCCGAGTGCATGGCCTAGCATGGCTGACTGCTCCTGTTACCCATTGAGAGCATTCATCTGCACTAACAGGGGCAGGGGTTTACGCTTGGTCTGTGCATCAGCCTGTGAGCATCACGTCTGCTTCATGCAAATGCATTGCTCACAAGTGACATGCCAGGGCCGGTCGCACGTCTCATATCTAAAGGCCACAAACCCTTCAGAGCGAGAAGAAACGGCTTTCTACAACAATGACTATGGCAAGGGGTTTCAAATAATGTGTATCAAATACACTTGCGCATGTTAAAGGAGGAATTGTGGTTGTGGTTTTGGCCAGTTCACATACTGTAACGTTGTAAATCTAGCAATTTTTTTTGGTTACACTTTATTTGATAGTCCACTTTTGACATTCTACTAACTATAAGTAACTTTGCAAATACATGCCAACTAATTCTCATTAATTTGCAACTACATATCTACTAACTCTCGGAGAAGACTGTTAAGGTTAGGTTTAGGGTTAGTAGAATAAGTTGATATATTCTTGCAAAGTTTCTCAAAGACAGTATGTTGTACGTTGTGGAGCATCAAAATAAAGTGTAAGGTATTAAACAGACAGTCTACTAATATTCTAATGACTGCTAGTTGACATGTAGTTGCAAAGTTGCTTACTGTTAGTAGAATGTCTAAAGTGGATTATCAAAATAAAGTGTTGCCTTTTTAATGTATGTACATTTACAACACTATACTTCGGGCTACATTACCTTGGTAATACATTTCAGAAATAAAGTTAATGCTGCTGCGTGAGTATTTCTAATACAGCTATGTGAGTGATGGTAAATTTGACATCTTTCTCTACTCTGACCACTTTAATCAATCTCTCCATATTTTTTCCTCCTTTTGCAAAGTCGTTAAAACTTGTTTGTTTGTTTTGCTGTTGGAGCAAATTGGAATGCTTAAAACATATCTGTTATATATTCTGTTCACCAATATAAAAGTTTACCCAACTATTATGACTTCTTCTTCTGAGAACTGCGGAAATGAGGGTCCATTAGAAATGCTGTATAACTTTAGGTTCGTAACTAGTAAAAAAACAACAATAACAAATAACAGCTTTTTTTCTATAATTCTATGAGTTAGATTTTTTTGCAAATTCGCTGGAAATATACATTTATATATATCTTGAAGATGGATTAAACAATTTTCCCAATCCCTGAACTACACCCTGACTAGAAATATATAGCTCAAAAATGTTTAGTACAAAAGTTCACATTTACATTTTACATATAATAAAATTTTTGGCTTCGGCTCAAACTCTTAATCCCCCTTGGATTACTTAAACCTGGCTCACACTATGCGATTTTGGCCACGATTGGGTCGTTTGAGACAAATTTAGAAAATCCTAAAAGATTCCTATAATTCTAGGCTGAAATCTGTAGTCTTTCACCTCCGACGAAATTCTGGCCATGTCAGAAGATTTGGCACACAGTCCTGCGGTGTGACATCTCCTACGATGAAACTCAAACTGTCTTCGTTTTTCAAGACAAGCTATGAGCAGAATTAATGCTAGAACATTTTTCTATCAGTCATAAACTCTAGTGCTCCCGTCCTCCGCTCACGGAATTCATCTGATATGTTGCCTTTTCTATATAAACACTGGTTGCCCCGCTGTTTTCATGTGGGGTGTGTAGAGCTGCATACGGTATTCTTCTTAAATACGCCAGTATTGCCGCCGTTCATATACTTTTCATGATAGCTAACATTTCGCTCCCGCGTGCAATGCAGTTCGCAGTCACTGGACGTGTATGGTTGATCATGTAAAACTCCAGACAAGTTTTCATGCACGCACCCGTTTTTAACTCGTTCTGTCTGTCGTACAGTCTGACATTAATGACAACAGAGATCCCACAGTGTTACATGATCATCATGTTCGTACAGTCTGACAAGTACAATCCTAAAGGACTTTTAAAAAATCACACTGTGAACCCGGCATAAGTTTCGAAAAAAGTAATGTTCAATACAAAACAAGTAAGCAGAAATAGAGGCAGTAATTGGTGTGGTGAATGGCTGATTTATTTATTTTTGCAATTAAAAAACACAATTAGTCATGTCCTGCATGCAATTCTATATTTTAAGGGATTTTCCTATCACTAAAGCAAATCGAGCTTAGTTAGTTTTCTCAGGATTTTCTCAGCAAATATTGATATATGTGATTAGCTGTACTTCATTTGATTAATTAAAATAATGCAATAAATTCAGTCAAATAATTTAATAGATAAGCAGCCCTAGTTTTAAATGTTATCTGCCATTCAAACAGCTTTCTCATCCAAAGTGTCAAACAGTACTACAAGGACAGTCCCCTGGAGCAACCCAGGGTTAAGTGAAGTGCTCTAGGAGACAATAACAATAGAGGATCCCAGACACTCCATCAGTATACGGTGCCCTCTGATTAGATGTGAACTTTGGAAACCAATAATATAATCAGCCTGGCTCTATACCTACTAAATGAGCACCATCCCAAATGTCCAAGAGGAAAAAAGAGAAAACAATAATGATATTATAGTAATTTATGAGAGGATATAACAGTTTGTCTGTATCTCTAGTTTCAGTAGATCACAGTAATCTAGAGTAATTTACAAAAATTAACAGCGCTCTCATAGTAATAATGACAGCAATTGCCTAGAATCCAAAGTGCTCCCAAGCTACTGCGTGAATCCGATTATGTGATATTACAAACGAGTATGTAAAATGAATGCACATTATGAGATGGATGCAAGCCGACTCAAACGCACACATTCACACACTCTCATCCAAACAGAGCTACATTTACATTTATGCATTTAGCAGACGCTTTTATCCAAAGCGACTTACAATTGCATTTAGGTTATAATTTTTTTTTTATCAGTATGTGTGTTCCCTGGGAATCGAACCCACAACCTTTTGTGCTGCTGAAGCTAGATTTGTTGGCTATTACAACACCCCATGGGGAATATAACACATGCGATCTCACACAGCTACTGAGCGCTTGTGAGCTATCGCTTGCCTCGATTATCGAGGACGCCACATATGTTCAACACTTTCAATTCATTTCTCCATTTTCATTCTCACAAAGCTGTGCAGAAAAGAGTTTCGTGTATGATCAATGTAGCAGTTCAGCATGAGCGGTAGACCATAATTTTCGTTCTCCGCATCGTTCTAGGACAGAATAGAGCTGAGCTCGGCTAAATCTGATGATTTAGCTTTGCTTTGGTGATGGTTCCACTGTAGCGACAAAGCTTTAGAGATTACAAAGGAATATACATATAGGCAAAACATATAGGCACCCTTGGTAAATATGATCAAAGAAGGCTTTGAAAATGTATCTGTTCTTTTGATCTTTTATTTAAAACAATCACAAAAATCTAACCTTTCATTGGATAACCAGAATTTCAAATGGGGTAAATATCATTATTTCTCAAATATACGTTGGAAACAATTATTGGCACCCCTAGAAATATAAATAGGAGGAAAAACAAAGCCCAAATTCCCTTAATCGTCCATCACAATGAGTAAAACCAAAGAATATATTTATGATGTGCAGCAAAAGATAATTGAGCTTCACAAATTAGTGAAGTGGCTGTAAGAAAAGAGCTAGAGCAGTGAACATTCCCATTTCCACCATCAGGGCAATAATTCATAATTTCCAATCAACATAAAATGTTATGAAACAGCCTGGAAGAGGACGTGTGTCTATATCGTCCTAATGCACGGTGAGAAGGAGAGTTTGAGTGGCTAAAGACTCCGAGGACCACAGCTGGAGAAATGCAGAAAATAGTTGTGTTTCAGGGTCAGAAAACGTTAATAAAATGGTCAAACAGCACCTACATCACCACGTGTTGTTTGGGAGGGTTTCAAGAAAAAATTATCTTAGCTCATCCATAAACAAACTCCAACATATTCAGTTATCAGACACGACTGGAACTTCAAATGGGACTGGCTTCTATGGTCAGATGAAACTATAAAATGAGCTTTTTAGCAAAAAACACGCAAGATGGGTTTTGTGAACACAGGGATAAAAAGTACCCCATGTGTACAATGTTCGATGTTGTGGGCTTATATTTCTGCTGGAGGTCCTGGACATCTTGTTTAGACGCATGCCAAAATCAATAAGTAACTGACTCTGTTAGAAATCTTATAATGGGCCATGTTTGGATCTTCCAACCGGACAATAATCCAAACACAATCCTCAAAAACAACACAAAAATGGGTCACTGAGCACAAAAACAAGCTTCTGCTATGGACATTCCAGTCCTCTGACCTGAACCCTGTAGAAAACGAGTGAACTGAACTGAAGAGAAGAAGCACCGTCATGGAGCTGGGAATCTAAAGGATCTGGAGAGATTCTGGATGAAGGAAAGGTCTCTGAACTCTTGTCAGGTGTTCTCTAACCTCATCAGGCATTATAGGAGAACATTTAGAGCTGTTAAACTGGCAAATGGAGGTTTCAAAAAGTATTGAATAAAAGGGTGCCGTTAATTGTGGCCAATGTTTATCAGAGAAAAACATTTATTTCATAATGATATTCCCCCCCATTTTAAATTCTTATTATCCAATGAAAGGTTAGATTTTTTGTGATTTAAAAAAAATTAAATATTAAAAGGATTAACAATGCAGATTAATTTTCACAGCCTTCTTTGATCATATTTACATATGGTGTCCATATTTTTGGCCATGACTGTATATATATATATATATAGAATGGGACTGGCAATTCTATATATATATATAGATATATATAGAGAGAGAGACAGAGAGAGAATATATATATATATATATATATATAGAGAGAATATATATATATATTATATATAAGTGTATATATATATATATATATATATACACACACTCTAAAAATTGCTGGGTTAAAGGCAACCCAGCACTGGGTAAAACATGGACGGACTCAGCGATTGGGTTGTTTTGACCCAGCGGTTAGGTTCCTGCCCATTAAACATTTAACCCAGCTGTTGGTTGAAAACAACCCAACATGTGTTCAGTCCAATATTTAACCAGAACTGGGTTGTATTTAAACCAGCATTTTTAAGAGTGTATATATGTTGAAGCATGCAGTCTGTGAGATGCAGCACCGCAGCACGACAACAGGACGTTCATTACTCCATGAATCCAGAGAAGCACATTTTCTGATCTCATAACACCCAAGATCATGACCAATTGCAATTAGTTTTCTAAAAGGCATATGATCATAGGCATTCATGCATGCATTTGCACACACTCCTAACATGCAGATCTGAGCAGTGTGTCCTGTTTATTGGAGGTTAGGGCTCAGTTCTGCAATGGTTCAATAGTGGAAGTGAAACCGACTGCTCAGTTCACTCTCCTGAGCACAAGACTAACTCGCTGTGTCAGCCTGACGGAGTGTGTGCTCCCTTGACAGCGTTATTAATTCAGATTTCCACAAGCTAGACTGTGACAAACCCATAATGTGTGGTGGAGGAAACAACTCTAACTGGCATATTACTCAAAAAGATTGCATTAAACAGCATGACACATATCTATGCCAGATTCTCACCAACTCTCTGTATAAAAATCAGTGAAAACTCACAACGTGAGTCATACTTCGCAAGTGAAACGCAGAATATTCTTCATGTTGGCAGGTAAGATCAGCCACTTTGTCCTGATTACACGGCTAATGTTACAGGCCAACATCCCAGGCTTTATCCAGAGAGGAAAGCTTAGCTTCAACCAGAGGGAAAGGCTGTAAATATGAGTGACAAGAAATAAACAAGTAAGCGACTGTAAAACTGCTGCAATTCACAAAGCACAAAGTGTAAAGCCAGGCCGAAGGCCCTCCCGAGGGGCGTATGATGATGTCCGAAATGTAAGTTTAACAGTATAGTGTGTAAAAGACAGGATAGTGTGTAAAAGACATGTTTGGATGGATTTATTTTAGTGTCTAAACTGACAAATAATGAATGTATTTGATTATAAGTCTAAAAATGAAACTGACATTTTAAAATGGCATCACAGAGGCGTTATTAGGCTTACGTCACTCTGTGATTTGCAGATGAATACGATCCTCGTGTATTTAACTGCGGATGCCAAGGAACTGCATCCACACTGGAATGGCATGCTGGGCGCAGATGGTTCACCAGCGGAAAACAGTTATTTGGGACTGTGTGTGTCAGCGATTATAAACCTACCAACCTTCCTAACTTGAGTGAGGGAGGGTGGCAGCACTCAAAGATGTCAAAAATATAACGACACCCTCTCCCTCATACTGTAATGAGAAAATAATGATGAGTAATGAGTCGGTAATGCAGAGTAATGTGTGTAATGATGGAGTTTTATAAACATAATTTAAAACTTAGGCTTGCTCAAGAGGTTCTAAATTGTTACAAGCACATCATGATCAGAAATTACATTTGCTTTGTTTGACAACAGGTTATTTTTATTTAAACATTTTTTTAACAGATTTTCAATTGGCAGGGAAATTCCATAAAGAAAAATTAATGAAAATTCATGTGTTAAAAAGGCAAGAATATAAAAAAACATAAGAACAATGAAAATCAGTCAACAGTGACAGAGACTCTGTATACAGGAATAAAAGGAACTCAAGAAGGTGGTTAGAAGGGGCCCTCTCTATCGACAGGGGTCATTTAGATACAGTCTGAAGAAGCAGAAACATTTATGAAACAGTCTGAACAAGAAAAAGAGAACAGTTTGGGGAAATATATAAATCTTATTAAGAACTTGACAAAAAGTTGACAGCAGGAGATGGGTACAAGAGGTTTCTATAAAGAATTAGTCAGGAGCCCCCTGGTGCCACGGACAGTACACGTAATTCTCACCCAAAACCACAAATGACTGAGTGGTCTACTGCTCTAGGACAACAGTTAAACCATGTCATGGTGCAAATACTGTATTAAAAGACTAATTTGTCAAACTAAGCTTAGTAATTATTGATTTATTATGCTTAGATGCAGCAAAAAACGGATTGTTGTCTTTTTTGTGTGTGTGCTGTTTTACAAATGCTGGGTTGTTTTATAGCATAAACTTAACTATTGGCTTTCACATGCTGGGCCATTTTGTTGAGTTATTTTGGTAAACAACAGGTCTGGCGCCGACAATTTAAATAGCAACGGGCCAGAAGAGGATCTGTGGGTGTGACAGTAAGTTTATCTTGCTTGTGTAGGCTCTCTCACTACATTGTTGTTATCACGTAGACATTAGTCAAATACCATTTACACAACTATTCACTTGTATGGGATGGTCAACTTTCTCTTTTAGGCCGATGGAATGGGCAACATCAGTTACACATCGACTTCTGCCGTGAATCTCTGGATACTTGTGTAAACGGGTTCATTTGAGTTTAAATGAGAGAAAGGCTACAAGTAAAAAAAAAATGTCTCTGAGAAAGTCTCCTAAACAGCCGTCTCTCAAATATTAATGTGAAATTGTAAAATTAACCTATTGCATTAGTGTCTTATTCACATAAACATACCAAAAAAAATATTGTCCTCGCAAGGTATAGCCTACATGAATAAATATCAGAACCGCTGTAAAATCAATTCGCAAGCCACAGGTGCAACGGAGAAGTAGCGGAGAAGTAACTTAAGCAGCTATTAAAGCAGAACTAAAAGGCTGTATAAGTCGTGTGTTTGGCAAAACATGGATGAAGATCTGACACCAAAAATGCCACTGACGCTATGAATTGTTACTGTTACCCGTTTTGCCTTAAGCGCGAACGACCGCGCTCCGTTTCCAGCACCGTTCGGTGGGATTTGACGGACATTACCTTCATCGAGAAGCCGTTCGAGGTGGTTGAAGATCCCGCAGAAGTTGGGCAGACTGCTCATCAGTTTCTTATCGTTCATGAGCTGCATCAGATAATCTGGGGTCGGCTTCGGCTTCTCTTTCGTTTCCATTTCCCCCACCATATTCCACATAAATCACCACCGACGCCCCAAAATAGACGGAAAAAGTCCCAAAATAAATAAAGGCTTGGATATGAATAATAAATAGAGTACAAAACCGCAAGGTAAGCAGGCAAGTGCCTGACTCGTCCGCGGAAAAGGCTGCTGTCTCTGTCTTTACGCGCAATCCGCTGCTGCAAGGCTACGGCAATTCGGAAGATGACAGTTGTTTAGGGCAGCAGATGAAATCAAATTAAATGAACAAAAGGAAATATAAACGTGTGGAGAGGGAAGTCAGGTGTCCTTTCAGAAACAATTCCCGATAAATCCCACAAGTTACTTGCAAAGGCGACTCCCGCGTGCCCAGTGCCTCTTTAAGATGTATTTTAGCGAGAGATTGGTCCTGAACTTCCTCTTGAGGCGGTGAACATGCACCCTTTCCCCGAGTTCCCCAGAGCTTCCTGTGTCTTGTCTGTCTGTGTATGTGTGCAGCAATAGAAACGTCTGTCCCTCCCGTCTCTTACGCGCAATAAAGGCGCTTTCTCAATGAGATTGGCATTCGGTCCTCCGTTACCGACCAGCTCCTCTTGCGCTCTCGAGATCACATGATCACACTGAGTCCCAGCAGCAGAAATCAGACTGTGGGAGGAGAGCGAGTGAGAGAGAGAGAGAAGTGAGAGAGATAGAGTCTGTACATCTGAAAAACAATTAGCCCATTTTAAATGCGACTCGTTTCTGGAGCTTGTCTGTAAGATATGCATCTGGCGTATAGCGATGAATGGCTTCACATGAACTCTTCCATAGAGCTGCTACCCCCCCAACTTTAAGTTAACTTAATGCCAATCCATTCTCCAAAATTCTTGTTCTCTACACTAACCAGTTATCAGCACAATGTATGTGTTTACAGAGTATTTTCTTTTACCTCCCATCATGTAGTTCTGAGAAGATATGGTTTGTTATAATTTAAACATAAAATGAGATGTTGGGCAAATGTTGAGCTGCACCTTCATAAAAATATGTTCATATGTAATACTGCATATTCAACATCTTATAAAGTCATGCATTTGATAGGTTTGTATGAGAAACATACTAAAGTTAAGTCGCTGGGTTAGTTTTGTTACACTTTTTCACTATGCGTAAAGAGAAGTCCATGACAGTCTACCAAATATCTCCTTTAGGGTTTCGCAAAAAAAAGTATGCTAGTTTGAAACAACATGGACGTAAGTAGGCCTAATCATTAATAAAAACAAAGTTAAGTTTCATCTTTCTTTAAATTATACTTGTGCTTGTTTTATTGAGAACGAGGCTCTATTCCCATTGTTTTGGGGTGTTTGTGAGACTGAGTTTGTATTGGTCACATGGGTCTAATATTAAAAGACCCATTTGTCCTCTTTTGGCAAGCTGGATGGAAATAGTGAAGTAGAAGACGTGTGATTGACTAAACGCCGGTGCACATCAGAACGTACCACAATGCTAAAGAAGAAAACAAGGCATTTATCTCAATAGGAGGACTTCCTCTGCAGAGAAAAAAAATCATTACACAATGTGGATGGAGGCTAATGCTTTGTCAATATGTGCCAATACTCAACTAAAGCTAAGGCTTTGGGAACAGCTCCTCCCTCTGGATTAGATCACTTTTTAATTTACATAATTAACATTCTTTTTGTCCCTGTTGGAGCAGCATAAGAACAGCACAAGCAGAAAGCTTTTACAGAGATTTGAAGTTTGATGTGCTACATTTGCAGTCATATAGCATTCATTCTTTGCGTTAATGCAATGCATTCGATTCTGCTAAATAAAATGCTATGCCCTAGTACCACACTTTGAACATAGCAATATCAGAGAGAACTGAAGATATTTTCCCACACAGTAAGCATAATTTATCACTGCTTGAATCCCTTCATTACTATGTTTATATAAATACTCTAATTGGCCTAATGGTTTTGTCACTTCTTTTGTTATGCAAAGCAGTTCTCATGCATGGTGCTGTTTGGCTTTTATACCCAGCCATGAAAGCAATTGTTCCAGTCGCCGTTTGACGTAACTTTGGTTCATCACTCCTATTCACATGAAAAAATTCAAAATAAGAAGCACGTATAAGAAATAACCTGAAAACAAAACGAGGGAGAATGTGAATCAATGCACCAGAGGGCTGAGGAGATGAGGGTGGAGAGGACTGGCAGCCCAGTATCTGACAGCATGGAAACAAACGACCCACCAGAACAGGAAGGGATTGTCCAGGTCCTGCCCAGCACCTTTTCATCCTTTTGTCATGCCCGGGGCTTTCACATGCAGATCGCCTTGGACGCAGAGGCCTGTGTTAGGGCGCCTTGCCCTCTTGACTACAGAGAAAGGGGTGTCTTTACCCCTCACCCTTCTTCAGCGAGAACTGCCCCTCCACCCCACGGCTCCTGGCTCCCTCGCTTGCTCTCCAAATGATGGAAGCCTTGTTTGAGAGCAGAGGAATTACGTTAATGAATGCATTCCTTCACACATGCACCCTGAAACCGGGCAAGCTTGTCTCTGTTTGGTTGAACCAGGGAACAAGTGCACTGTCGCTCTCAAACCCTCGCCTTTCATCTCGCTCTGCCCCCCTCTTTTTCACTTGTTCGCTCTCCTTTAGATAGCCCAGATCCCCTCATAAACCCCCTTCTCTGTAAGTGCATGTGACCAGTATGTGTGTTTGAGCCGAACATGAAAACAGCCTGTAAACTGATGAATCCTGACACAGTCGAGGAAAAGAGGAGCCTTCGCTGTGGTTACACTTCTCTTGCACTATTTGCATGCCTTTGAAGACTAATTCATTAGTATTAGTATGCAAAAGTGCACTGATACTTACAATATCAACATATATATAAAATTTTAGAGTCATGCAAATGGTAAAAATCCTTAATCCCATTAAATTCATAGGTTGATTGGATCATATTTATTGGGAATTAAACTCATTAACGACATCATACCGCAGTCAACACATTTCCCTACTTAGACAATATACAGATTTAACCAAATGTTGCCATAAGTTAAATATATTACGTTTCTACAATATATAAATATATTGTAGAAACTTAATTTCCTGTAAAGCTGCTTTGCAATGATTGTACCGTAAAAAGCGCTATACAAATAATCTTGAATTGAATTGAATTGACAGTGCATTCATTTATTTGTCGTTTATTATTTTTAGCACCATGTCAGAAATACATGCATGCACACACACAGCAATAAAATGAAATGCGTTTGACTCGTACTGCATTACATACCTTTTGAGCTTTCTCCTCAAATGATTTATGAAATGTTTATTCAAGATTTACGGACAAATATGAGCTCTGCTATGGAAGTTTGTTAGAGTACTTAACTCAATACTGTCAATATGTTGATATTGTACGTTACTGTGTCTATAACAATGTACATACATATTTTACATACTCAGAATAAGCATAACAGCCCTCCAGAGAGCTGAAAACTGTTACAGTAATAGTAGCAGCAGAAGCTTATTTAAATATAATATTGCTTGGATTAACTTAATGATTAACATTTTATAGAAAATATTTAGAAAATGAATGTGGTGATGTGTCCTCTATAAATGTGAAGAATCTGTGCAATTATAGTTTTGTGAAGCCAGAGTGCATTACATTTAATTCAGTAAAGAATGATTGAATGCATTACTGAAACAACCATGAACCATCAATAATAATTTCCATAACTGAGCTCCAAGGCTCATTTCCAGTGCGAAATGTCTTATCGAACACATTACTAAATTTGATCATGTTCCACAAAATAAATCGGTCATTAGTTCCCATGGCAGCCCTGTGGCTCTGTACACTGAACACCCATGAGCTGATCCCAGCTGAAAGACCATACCATAGCCACAAAAATCCCACAAAAAGCCTGATCAGATTGTCAAAGTTTTTTTTGCTGGCCGAGTCTTTTGTAACATGAATCCACTGTGTGCTAATTTGACGCACTGCAGAGATAAAGGGGTGAACTCATGTTAGTTTCAGCATCAGAGGATCGGAATGTGGGCCATTTAATGCAGGAGTCGGACAATTCCTCTCGGACAGACCCACGTGGTTAAACGAAGAGAGGAGTAATTAACAGAAAGCCTTGACTCGCTGGATAAAACCATATTCAAATCAGAAAGACTGAGACGGAATGATAAAGATAAAATATTAATGTATGGTGAAATATTTTTTTTGGTGTTATCGAACAGTAAACTATGAAGAGGAGAGGATAAAGCAACAAACAACTACTAACAGGAAAACATTACACCTTTTACATTTATCTTTCACACCTCAAATTGTGTTAATGGCAGTTACCAGAAATCTGAGAACAGAGATCACAGTTACAGTTTAAGAGGCCTGATTTAATTCATAACTCAGTTTTGAAAAATGTGGAGTTATTGAGTTTTGTTGTTGAATTAAATCTTAAGTCAAAATAAAGTCAAACTCATACCTATAAAGATAATGAGCACAATTTATTTAGTACATACTGATATGCAGAGGTTTTTCATATTCAAATAAGATTGTGTGAAATCTAAAGAAAGTGAATCTTTATGATGCTCATCTCAAAGCTTCTTTAGAATCGGCTGAAGTATGACGGTTATTGGGAGTTAATGTATGGATCACGGATCTCAGGGAAGCACGGAGACGAGGATTCACAAAAAGAAGGAATTTAATATGACACAGGTAGACAGGGAGCTCAGGCAAGGAAGACACTCAGGAAGACAATCAAGGACCGACAAACACTGACTGAATAGACTGGGGCTTATAAAGACAGGACAATAAAGCTAAATGACGAGAAACCTGGTTAACATGAACACAATCAGACGGGGGAAACTGGGTCACAGGGAACATATGGGGAGCAAAACACACACAAAACAGTTCACAATCCTGACAGTATGGTCCATTAGCTAAATTTAGGCAACATTTTGTGAGAAAAAAGGTTTATTGTCAGTATAGTGTTGAATGAAGCACTGCCTACACAAAAGTTACTTTCAAACCTAGCAGCTTTCTATTAGCCAATGAATTTGCATAACCAACTAGAGCACAAGCAAAATCTGCACAGATAATGTTTTTACCCTCATGCGAAACTTCATATGATGATGATGATGATGATGATGGAATAACTGGATTTTGTCTGCTAAATTTTGCAGAGCAACAATAAATGTAGTCTCAGTCTCTGATGTCACGCCCAGGATCCATTGGCTGAACGTCTGATGCATATCACATACAAAATTGGAAATACTTCAGGAGTTTAAAAGTCATCATCGGATTGGTTGGATTCTACAGGATTTTAGGGAGACGTGTGTGTCACGTTCTTTTTAACGTTCTTCATGGAAGAAGAAAGCTGTCTTGTTTTCAAATGTAACAATGAACACTTACCAGTATGTGAAATACACTATATTGCCAAAATTATTGGGTCATATGTACCCATATGTCATTGGTGTTTGGTGATGAGTTTTTGGCTCAAGATCTGCATTTAAAGTCACACCAGAGGTGTTCAGCTGGGACTAGGACTTGTCTTTCTGCAGCACAGTCAAGCTCTTCCACACTGACTGAATCATAATTTCTCTTTGATTCTTGTCTTATACACAGAGACACTGTCATGTTAGAATAGAAAAGGATCCTGTCCAAACGTTGCTATAAAATTAGAAGCACACAATTCCCTAGAATATCATTATATGCTTAAACATTAAGATTTGTACCCATGGAAATTACTAAAGTAGTCAAACCTTTTATTAGAAGGGGTGATCCAATACTTTTGGCTATATAGTGTATATACAGTTTGCGGCATATAATCTTTAAAATACGTCCAAGAGTTTTACACACCAGTCTGTTATTATAGGGACCTTTCCACGAAATGTAAAATGCACAAAACTAAAAGTGATTGGTTGCATTACCTGTCAGTCATATGCACTTGGGTGGTCATTTGGTCATTGAAAGCAGCCAAGGTTCCCAGACCTCCTGCCCTCAGTCTGAAGGTCTGGCTACACAAGACTACAAAACATGTGACTGCATCTTAAAGCACAAAAACACAATGAGACACAGAGAATATGGCAGATAACCACAGGTATACATTAAGAGATCTAAATAAGTTAATTCACCCAAAATGAAAATTCTGTCATCATTTTCTCACCCTCGGGTCATTTCAAACCTGATTTATTTTCTTTCTTCCTTTGAACACAAAAAGAGGTTTTCTAAAGAATGGATTGGTAACTCTTTTGCATTCAATGGAGACCAGACCTTTAAGCTTCAAAATGAACTCAAGAGCATAATGTATCTTAAAAGCAGTCTGGAAGACCTTGGAATACATGCTTCTGAAGTCACATGATAGCTTTGTGTGACACGGACACAGAGAGATACAAACTATTATTCACAGATCATCACGAAATCCAGACTGGCCCGCCATGGTGCTTTTATGAAAATTCATTAGAGAAAGAGCAAATGCTCAATTTTTTTATGGGTCTGATCGTTTTTATGAATCTGTTGATCCAGTTCACAAAAAGGTCTGAACGATGTATTCACAAATCAGCTGTCTTGATCTGTTTAAGTGATTTGCAATATAGCCTTGGAATTATTACAACATCAGATTTTTCCCTACACAGTTATAGTGGACTTACAATATATTATGATATCTATAGAAATCTAAAAAAAAATAATAATATATATATATATATATATCATGCTATCAGTCAAATGTGTCAAATAATTTATGAGAATAAGTGTATATTTGTACTCCAAACGTGGGTTATAGCATCGATCAAGTGTTTGAAATGACTTCCTTCTATGAACTGATTTCTATTTTATTGCATTCTATACAGTGATTAAGGATATAGGTTGATTAGCATTGAAAAATGTATAAACATTATCCATATGGAAACACCTGATATGGCTTAAAGAACACAGATAAACCATGTACTGTTATAACTGTGTGCTGATTCTCATCGCGTTTCATCATACAAAACATTTATTTCTGCATTTCATTACAGCAACAGCTGGATGCCTTTGTCCATATAAAGGATTTCCTGGAAAGTCAGTTGTTTTATTACTCCTATGAGTCTCACTTGTGGGCTCTGTGCGAGTGAAAAAATCCCACGTGAGAGTTTAACGCTCCATAAAGGTGCTGGGGCTGGATTATTTAGCGTCATATTATCATATGTATACTATTTATTTTTAAATATCGCCAGTACTGGTATATTGCGACATCCATAATTAAAACGATAACTGGTACATCAACAGACCCCTACTTGGAATATAGTCCACTACTGTTATGACACATTTAGGGTGCTTTTTGGTGTATTCATCTTTTATAACTTAAAACACATTAAAGTCAAGCACCAGAAATGTAAAAACTAGTTACCATGAATAATTACCCCATTATTTACCATACAATTTGGAATGACATGAGGGTAAATACACGATGATAGAACGTTCATTTGAATACTGGGTGAACTATTCCTATTAGTCTGTGTCAGGTATCCAAAAGTACATTTTAGTGATCCTACGTGTCAGAACAGATCAAAAGCTCACAAAACCTCATCTGAGCGTACAACACAATCATTCCACCTCAGCTCTTTCACTATTGTCTACAACATGGATCATTTATTGAGTCAACAGGGGATCTCTGGAGATAGTACCTTCATGTGAAATGAGTTTCCAGGCAAATCTTTTTCTCCTCATGAGTCTATTCCTGCTTGATTTGATACCGCGTCCTTTGAGGCTCAATGCCATTTTTTTATTTAAACCCTGTTTCAGAACGAACCCAGTTGTGTTGATCAAAATATACATACTTATTAAAATTCAGAAAACCTAGTCTTTTTTTAGCATCTTTAGTCCCTATTCACACAAATATGCCTACATACTCTGCTATGAGATTAAATACAAAGCTGATTGAATTTAATGATGTAAATAGATCTAAGGAGTGAACAAAACTGACTTGAGTGTATACATGAGTGTATCAGTGACATCAGATTTGATTTGCCATATATGAGTAATGTTTCCCACACGCAAAAGCTCAGTATTTAAACACAAAGATAAACTGTTTTCCCTCCACTAAGAGAGGACTTGCCCGGGCTCTTCCCATGACAGAATATGAATGATGAGATAATCTAATGGCGTCAATATGATGCTATTATAGGCTGCCAGTATTCCAGTCTGAATGTGATTTACATTACAATAACACTTTCTTCTTCCTAGCCCTTATCATATCTAAACCAATTTCTCCTGCCCTAATGTATTCATGATTATTGATGTCTGTAGTTATTGGTTTATTTGTCATCATTTATAATCAAAGACACTGTAATATATTCTGTAGGCTTCAGTAGCTCTTGAAAATTTGCCGTTTGTGTTGCTTTTATATTTTATATGGCATTTTCAGTAAACGATTATGCGTGATTTTTGTCTGGCAGACGATGATATAGAAGAAAATATCCCATATCTGAAGAGCAGAATAAAGATTTCAGTGTGGGCTCTTTTAAAATATGCCAGTAAACCAGAAACCCTCAAGGAATCATATTCATGAAATATTATTAAGAATAAAATATTTTTAAACTGCTATTTTCTTCAAATTTTCTAACCCAAGAATAAACTTAAACATATTCCCCCAGTTTCACAGACAAGGCTTAAGCCTTGTCCCAGACTAAAATGTAAGTCTAAGCTGTTTCAACTTAAATAAATTAGCATTGATTGATCTTTAAATATATCAGTGCCTTTGTTTTGTCTCAAGATGCACACCAGTATTGTTTTCAATAAGGCATGTTTATAAAAAAAATACTCAAATGTCCTAATTGAACTATGGCCTAATCCTGGTTTAGTCTAAGCCCTGTCTGTGAAACCGGGCCATTATTTTATCTACAGACAAAACTTAAGACGCATTTCATTTAAAAATATATATTTTTTAAATCTTTATGAATAAAATATAAAGTTAGAATAACTTCAAACTTGTCTTAAATATTCAAATATAAGATGTTTAATACATTTATTGGGTTGCTTTAAATATTAATAATGTAGTGACACCAGTGATCGATACTGTAAAGGATGATCAATCATAATTATATGTGGCATGGCTTTTTCCCAAAAGCACAAGAAAGACAAATGACAGTGTGGCGAGGGGGGCGTGGTTCAGCGAAGTCTGCAGCGGGAGAAAGACTCAGGAGACAGCGGTAAGTAAGTGGGTCAAGTGCAAAATGAGGAACACCGGTGTCTGATTGCAGTAATTGGCGTGGAGAGACCCAATAAAGCCACCGTGGAGTGGGAACTCGAGGAGAGAGACGGAGTGAAGACTCGGGTGCACGGTCTGTGAGCGGGAGACAGCCGAAACGAATGCTGAGAGTGATCGCGGAGACAACCGAGAGAGTTGATGTTTTTAGAGCGCGCAGAGTGCGCAGCTGTTTAAGTTTATCAAAATAAATTTCACCTGAGTCTTCCCAAGCCAACCCTGTCCGCTTCCTTCCTTCCATTACGAACTTTGTTACACTGGTTGCCGAAACCCGGGGAAGGAAGCCGGAACGCCGCTGCCATCATGTCCTCACCAACGGGATCGCCGTTTGCGGAGGTTATCCAATCGCTCGCGGGACTCCACCAGGAACACCACAAGGCGCTGATGGACATGAGGGCAGACCAGGAGAGAAGATTTTGTGCCCTCGTCCAGAATCAGCGGGAGGACCGCGAGCTGTTCCGGAGCTGGATGGACCGGGAGGTTCGGGCCGGGGAGAGTTCAACAACCCCGGCCCCGCCCACCCACATGCCGGTACAGAAGATGGGGCCGCAGGATGACCCGGAGGCGTTCATCGATCTATTTGAGAAGACCGCGGCGGCATGTGGGTGGCCCCAAACGGACTGGCCAGTGCGCCTCATCCCCCTGCTAACCGGGGAGGCGCAGTTGGCGGCGCAGCAGTTGCCAGTCCAGAACCTCCTGGTCTATGAAGACCTGAAACGGGCCATCCTCCAGCGGGTCGGCCGGAGCCCCGAGCAGCACCGCCAGCGCTTCCGGTCGCTGGAGTTGGGGGAGAACGGCCGGCCCTTCGTGATGGCTCACCAGCTCCGGGACGCCTGCCGCAGATGGCTGTTGGCCGGAGAAGGCGGCGTCGATGATATCATCGACCAGGTGGTGCTGGAGCAATTTATTGCGCGGCTCCCGAAGAGGACCGCGCAGTGGGTCCAGTGCCACCGCCCGGCGTCGCTGGACCTGGCCATCCAACTCGCAGAGGACCAGATGGTGGCGTGCCATGGGGTTGGCGAACCCCTACCGTCCGTCTCTCTCTCTCTCCCCTCCCCTTCTGTCTCGCCCCCTATTTTTCTCCCCAGGTCCCGTGCTGGCGTGGTTCCCCGAGCCCAGCCCCGATGGAGGGGAGGGCCGGCCCCGGAGTCGACGGCCGCAAGAGCCCACAGCAGGGAGGCAGGGTCGGCTGGCCCGAGCCACGCTGCTGGTCCCGTTTCCTCAGTCCCTCCACGTCAATTCCTTGTCCCTCTTCCCGCCACTGGGGTGGCGGGGAAGCCTGGGCCGGCCTGTTGGCGTTGCGGGGACCCGGGCCATTTTATCGATCGGTGTCCGGTGATGGAGGTGGGGACCCTGGTCCGGGTTCCGGACGTCCCGCAGGCCGCCCCCGATCAGGCTGGCGGGTACCAGATACCTGTGAGTATGAGGGGGGGTACGTATTGGGCGTTGGTGGATTCGGGCTGTAACCAAACCTCAATCCATCAAAGCCTAGTTCAGCCTGAGGCATTGGATATGAGCTGCATGGTTCGGGTAAGGTGTGTGCACGGGGACGTGGCGGAATACCCAGTAGTGCGTTTAGCCATCCAATTTCGGGGACAAAAGCATAATGTGGAGGTGGCCGTTAACCCCCACCTCCGGCATCCGCTGATTTTGGGAACCAATTGGCCCTCGTTTAAAATTTTATTGGGAGTTTTGTGTGCGGATGCCTCCTGGGGAAAAGAGACGCCAGGGAGGGAGGCGGCGGTGCGCTCGGGGGAGGCTGAGCCTGGGCTCGCTGAGGCGGCTCCGGGGGATCGGAACGCGATCGAGAGGTCAATCCTCACGGAGCGTGATGATTTCCCCCTGGAGCAGTCTCAGGACGAGACCCTAAGAAATGCGTTCGCACAGGTCTGTTCCATTGACGGCCGGCCTCTCCAGACCGCACGGGCCCCTTCCTATCCATATTTTGCGATTTTAAAAGACAGGTTGTATCGAGTGACCCAGGACGCTCAATCAAAGCAAGATACAACCCAGTTGTTGGTACCCAAAAGCCGTCGGGAAATGCTTTTCCAGGCGGCTCATTGCAATCCTATGGCCGGGCACCTGGGGCAGGCGACAACACTAAACCGTTTAATGGCCCGCTTCTTTTGGCCGGGCATCCACGAGAATGTACGCCGGTGGTGTGCGGCTTGTCGTGAATGTCAGCTAGTGAATCCCCCGGCCTCCCCAAAAGCGCCTTTGCGCCCCCTTCCGCTAATGCAGGTCCCCTTCGAACGAATTGGTATGGACCTCATCGGGCCATTAGAGCGGTCGGCACGAGGGCATCGATTTGCATTAGTTCTGGTGGATTATGCAACCCGATACCCGGAGGCAGTAGCGCTCCGCAACATTTCCGCAAAAAGTGTGGCGGAGGCTCTGTTCAGTATGATCTCCCGGGTGGGGATCCCGAAAGAGATTCTCACCGATCAGGGCACGGCGTTTATGTCACGAACCATTCGCGAACTTTATGAATTATTGGGAATTAAATCGATTCGCACCAGCGTCTATCACCCACAAACGGACGGCCTGGTGGAACGGTTTAATCGTACGTTGAAAACCATGATTCGAAAGTTCGTTCACGAAGACGCCAAAAATTGGGACAAATGGCTGGAACCCCTTTTGTTCGCTGTGCGCGAGGTCCCGCAAGCCTCCACGGGGTTTTCCCCCTTCGAGCTCCTGTACGGCCGCCAGCCCTGCGGGGTTTTGGACGTCCTGAGGGAGACTTGGGAGGAGGGACCTTCGGAGAGTAAAAATGAAATTCAGCATGTGCTGGACCTGAGAACAAAACTCCACACATTGGGGCAGCTCTCCATGGAGAATTTGTTACAGGCCCAGGACAAGCAAAGCCGGCTATACAATCGGGGGGCCAGATTACGCAATTTCACGCCGGGAGATAAAGTACTTGTGTTACTCCCTACCTCTAGCTCCAAATTACTCGCCAAGTGGCAAGGACCGTTTGAGGTCACACGGCAGGTAGGGGATCTCAATTATGAGGTGGTTCGAACGGATCGGAGCGGGGCACGTCAGATTTATCACCTCAACCTCCTTAAAAAATGGAACGAGGTCGAGCCGGTGATGCTGGCGACGGTAGTAAGTAACGAGGAAGATCTCGGGCCAGAGGCGAGCCTTAAAGTTCCATCACTCACTCTGGCCCCGGGGGGGGATCACCTCTCACCCTCCCAGCTCACCGATGTAGCCCGGTTGCAGAGAGAATTTGCGGACGTGTTCTCGCCCCGGCCCGGTCGAACTAACCTTATTCAACACCATATTGAGACCGAGCCGGGCGTGGTAGTGCGCAGCCGGCCGTATCGTTTACCGGAGCACAAGAAAAAGGTGGTCCAGTCAGAATTAGAGGCGATGCTAGAGATGGGAGTAATAGAAGAGTCCCGCAGTGACTGGGCGAGCCCGATCGTTTTGGTACCGAAAACAGACGGCTCGGTCCGATTCTGCGTGGATTATCGCAAGGTGAATGCGGTGTCGAAATTCGACGCCTATCCAATGCCGCGGGTTGACGAGTTGCTTGATCGGCTGGGTACCGCTCGTTTTTATTCGACACTGGACTTAACGAAAGGATATTGGCAGATCCCCTTATCACCGTTATCCAAAGAAAAGTCAGCCTTCACAACGCCGTTTGGATTGCACCAATTTGTCACGCTTCCGTTTGGGTTGTTCGGGGCGCCCGCTACCTTTCAGCGCCTCATGGACAAAATCCTCCGACCACACACCGCCTACGCCGCTGCCTACCTGGATGACATCATCATCTACAGTCAGGACTGGCAGCGGCACATGGTGCACCTGCGGGAGGTGCTGAGAGCGCTGAGGGGAGCGGGACTAACGGCCAACCCAAAGAAGTGTGCGATTGGGCGGGTGGAGGTACGTTATCTGGGTTTCCACTTAGGTCACGGACAGGTGCGTCCCCAAATTGATAAGACGGCAGCTATTGCGGCCTGCCCGAGACCTAAGACCAAAAAGGAGGTGAGGCAGTTCCTGGGGCTGGCGGGGTATTACAGGAGGTTTGTTCCTGACTATTCGGAGCTCACCAGCCCGCTGACTGACCTCACTAAAAAGGAGGTCCCAGATACGGTCCCGTGGACGGAGCGGTGCCAGCAGGTTTTCACCCAGGTAAAGGCTGCTCTGTGTGGCGGGCCGCTATTACACTCTCCTGACTTTTCTCTCCCCTTCTTGCTGCAGACGGACGCGTCGGACCGGGGGCTGGGAGCTGTCCTGACCCAGGAGATAGGGGGTGAGGAGCGCCCGGTGCTGTACATCAGTCGGAAGCTCTCTAAGAGAGAGACGATGTACAGCACCATTGAGAAGGAGTGTTTGGCAATCCGGTGGGCGGTCCTCACCCTCCGCTATTATCTCCTGGGACGGGAATTCACCCTCTGTTCGGACCACGCCCCCTTGCAGTGGCTCCACCGCATGAAGGATACCAACGCGCGGATCACCCGTTGGTATCTGGCATTACAGCCCTTCAAATTCAAGGTGATCCACAGGCCGGGGACGCAGATGACTGTAGCCGACTTCCTCTCCAGGAATGGGGGGGGGGGAGCTGCAGGCCGGAGGGCTTCCCGGCCTGAGTCGGGCGGTGGGGGTATGTGGCGAGGGGGGCGTGGTTCAGCGAAGTCTGCAGCGGGAGAAAGACTCAGGAGACAGCGGTAAGTAAGTGGGTCAAGTGCAAAATGAGGAACACCGGTGTCTGATTGCAGTAATTGGCGTGGAGAGACCCAATAAAGCCACCGTGGAGTGGGAACTCGAGGAGAGAGACGGAGTGAAGACTCGGGTGCACGGTCTGTGAGCGGGAGACAGCCGAAACGAATGCTGAGAGTGATCGCGGAGACAACCGAGAGAGTTGATGTTTTTAGAGCGCGCAGAGTGCGCAGCTGTTTAAGTTTATCAAAATAAATTTCACCTGAGTCTTCCCAAGCCAACCCTGTCCGCTTCCTTCCTTCCATTACGAACTTTGTTACAGACAGCAACAGACATTTTGAGAAAGGCTCCCGTTGTATTGAAAATCTGGGTATGTCCTTTGTGTTGCAGGTCAAAAGGACCCTAAATGATTCCAAGCCATTCATCAAAACTACAGAAAAATACCCTAAAGATTCATGTAAGAACAGAAAACCTCCATTAAATACAGTATATAAGACAAAAATGTGTGTGTGTGTGTGTGTGTGTGTGTGTGTGCGTGCATGCGTGCATGTGTGCATGAGTGTGTGTGTGCGTGTGTGTGTGTGTGTGTGTGTGTGTGTGTGTGTGTGTGTGTGTGTGTGAGGGAAAAAGTTCCTTCTTTTTTGTGTTAGGGGTCTATTTGAACAGCATATTTTTGTTAAAAATTAGTGACATGGACACATAATCTTCCTAGATGTTTTTAAAAAAACTATTTGTGGCTAATATTGGCATGCTGAGCGAAGTAACTAAGTATAAATAGTATCTAACTTTAACGTACTTAATGTAAATAGTATTGTAAGGCCCGGCTCGATTCGACCCAATGACGGCAGTCGCGGGTGAAGGGCTTTGCGTATTACAGTCTTTCCTTTTCACGACACAACAAGATTAAAATGGAACACTTTTTCTTATATATTTTGTCTCGTTATTTCATCTGACTCCATAAATGAAAAGGTTTTAATGATATCTGTGCATCATTAAAATATGAACGAATGATTGATTATTCTTATCAGCTCTTTTTTAATACTTTACCCGCTCAGATGTAGGGAAGCTATATCGCTCAGAGGCCCTGTTTTCCACAGGTCTCACGGACACAATCTCGTCAGGCCCGGTCATCAGTCAGAGGTAAATTATGGTTATGTATCTAAGATTTGCCGTAAATTCACACGTACACAATCAGAGACATCGAATAACCGCCTTGGAGCCCCCTCAGAACTTTAGTTCAATCGTTTTCTTCAGTAAAGGGTTTTGGCCACTATCAGATATGTTAGCAGATCAAATGTACTACACTCGTAATAGCTTTGGGTTGGTCAAATCTTTGTTTAAAGTAACATTAAATCAAAAGTCAGAGGTATGGGCGTACCCGAGTCTAGTCTGATCAGACGGCGTTCGCCGTCCCTGAACGGAATTAGCCCGCCCCTGCACCCAAGTACACTTAAAAGATGCCGGATATTAGCCGTCGCTAAAACTGACGCAGGCTTGCGGAAATATACGAATCCACTAATCTAATAGGGAGAAAGCAATCTTTAGAGGCAATTAGAATATAATCAAACGTTACAATTTATTGACCAGGTAATCGAAGCAATAATTCAAAACTCCAATGTTACAAGAATAGAATCATCAGTTAACCATACCTGGCAATGAAAAACTTCACACAAGTGATCTGTGTGGGCAATCTGCTTACTGACGCCTAACCATAGCTGGAAATGAAACTACACACAAGTGATCTGTGTGGGCAATCTGCTTACTGACGCCCA
Source organism: Oxygymnocypris stewartii (assembly GCA_003573665.1). Taxonomy (NCBI): domain Eukaryota; kingdom Metazoa; phylum Chordata; class Actinopteri; order Cypriniformes; family Cyprinidae; genus Oxygymnocypris; species Oxygymnocypris stewartii. Next base: position 330,601 of record QVTF01025790.1, on the reverse strand, counting down.
GAACTTTGTGTCCCCTTTCCTTATATACCCAGATAATTCAATAACCCACCAAATGGTGGCATCTTTGTTATTATGATTAGACTTTAGAATTTGCAACCAAATGGCTTCTTGAGATCCTGTGGCAGAGAATGCTTATTTACATACAGGAGGTGTTTTGAATAGAAGATCAGGGGGAAGACACACCTTTAAGTTGTGCACTATACTTCTCAGATTTTAGAACTTCTTTTAGCTTTTCCTTATGATTGGGAGAATGAGACCATTTTACCAGGCGCACTGAGACATTTCAAAAGATATCATACATGTATGGTTACTTTTTTGTACACATTATATTGCATGGGTTTTTCAGTGAATTTTAGGTGATGAGGGGAGGGGGAAATGATGAGACCGTCAGTACAGGGTGTGAACCCCCCGGTGTGTTGCGTCCTGGGTGTTGCTGTTGCATATGCAAGAGGTAGTTTTTGTGGATTTCCAGGCCGGCCCCCTGTCCTCTCGAGGGGGGGGGCCCAGACATCCTGGCACCAGGCTTACAGTTTTTATCGCTTTGTGCCATACAGTGAGGGAAAAAATATTTGATCCCCTGCTGATTTTGTACGTTTTCCCACTGACAAAGAAATGATCTGTCTATAATTTTAATGGTAGGTTTATTTGAACAGTGAGAGACAGAATAACAATAACAACAAAATCCAGAAAAACACATTTCAAAAAAGTTATCAATTGATTTGCATTTTAATGAGTGAAATAAGTATTCATAAGCAAGATTTCTGGCTCCCAGGTGTCTTTTATACAGGTAAGGAGCTGAGATTAGGAGTTACCTGTATAAAAGACACCTGTTCACAGAATCAGTCAAACTCTCCACCATGGCCAAGACCAAAGAGCTGTCCAAGGATGTCAGGGACAAGACTGTAGACCTACACAAAGCTGGAAAGGGCTGTTGACCATTGTCAAGCAGCTTGGTGAGAAGGAGACAACAGTCGGTGCGATTATTTGCAAATAGAAGAAACACAAAATAACTTTCAATCTCCCTCGGTCTGGGGCTCCATACAAGATCTCACCTCGTGGAGACAAAGGATGGAGCCATGTACCATCAGGGCCAGGGCATTGAAGCCAGCCAGGGCATTGAAAATGGGCCGTGGATGGGTACTCCATCATAACAATGACCCAAAACACACGGCCGAGGCAACAAAGGAGTGGCTCAAGAAGAAGCACATCAAGGTCTTGGAGTGGCCTTGCTAGTCTCCAGACCTCAATCCCATAGTAAATCTGTGGAGGTAGCTAAAGGTTGGAGTTGCCAAACGTCAGCCTTGAAACCTTAATGACTTGGAGAGGATCTGCAAAGAGGAGTGGAACAAAATCCCTCCTGAGATGTGTGCAAACCTGGTGTCCAACTACAAGAAACATCTGACCTCTGTGATTGCCAACAAGGGTTTTGTCACCAAGTACTAAGTCATGTTTTGCGAAGGGGTCAAATATTATTTCACTCATTAAAATGCAAATCAATTTAAAACTTTTTTGAAATACGTTTTTCTGGATTTTTGTTGTTGTTGTTATTCTGTCTCTCACTGTTCACATAAACGCACCATTAAAATTATAGACCGATCATTTCTTTGTCAGTGGGCAAACGTACAAAATCAGCAGGGGATCAAATAATGTCTTCCCTCACTGTATATATATTTCCCCCGATCCTTGTGAGGGTAAAATTAGTTTCACACACGTTTCAGTGCTGCAATGATAACTGAGAATGAACAACTAACAACCAAAAACTGCATTTCACAGATTTATTGACTGTAAAACTCAAATAGACGAAGAAAAAGCTAATTATTCATGGATGATTCAGAAGAGAGGTCTTAAGGTTTGAGTAAACGTCTAATCTTACATTCCATAGGTTCTCATGTATTTCATATTTTAGTCTTTGACAAGCTTGAAAGGTTTTCTGTTTTTTACCTGACTCTTTGGTGTGTTTCAATGTGTTGAATTGCATGGAATTCAGAAGGTGGATTAATTTGGCCCCACAATAATCAATATAACAATGAGTTGTGCATCCTTTCCAAAACACATCTGTTGATACTTTGCATGCACATTCATGATCCTAAATGAGAAAACATTCAAGAAGAAATTAATTGTTGAAACTGTTTCAAACTGTTTAAAAATCTAGTGTGAGGTCTAAATATATATATAAAAAATACAAGGCACATTAAAAAACATGACAACTCCTTTCAAGCCAGTTGTGACAAAAATAGTGCACACCTATTATGATTATGATGGTAATCTGCAGGCAGTGCAAAAACATGGCCTTTGAGGTGTTTGTTGAGGAGAGGAGTCTTTGGCAAGAATCGTCATACAATCAGATAACACCTAGCCTCTCATTTTATTCTTAAGAAAAATAATAAGGTATTATAAAATAATTACTATTAGAAAAATATAGGTGAATATATATATATATATATGTGTTGCGTGTTGCTTGGTATATATCATACCAGTGGTATATATCATACCAGTTCCTTTGCCTGAATTTAATTTTGGAAGCCATAGCGAGGTGGATGCCATTTTCTTTTGGTAATTGTGTTTTCTCCGGTTTTTGGTCAGATAGGTAGTGAGGTAAAAGTTATGTTGTTTATTTGCCTTTTGTTTATTCAGGTAAGTTAGGTTGATCCTCCCAACATTTAGACCTCTTTTGTTTGTTGTTTTGGCCTGGTCCCGTCTTGTTCTTGCTTCCTCTTTTATTTCTTCTAACGAAGTGTCAATAAAAACATTTAATTATAATTTAAATCTGTGTGGTGATTACTGGCTGGGACAGGAGTGATGACCTCCACCAAAAAGAAACCTTGTTTTTGTTTGTTGCACCTTTTCCCAAACCCCTAGACTGGAAAGCAATGAAACAATATATATATATATACTTTGTAGCACATTGTGCACAGGCTAGCACTACCACTTTCTTCATGCTAAAAAATAATACTTCTTGACCAAAGTGGTTTAGTGTTTGACAAAATGTGACACCTACACAGAAGGTTGTTCTTATTTTTGTGTCATTCCGTTCTTACCAGTATCACACATACATTTCTCGGAGTGTGTGTTCTTGTCGATCCGTGGCAGATCCGTGTGTGTGTGCGTGTGTGTGTGTGTGTGTGTGTGTGTGTGTAATGATGTGCATATGAACAGTCAGAGTGGACAGTGACTCTGCGAATCCAGTGCAGACAGACAGTGATTGTCTTCCGCTGGGAACACTGTGCTCTGTTGTAACCTGCCGGGACCAGGGAGCAGGGAACCAGGACACAAAGACAATTAGTGTACTTCCAGCTCGGAGACATCACCACACTGGCCTCTCTCAAACAGCCATACACAGATAATAAGGGTTCCTCCCCTGCACCACAACAGAGAGAAATCTGCCACACCACGGATGACCCCAAAGTCATTCATCTGCAGGCACGGGGCCAGTGTGCTGTGCTCTGTGCTGGATGGGCCGAGGGGAGAACAAATTGAGATATATAGAGCTCGGAGGTTGCAAAAAAATTACATTTAGATAAGTTAATAATTCTAGATATTCATATTTATAAAGTGTGGGACATTTTTGGTACTTTTACGTAGACACTAAAATGAACATACTGACAGCATCTAAAACATAAGCATTATCTGTATACACAGTATATATATTTATTTAGATTTACAAACCATTTAACTTTATAGAATATTGAAACCATCATCAGTTGGTTGATGTATTGTATTTCATCAATGAGAATAATTAAATAAATGATATGATATTTAAAACACATTAACCTAATCTGACATTGTAAGAGTGTTATTATATTCTGTGTGATTTCTGATGCCATATGCAACTCGGTTTAAATTAATCAATTTCTTTACTTAAGTGTATTCGGTCATTTGGATTTATTCTGGCTGAGAAATTATTACATTTCACAAACAATTCGAAAAATGACAAATAACATGGAATTAAAGATGAAATTTAAAAGCAGATATGCTAAGATATTATATTCTTTTAAACACTCAAATAATCAGTTTTATAGTGTATAAAATGATCATAAAACAAAACAGTCTATTTCAGTGTTATATTAAATATGTATGTGTATTTTGCACATTGTCTTCTGTACAGTCTGTAAATATGTACTGTCCATATGTAAATTGCTGTTGTTTTTTTGCACTGTCTGTCCATATGTAAATTGCTGTTGTTTTTATTTTATTTTTTTTATTTTTTTTGCACTGTCTGGAGCACTGTAAATGCTCCAGTGCAGTTTTTTTGCACTGTCTGTCCATATGTAAATTGTTTGCTGTTTTTTTGCACTGTCTGTCCATATGTAAATTGTTTGTTGTTTTTTTTGCACTGTCTGTCCATATGTAAATTGTTTGCTGTTTTTTTGCACTGTCTGTCCATATGTAAATTGTTTGTTGTTTTTTTGCACTGTCTGTCCATATGTAAATTGTTTGCTGTTTTTTTGCACTGTCTGTCCATATGTAAATTGTTTGTTGTTTTTTTTGCACTGTCTGTCCATATGTAAATTGTTTGTTGTTTTTTTTGCACTGTCTGTCCATATGTAAATTGTTTGCTGTTTGTTTGCTGTTTTTTTTTTTTGCACTGTCTGTCCATAGGTAAATTGTCTGTTGTTTTTCTGCACTGTCTGGAGCACGCTCATAAGAATTTCACTCACCAAGGCACTTGTGCTGTGGTGATGTGACAATAAAAGTGATTTGATTTGATTTGATTTGATTTGAAAAGTCTTTAGAAGCCATTTGATAACTCTGTGTGAGGAAAATACTGTAATGAAACTCTTTTTGCGCAGATAATTGTCCCCATCTGTTGAGCTTTCGTGAAACATTCATAAATTGTTATCTCAAGCATTATGACACTCATTTAATGTCAATACCAACTTTATATAATTTTTTTTATCTGAATCAGAGATGACTACATATGTTTTAGATACATCAATACATCAATATTGCATGTTTCAGTGCACATCCAAACACACAAAAATGAAATGTATGTTACTTTTAAATATTACATAATAGTATTTCTTGTAACTGGCCCCTGGTTTTATAGCAGTACCCCTATCTCTAGTATTTATAGTATATTTATCTGTCTATCTTTTCTGACATATGTCAGCTTTCTTTTTAGATATGTATGACAACCCATTCAGCCTAGCAACTAGCATAGGGCATCCAATATAATATAATGCCCTAGCAACTGCCCACAACACCCTAGCAAACATTTAAAAACTTCAAACATTGAGCTTTGTCACTAGGACACATTTATGAGTACTTGGGTCAGTTTTTCAAAACTCTCAGGTTCTCCTTACTAGCTTTCAGCTCGACACAGCAATACATTTCATATCTAAAACTCACTAAAATTACCAAAACACTTCATTCATATCTTAAAGAAAGCCATTCTTACTGACCTAAAAATAGTAACAATGCAGCACTATACAATGCTTTACAAAACAAGAATGATAGCTCTATAATGTGTAGTATTCACTGCAGTATTACATTCTCTATATTCGCATTACATTAAAAATCATTCTGAAGCTTCTTCTTTTGTATAGATGGTAATACAATTAAAAGACTAACCCCTGTGTTCAGCTTCATCTTTAAAGTATTTCTTTTTTAGATTGAGAGTATATTTAAATGTAGTGATTTGCTGCCGTTCTCAGTTTTGTATGATGGCTTTGAACTTAAGTTTACCCGTTTTGAAAAGTGTATGTAAGAGTTACAAAGTGTTATGGTGGTGGTTGTTTTTGATTGAGAAAATAGTTAGCGTAATTTGAAAGATTGTTGAATGCATTTTGTGCCAAATCAATGAAAAATGATCTACAGTTTAGCCCACATAGATTGCTGTTGTGCTCACGGTGTAAAGAGTTTTGAAAAAGTTGCTCATGTGTTGAGAAACGGGATTTAGCGATACTTAGCGACACAGCAACAACTGTAAAACTACTTCAAACTTTTTTTTAAAGCTTCAAAAAACATCTATTTTAAATTTAAAATCTTCAACCTTCAAGCTTTTCAAACTACTTCAAACTCTTGACTAGACTTTCTCTTTAACTTAAAACAAATCTAGTTACTTTTTATTCAAATCTCTAGCTCTAGCTATGAGCAATGCTATAGAATGTCTATATGCTTCTCCATCCTTCGAGCTGCTACACGGATCCCTGACCTGCTCCTCCTGTACATCCATCGTAGTGGGCCAGATTTGAGAACAGAGGGATGAAGCAGCCCCCTTTTGTTTACACTGCAGTAGACTCTCTATTCATGTCTTTCAGAGCGAACGTCCGCTGTTAGTAAAGCAGACAATACTGTGTGTCTGCAGAATGCCCTGACTGCCCGAGAGTCAGGACTAACCCGAAGCATTTATGAAATAGTGTGCAAAAACTGCCTCAGGACTTTATATGTGGAACCAAGTAAACAGCCATAATTCTTCTTGATGTCTTAAATGCACAATATATCATCGACAATTATGCCGCAAGGTGTTATAGGCCATATAAGAGCACACAGGACGTGGCTTTATAATGAAATTACCTGCAAGGAAACAAACATAACAGCAAATGTATTTGTAATGTAATTTGTTGTACATGTCCCACCATTTCTCATTATGTGTATTTTCATTTTTCATTATATATATATTAAATTGTTAGTAAATTTAATAAATAATTACAAAGAAGCTTGGATTTTTAAATTAGAATTAGGTCCTAATTTATATTAGATGGCCTTAACTACTATGCACTTACATTGAAATTAATAATTTGATACATTGCACTTATTGTGCACATGCATATTTTTACATTGCACTTCCATTCATAAAAACACCTGCTTGTAATTACATCTGTAATTAATTTCTGTATCCACATCTATAATTACACTGTTGACCCAGCTCTTATACCTTAACTCATGCTTAAACCTACCCCCACCTCCAAACCTGTCCCTAACCTTACCCGTATCCCACCTCAATAGCAGCAGAAGTGTTTTGCAATAAAATATGAACACAATAAGCACATTGTGCTTATTATTTGATGCATGTACATAGAAGGTAAGGCCACATAATGTAAAGTGGGACCTAGAATTTAAATGTGAAATTTAAAATTAGAAATAAATAAATGATGATTTCATATGAAAATTTTAAATTGTAGACTTTGATATCTTGGCAAATCTGAGCAGTTATCTACAGTTATTATGTTGTTATCATTGATTAATGTGTGCTTAATGTGTGACTCTGTTGCTGTGTTTGCAGATTTAGAGTTAGAGCGACTGCACAAGTGCAGCGGAGCAGAGAATGGGCTCTTTTCCGCTCTCCTCACATTCCCATCCTAATCCCAGCAATGTGGCATTCCCTCTACCACGCTCCCTGTCCATCCCATGCTGCAAGATGGGGGTTAGTCTGGACCACGGGGAACGGTAAACATTATGTCTCCAATCTCCAGCCATGGGGCAAGATGAATCAGAGAAGACATAATTCTGTTTTAAGTAGACGATGGTCATCCATCTATATCATGCTTGTACGGTTTTCCGAACACAAAGAGTGCAAGAAATGTAGGCCGCTGGGTGTGTCTAATAACAGAAGTTTCTTCCAGCTGTGTTTAATCAAGCATCATCTCACAGGTCTTGGGTATTGTGGATCATTAGCTGAGCCATAAATAACCAGATTTTTTTTCAGTTGTCAATGATTTAAACTGTGTTTAGATATATAGGGTCACTAGGCAGTCTTCACTGTTCCCTACACACTTATCAGGGGTATCTCTATAATAGTCACCTGACATGAACATGTGTGTACATTTTTGTAACATAATTAATACAGATTAGGTTTCCAATATGATGACAAAACATACTTGTGGAAATCGATATTTAATATGTTCATATGTACTGTATGAAGGTACATCTATATGTATTTATATAAAAATTAGTTTTTCAATAATAAAGTTCAACTCATTAACATAAGCATTAATATTTATTTAATTTGAAAATAAAATGTAAAATATGCTATTGTTCATTATTGGTGTGGACATTGGCAAAGGCAAACCTACAATAAGTTTTTCTTTGTTGTTGTTAAAATATTTTCATTAGCTAGACAAATAATTTATACAACATATATACACATTATATTAAAGCAGATATTATGCTTAATTTTAATTACATTTAATTTGAATTATTTTAATAACAAAATGTCTTTACAATACTGTACAACACTAAACAATCTTATAGATACAGTACAATTGTCATATTTATAACCATATGGTATAAATACATGGTTAGCATCTTAAATTAATCTGTATTTTATTATTGGCAGCAGCTATTTACCTAGCAATATATGCTATTTACACGTCATGCAAATAATGATAGATATGTACACTATGTAAAAATATCAGTATATTCTTTGCAATAAGTGTAAAAGTTAGATGCTGTTTATGCTTGGTGCAAACAGTGAAGGATATCCGCCACTCATTATTGTAGTACATTATAAAACAGTGTGCAATAATAACAAATTGAGTATAAATGATTTATTCAAATTGTTAAATGGATGCCACCTTATTGGGACAATACAGCCCTCACTAATGCTACTAAGCCTTCCTGATAAACTCTTTGTAAATAAATACCTGTGAGGTACTTAATTTACCCATTTTTATTGAAAATAAATACCGTTCCCATCTGATATGTGTAATAACCAACAAGTTTGATTTCATGAATGTTGAAGCCTAAATCTAATCATCAGAAATAATAAGCTAAATGCAGGCAAGTCAGTGAACTACACCACAGCCACACGACTTCAACGTCACCACCAGCTCTTTTAACCTTTCTCTAGAATCCACAAGAAAATGTGACTTGCGAGTGTAAATGCAAAACGACTGTGACAACAGACTACCGAGTAGATGAGATATCTGTAGATACAGAAAAATGTAGATATCTCACTCAAACATCTTGAGCTTGTATTAACCACAGACCCTATTTCAGACATTTAACCAATGACCTATTCAAAATTGATTTCAGATTGATGGAACATATGTGCAAAACCTAATTTCTGGATTTTAGGACTCATTCCTGAAGCCGTCTGTTCCTGTTCGTAAAATACTGACTAATATATAATATGTTATCTGACATATTTATGTCAGAAAAGCCTGTGAGGACACTATTGGGCAATACCAGACAATTTTGTGAGGTCTGTCTGGGCGCATTTCGGACAAATACCATTATCTTCCCACTAACAAGGAGCATGTCCTCCCATCATTAGACTGAGGTTGTGTAGGAATCACACCAGTCCTGAAGCAAAGAGTTGCTTTACAGAGCTTATGTGTTGTGTCTTTATTCCACACCAACATCTGCACAGAATGTTCTGGCTGGAGGAGGAGGAAGACACTGGCTGGGTGGGACAGTGCAGCTGCTCAAAGGCTCTGGCAGGGACTGATACTGCCTATAGAGCCCAAAGGATTGAGCAGAATGCTGGGGTGTGGGCTTCAGCAAAAGCTCTGTTCGGTGTAATTAGTCTGGGTGTGATTACGTAGCTGTCATGCTGCCAAGAGGGCTGTGGTCTAGGCCTGGATGTCAAAGGGAGAACGGGTCAGCTCTGCAGCTCTGCAGCATTGGGAGCTTGAGACCAACTGGAATGCATATCTTGAGTCAGAGTTGGAAATCTGGACCATGCAGTGCTAATCCTAAAATCCCACGCAGGGTTTCGGTGAATATCAAATATCAAAGATTATTAGGAAATGTTCAGCCTGTTTGAAAACAAATTTATTTTCTGTTGTTCATTTGTCTACATTTTCACATTTTATTGCAAAAATAACACAATAGTACATTCAAAAATGAATCATCAGTACGATTTTTTCAGTCACACTTTAGTTTAAGGACCAGTTTTCATTAACTAACTATGACTTCTGCCTCAATAAACTTAATTTAATTTAATTAATTTAAACTTAATAATTTTCTGCTTAATAATAGTTAGTATGGTAGCTGTTAAGTTTAGGTATGGGTGGATTAAAGGATATAAAATATGGTCATGCAGATTGTGCTAATGAACAGCCAATATGATAGTAGTACTATGTTTCCCCGTATTAAAATTGATGTGTTACATTCAATTATGAGAAAGAAAGAAATGTGTGTTTGGTGCCAGTGACATCAAATCATCTAAACCAGTGTTACATTCAAAATCTGAATAGGTTCTACATTTGATATAAGAATTACCTCGCAACAGTTTAACAAGTATGTTAAATATACTATGTGTGAGTATATGAATGCACTCCAGAAGTACTAGTACATTTGCCATGTTGGCTTTGTCATGTGACCTACAGCATCAACTATGTCGCTAGTCTGCCAATTATGACTCCTCTCTTGTGGCCTTATGGGATAATGTCTATAAAATGCACAATCCAGAATTTCTGCAGTAGAAAGTCATCTAACTTTTCACAAGTGGAGTAGATAGCGTGTTTACATTTTGTATGTATTATATGCTGAAATGTTTAAATAAAAGTTTTTCATACCACTGCTGAGGTTGTATGGAAGCCCAGGTTTCTTTGACAGTAGCCTTCAGCTCATCTGCATTTTTTGGTCTCTTGTTTATCATTTTCCTCTTGACAATATCCCATAGATTCTCTATGGGCTTCAGGTCTGGTAAGTTTGCTGGCCAGTCAAGCACACCAACACCATGGTCATTTAACCAACTTTTGGTGCTTTTGGCAGTGCGGGCAGGTGCCAAATCCTGCTGGAAAATCAGCATCTTTAAAAAGCTGGTCAGCAGAAGGAAGCATGAAGTGCTCCAACATTTCTTGGTAAATGGGTGCAGTGAAAGTTGCAGTTGGTTTTCAAAAAACACAATGGACCAACACCAGCAGATGACATTGCACCCCAAATCATCACAGACTGTGGAAACTTAACACTGGACTTCAAGCAACTTGGGCTATGAGCTTCTCCACCCTTCCTCCAGACTCTAGGACCTTGGTTTCCAAATTAAATACAAAACTTGCTCTCATCTGAAAAGCAGACTTTAGACCACTGGGCAACAGTCCAGTTCTTCTTCTCCTTAGCCCAGATAAGACGCCTCTGGTGACAACTGTAGCCAAATTCATTGACACGTCTCTGTGTGGTGGCTCTTGATGCCTTGACCCCAGCCTCAGTCCATTCCTTGTGAAGTTCACCCAAATTCTTGAATCGATTTTGCTTGACAATCCTCATAAGACTGCTGTTCTCTCGGTTGGTTGTGCATCTTTTTCTTCCACACTTTTTCCTTCCACTCAACTTTCTGTTAACATGCTTGGATACAGCACTCTGTGAACAGCCAGCTTCTTTGGCAATTAATGTTTGTGGCTTACCCTCCTTGTGAAGGGTGTCAATGATCATCTTCTGGACAACTGTCAGATCAGCCTGTCTTCCCCATGATTGTGTAGCCTAGTGAACCAAACTGAGAGACCATTTTGAAGGCTCGGGAAAACTTTGCAGGTGTTTTGAGTTGATTAGCTGATAGGCATGTCACCATATTCTAATTTGTTGAGAGTGAATTGGTGGGTTTTTGTTAAATGTGAGGCAAAATCATCCCAATTAAAAGAACCAAAGACTTAAACTACTTCAGTCTGTGTGCATTAAATTTATTTAAAACACAAGTTTCACAATTTGAGTTGAATTACTGAAATAAATGAACTTTTCCACGACATTCTAATTTATTGAGATGCACCTGTAAATGCAAGTTTCCTAGTTGTAAATTGGAAACGAACAGCCTCTCAAATCTTATTTATAACTGGGAAAAGCAAAGATAATTTTGTTACCCAAGTTTCTGAATTGTGCGGACCATAAACGTTAAAGATGGAGAAGAAGAGAACTATTGGTGTAGTGAATGTCAAGTTTTTGTCATTTTTCAATATTCATGTATAAAAATTATAATTTGATGCATATTGCTTATATTGTACACAGTACAAATATATTGTACACAGCAAGGTCACAATATGCAGTGAATGCATGCTACTTGTTGCTTTTTTTTTCAAAAGCCATTGGATATTGACTAAATATCTTCTATTTGGATTCATTGTATTTCTTTGCTAAAAAGTAAGAATGAACCTGCTGTTCTCCGTGATTCCTTTCCTTTCTGGCAGCAAAGCACTTAAACTCGCCAAACTCATAATAACAACTTTAAAAAAGTGAGATTTGAATATGCATATTCTCATATGTGATTTGAGCAGAGAGGAGATTTGCAATGAGTTGTTTCATTTAGCCATCACTCTTGTTCCATTCTGGTATGTAACTTTTATGATCAACCCAATTTCTGATGGAGAACATCATCAAATTTACTTTATTAAATATCCTGTTTCACTTATGAATACATTAGATTATGGAAGCAAAATGGATTGTAAATGGCATGATCTAAGTACCATGAGTGAGTAAATGATGACAGTATTTTCTCTTCTGAGTGAACTACTCTGATGGACGGCGGTGCTAAAGCAGGATTTGAACTAGCAATCTTGTTTTTTGATGTTGAACCTCTCTGACACTGCTGTCTCTGCTGATTTACACAGGGTTTTATGTGTTAGCAAGGACTGTGAGAAAAAAACTCCAGACTAAAACAGATTTTTTTTTCATTTCAAGGACAACAATTTATTGCTTTTTACACATTGTTCTAACCCTCAGGTTCTTTTAAAAATATATTTTATTGCTACACAATTCACAACATGTTAAATGCTTATTCCTGTCTTTGAAAAACACTCCACATAAGACAGTAAATGTATAATGTCACTCACTTGACGGGCTATTATTCCTCAAGGTTGAGCCATTATTGGGCTGATACTGCGGATGACCTTTCTTGGTTCATGAATCCATGGGTGGGTGAAGTACTAAGAGTGAAGTGGCTATTTGTGGCCTGCTGTCCATGGATGCATGCTGTCAAAGCAGAGTTGGAGCAGGTGCGCCCTTGTCAAGGCGAGCCAGATGTGAATAGCCCGAGTAAACTGATGGCCCTGTTGGGGACTCATTGGCCTCATTTACACTGCAGTCCTTAATGCCCAATACCGATTTGTTGACTACATCTTTTTCTGTTCACCAGCTTAAATCTTCTTTTAAAAGTGATTTTAAAAGTAAATCTGATAACTGCATTTACACTGTACACTTGGCAAAACAACCCATGGTAGACTTACTTACGGGTTGCCAGGTCTGCAAAACAAATCCAGCACAACTTCTCTTCAAAACTACACAGTTTTCCCCTTCTCTGAAATTAGTTGTGTGGGGTTGGGGGGTGGATCACTTTAACCCATGGACTAAAAAACATTCTGGCAACAGTGTAAAAGCATCCACCTGAGTCTGAGCCAGTTGCGACGGTCACTTTTTCCATGATGTATGACTCACATTGACAGGGGATATCTGGTCTGTCCGCTTATGGCAGAATCAAATGCACGTATCTGATTAATATCTGATTTATTTCCACATATGAAAGAGACCTGAAACAGATATGATAATATCGGAATCCATGTGCTTACATGTTTGTCGGTCATATCTGATCTGTGCCACATGGAAGGAATTTTTTTTAATTGGGTCACTTGATGCAGCAAATGTAAATGTGACCAATGGCCATTGAAAAGACTAGCTTAGGCTAACATAAATTCCCATTCTATTTCAGGCTGGGTTTTGAATATTGAATATATAATTACCCATTTATGTTGGCCCATCTGATGATTATATGAACACAGGCCATGCGCCGTAACAGGTATAGCTGTCTGAAAAAGGATTTTATCTCTCTCAACAAATTTCTCTGATGAGGATATCACTAATGATGCCGTCTCCTATCATACACCACTGGAGAATTTCTGAAGGTTTGTGTCAGAAGATATGACCAAGGCTTTGACATCTAACACCAGTGAGTAGGGTTTTCAAAGGAAAGGATCATTTATAAAATTATCATGAGACTAGGGAATTGAACATGGCTATAAACAGAGCTAGACATCGGAAATGTCTCCGAAAAAAAAATGCCAGTATATATATATATATATATATATATATATATATATAAGTCAAGTCAAGTCAAGTCTGCTTTATTGTCAATTCTTCCACATGTACAGTACATACATACAGAGAATTGAAATTGCGTTACTCTCAGACCCTTGGTGCATACAGTTAACATTAAACACTGACAGTAGACATTAAAATACAGATAAATACGGTTTAACCATATGTACATACAAACAATATTAAACAATATAATAATATAATATAAACAATAATATTATACAAACAATATAATATTCATAAAATATAATATTCATATAATGTTCATAAAATATCATATTCATTTATATATATATATATATAATATTCATAAAAACATGACTCGTCTGATTATTATTATTTTGTGATTATTTGTGTGTGGATATATAGATTGCTGTTATTGGGCTACATAAGCAGTATACCCTGCAAATGAACCCTTAGATCTTCTTTAGATGTGTTCAGACAGTTAATAAAATCACTGAAACTCTGCTTACCTCAAAGGCCCAACGTTGTAATATTATAAAATTTCCCTAAAAACGTACTAAAATATAAAAAATGTTAAAAAACATTAATTTCTGCATTAGAGGCCTCGCATAACAACACATAAATGGTGCATTTATTTTCTAAATTTGGGTCTTTCAGTAATGGGAGGTGGCACAAATCGTCAGAACACCGCTTCTGTTGAACTGAGGCACTACAGAGGATTCAAGAATTTATGTTGTTTCGTAAAAATGAGAATCGATTAAAATCGAGAAATCTTTATTTTTTACCCAGCCCTACTTGTCAGTGTTGGTTTGGTGAAGTTCTACCTGGTGCACCAGCATAGCAGTGGGGTGTTTTTGATGAACCTTATTGACCAAGGCAAGTCTTAGCATGGTCAAAACAGTGTAGCTCGTAGTCCATGGACATTTTGTAGACTGGTGCTGTGGGTCAATCTGACACAGTAGCTATCTGAACAGTAGGCCTAAAAGTGAATGACATGCATTTGAATTTTTACAAAACATGTTAAAATTACTTCATATGAATAATGTTGAGTTCAAGCTTTGTCATTTCAAGAAAAATTTGAATTAAAATGAATCATTAAGACTTAGACGACGTTGTTCTTTTAGGAGTACAAAACACACAAAAACCATTCGGAATAAGCGTTGCTATGAGTCAAATCAGCTTTATTCATGTGCTCTGAATCACCGTAGGAATTATACTGTCATAAACCTGTGAGCTATTATGATGCAGATATACACAGCCTCCGAGGGATGGCTTCCAATAACAGAGCATTGTTTGGCTCTGAACAGACCACCGGCTCTGCCCGTCGAAGCTAATTAGCACAGTGCTTCCACATGCTAGCCCAGCGACACGCTATGGAGATGATATTTAAATGCCTGGAGGTGAGTGTATAGATGTTCATTTACAAAAGGGTGATAAAATCATGACCCCTGGATGAATCAGAACCAGTTTTGATGTTTTGCCCTCATTGTGGGAGTGGAGCATGCCAATTTGCAGTGTTGACGGCAGCCAGGCTCCTCTTAATGGCTAATGGAGGTGCCTGACAACCAGTTACCGAACAACAGCTCTGCGTGCTGATTAAAACTCAGTTTGGAGACATGTTTCACAGTAGCACTAAATTATAGAGAGAGCATGTTTGGAATGCTCATTTCAGACAAAAGAACAGCCGTCAGTGGATCATATATAATAGAACAAGACCAGAAACAAACATAACGGAAGTACCTACTGTAAACGCAAAGAGCAAGTCTTGGCTTACAAAAGTGTCTACAACAACAACAAAATCCAGTTTAAAAACCTTTTCTAGAAAAGTTTGTTTATTGACTAAAAATATTAAGTGATGTAACCAAGTCATACCATATTTATATTATCTAATAATAATAAGACATTGTTATGTTAACACTTATCTTTGTAAAAATAAATGTTTAGATTCTTTATACAGTCATATTTGTTCAGAAATGTGTATACACACCATGTTTTCCTCACACCTTAGTGTACATATGTATTATTATTTATTCATTAATATTATTAATAATAAATTCTTATGTAAAATGTTGATGCTTAATAAAGTCGTTTTTTCCTAAAACATTTAAGATATGTATATATATATATATATATATATATATATATAAACAGACAAACAAACAAACAGACAAATACAATCTTTTTTTAGAAAAAATAAAACATACACACAAGTTGTTGTTGTTGTTTTATACCCAAATGCTATTCTTTTAATGACATTATTTTTTTAACAAATTAATAGATCTGGGGAAAAGGAGGTGACATATTTATGCATGCAATATTTGTGTGTTCAGCTTTACATTATCATCTGTTATAAAGTCTTATTATAATTGTGTTTGGCTCTTTGTGGAATACAACAGTGCATGAAATTGAGCTTGCATAGCTAGTAACATTAGCATTAATGTACTTGCGTAGAGTATGTTTTAGGTCACAATTATTTTTTGAAACCATCTTTTGAAAAGCCCTTAAGATATAGTTTAATTCACATCTCATCTGCTCCTAGACTAGTACACCTCAGAGATTTGCAAAATGAGAA
Organism: Oxygymnocypris stewartii; assembly: GCA_003573665.1. Lineage (NCBI taxonomy): Eukaryota > Metazoa > Chordata > Actinopteri > Cypriniformes > Cyprinidae > Oxygymnocypris > Oxygymnocypris stewartii. The sequence continues at coordinate 314,100 of QVTF01025790.1, read as the reverse complement.
GAAATGTGCAGATGAAAACCTCCCACAGTACCGTACTCCAGGGAAAACCCTGACTGCGCTAGACAATACTGATCATAGAGTTCAAGACAGCTTTTCTTTCAAATTTCACTTCAAACAGGTGGCTTCTCCCAAAAGACCATCTATTTATGAAAACTCATTATCCACGCATTCACATAAGCAAATGCATACACACACACACAAATAAACATGCGAGAGTATGTGCACACACATATGATGCCTACACAACAGGTAACACATCAAACATCAATCTCCGCACAAAGTGACAGAATAATGTAGTCAGTAACACTTGAGTGCAGTCAGCGACTGCCTGCTAAGAATAGGAGCCGTCATCCACTGTGTAGCGCTCTGTGTCACCTGACATCATCACCCTCCAGTGCCGTCCCACAGGACCGAGGCTATGCCTGATCTCTATGAGATCATATTTCCCCGTTAACTGTCCTCGAGCAAACACCTACAAAGGGCTTGTGCAATCTCAGTACGCTGTGTTCCACACACGAATCTCTTTCTGTTTAGTCAAGGTCCCATTCTGTTGATTGAACATCAGTCCTACAGACCACAGAAAAGCAGGTCGACACCTCAGAAATGCCTGGCAGGAGCAGAGGTAGACAATTCATACTTGTAAAGCAAATCAGATTTTTGTCTCAAATTATATTTTCTTTAAAGGTGCCATGAAATGGTATGATGAACACAATTTTATTTTTGGTTTTGACATTTTCTTTTGAAACAGAAATGTTGGGTGGGACTTATCAAAGATCGTGTGTACTTCTTCTTTCTTATTTGTAATAGCCAGTAGCCTTACAGTACATCACAGCATGTCAAACTCAGGTTTGCTGCTTGCTATTGTTAACTGGTTGCAGGTGGCATAAAGGTGAAGATGCATTTTCATTCCAGACAGAATTTTATTAGACAAATTTGCATATACAAGGTGAGTCATCAATATATTTGCACCAATCATTTGTGGTACATTTTTACCAGAGGAAAAACACTATACATTTTAAATGTGTATATCTGCTAAAGGTTACTTATGTCAACTGTAAGCAGAGAATATATAGTAGATGACCTCCGTGTTGACATACATAGGCTAGTCAAAAAGTCACAAAACTCCCAAAAAAATTTAAAGAGTGGTTTCGGGAAGAATTTTGAGTAATTTGGCATCATTACTCTAAACGATCCAAGATTCAAGAAGGAACCGTAAGAACTGATTTAATAGTACTGGATGATTTTTTTGGACTCTCCTAAAGCATTAAAATACCATAGCCTAATACGTTTGCAGATATTTAGGAAACATGCTGAGTTCACATGCTTGTTATATCAACTTAAAGTGTAAGGCTTGTCGCCTTCAGTTGTAAATTGTGCTCGTTCCTGTTGCATGTCCTCAATCTGGCAACCCAAGTGAGCATCAGGTCTGAGAAAGATAAGGTGGGAGATACAACTCTCCCCAATATTTTGAATCTAGAATGCAGTACCTATTTCAAGCCTCTAGCTGTCAATATTACATACTACACCTTTACGATACTGTCAAGTGTGTCATTTTTGTGACACTATTGCGATCTGACAAAACTGCAATGTAAATTTATTTCAATTTTTTTTTAATTCACACCATTGTTTAAGCCAATATAGGTGTATCAGATAGGTGTGCATTTCTCAAACAGTAATGCAACTTGCTGCTTAACCACTGTAGCATACTGCATTGTTGTAAATATCAACTAGATAGTCACATCTGTGTCCCAAAACCATAGTAACTTTGTTGCACACCAGTCAATCTGTCGTTAATGATGTCTTCATAAAAGTGGTGGAGTAAGTTTCTTCTTCTTTATGTCTCTCAGTTCCCTACAGAAAATGAGGCTTTGACAATCTATTTCCACCTTGTTGTGCTTCGTGCCATGAGAGGAGTAGTTATTTCAGTTCAGGTTCTACAGACTACCTCCAGTATGTTTTTGGCCTTCCTTGCTTCATTTTTAAGGTGGTCTCCAACTCATAAGTACTTTCGGGATACAGTTCTAGTCCATCCGAAGGACATGCCCAAGTTATTTCGCTACACTATATAAATGAGACTTATATAACTCAATATATGAGACCCTCTCTGGCCAGAAGATGTCAAATTCTACTTATGCAGTTGTTGTGGAAAACCCCAATCTTCTTCATGTCACCCTTGATGAGACGCCAGCATTTGGACCCATGCAGGATCCCTATTCTACATCTCTATTTTTCTTTCGTTCCGTCTTATTCAAAGTTTTCCTGTTTGGGTTTTACTAATGAGGAGCGGACAGACTCTAGAGACACAGACATGCAATGCTAAATATATACTGTAACTGTCTTTGAGACATCATCAAGTCAAGTTCAAGTCAAGTTGAGTTTTATTGTCATTCCGCTACATGTGTGGACATACAGTGGAACGAAATGTCGTGCCTCACAGGACCATGGTGCTACATGAATACACACATACAACAATGAAGTAAAACAGTATAAACCTATACACAACTAACCTACTGTCAGATTTGACTATACATATGCTATATATAAAAGTGGTTACCTATACATAAACTAAAAAAATACAAACTGTGCAAATGCCTCGCAAATACTGTACATGTGCAAAAAGAGAAACATTCAAGCAGCTGGCTGGGGAACAGTGTAAGGTGATTTGTAGTGCATGAGCATGTAAACATACATATATTACTGAGTCTTTTGTGGGATTTATGTACACACAGTAGTGTGTGAAAGTGTCTAGTGCAAATAGAGGAGAGTGTGTTACTACAGGTGGTTTGTACAGGCCCACTCACCTGTGTGTAGCACACTTTGAATTGCACAAAAAAGTTTGACAGTTTTTTTTCCTGTGATGTGGTAAGGTTGGGGGGGGGGGGGGGTGGTCTATGTTTCAGGAGGTAGGGGGTTTGTATGGGGTTTCAGAGAGGGGTGGTGTGAGTTGAGTTCAGGGCTCTCACAGCCTGGGGGTAAAAGCTGTTGAGCAGTCTGGTGGAGCGGGCTCTGATGCTCCGGTACGTCTTCCTGATGGTAGGAGCTGGAAGAGACTGTGGGAAGGATGGATGGGGTCTTTCACGATACTATTGGCGTTGCTGGAGCCTCGTGTAAGGAAAATATCCAAGATGGAGGGGAGAGGGGCACCGATGATTTTTGCAGCGCTGTTCACTGTCCGCTGGAGGGTCTTGCGGTCAGCAGCACTACAGTTCCCGTACCAGCCAGTGATGCAGCTGGTCAGTATGCTCTCAATGGTTCCCCTGTAGAAGGTGGTGAGGATGGGTGGAGGGAGACTTGCTCTTTTCAGCCAACGGAGAAAATGTAGGTGCTGTTGTGCCTTCTTGGAGATTAACAAGGTGTCGGTGGTCCAGGTGAGGTCCTCTGTGATGTGCACCCCCCATAAAAATGATCATAGAGTCATTTGGTCCTGTGAATACTGTGAATACTGTGAATCAATAACACACCCAAAACAGATAAACATGAGTTTGCATGGAAGACAAAAATAAAGATCACATTGTGTTGCACAGATACAAGAGAAACGACAGAACAATTATTGTGGATTACAGAAGAATAATGATGTTTTTGTTTACAAACTGAGGAGGTTAAGAAGGAGAATATATAAAGTCACCACACTAGTCTTCATTAGTACATTGTATTCATAACACCATCCAACAGCTAATACTTTAGGTGACAACCCTTTTTTCCTCACATTTGCTGCACCTTCATAATTCTGGGTATTTATCTGTGGATCAAGCTCATTGCAGAGCCTGGTGGAATCTTACTTGATCATATATGTGATGTTTAATAGTGTGGTGATGGGGATAGATGAGAGAAGGGTTGATTAACATGCTAAAAATGTTCACATGTATATGAGTGCTGCTGTAATTACTGGTGTGTGGTCATATATTTGCGTGTAGTCTATTTTTACCAGCTGCGAATATTGCACCTCATCTTCAATAAGGGGTTTACACATGGATTTCAGTTGTGACTCCCACAAGGTCCCAGTGCCCTTGTCACAAACGGTAATGGTAAGCAGATGGCTGTTAATCTAAAAGTGTAAAGGCGCAAGAGGGCAGAACGCCACCAGGCTATGATCTATGAAACTCTGTAAAACAAGAAATTTACTTCTTGATTACTTTGGCAAATGTCATATTTTTTGGAGACCCCATCTCGTGAAACTCTCCCGGTTGAGATCCATTTGCATCCTTTCCAGGCTCATTGGAGATACGTGCCTCTACCTACATTTCCGCAAAACTCAAAAAGCATACGTAAGTACGAATCATTGCAGTTTTTTTCTTTTTCATAAAAGCAATTATTTACAGGGCGAGAGTTTTGAATCCTTGCACAATAATATGTTGCACAATAATATATGGTTTTGCAGAAACGTCGCCACAAGCATGTATTTTTAATGAGCCTGGGTTATTCTTATCCGTATGCCCACCAAACGAATTGTAGCTGTAACCCCAGAATAGACAACCAGAAAGTAGCTCATAAAAATGTATCATCAACATTTTGATGTCCTCCTCAAATGAGCAGTTTGGCTCTAAATTAACCAAACTAACTCATCAGATTTGTATTACTGAGATGATTAAAGTTCCGTATCTAATGTCGTTAATATCTAGTAATGCATGGAAATTAAATAGGATTATATACTCATTTTCATAGCTCAGAAACGCTCTATTTGAGGATGAAATACAGACAGAGAGGAAAGTTAAAGACAGTATCTGTGGCATGCTGTTGATTACCACAGAACATATTTGAGATTTTCACCTTTGGTTTGTAAAAACTACATTTACAGTAATGGAGGTCTATTGGCAAAGTACCTTAGATGAAAAAACATAAATATGGAGCTTACTATTATAAATATGGATTTTACTATTTGAATTACTTGTATTAATGTTTTTTTTACTATATTGTTATGTTATTTGAACATTCAAAGCTGTTGAATTATCTGTCTGAATATGTATTACAAATTGTGTTCAAGTTTGCTTTTACAGTATATGTTATGGTTAGTGTAATTTTTACCTTCTTACATTGACAGGAGACTTTTGTTAAAAATTGAGTAGACTGAGACGAAATGAAGCAAAACAAATCTGAGAATTTATAGCCAAACATAACTTGCTTACAGCTAAACACGATCCTCTAGCTATTATTTTTAGCTATCGGCTTTTGCGTATCCTGCACCAGAAAACAATACTGGAAAATCAAGGTTCAGGTTATGAATTGTTGTGTTACCAGAATTATATTATATTATATTATATTATATCATATTATATTATATCATATTGTATTATATTATATTAGTACAGGTGCATCTAAAAAAAAATTGGTACAAAAAAATTATTCTCTTCTGGAGTCATTACATGAAAAGTAAAACATTTCAAAGTTTTTTTGTTTTAATTTTGATGATCAGAGCTTACAGCTCATGCAAGTCAGATATCCAGTATCTAAAAAAAAAGAATATTCTTAAGATCTATCCAAAAAAAAAAGGATTTGCGAAACAGAAAAGTTATTTGAAGTATGTTAATTTATGCTCTCAATGCTTGGTCGGGGCTCCTTTAGCACAAATGACAGCATTGGTGAGGTGTGGCATGGAAGCGATCAGCCTGTGGCTCTGCTGAGGCACTATTGAGCCTTCAGCTCATCTGTATTGTCAGTGCCACTGTTTCTCATCTTTCTCTTGAAAATATCCCATGGATTGCATTTAACATATGGGGTTCAGGTCAGTCATGTTGGCTGGCACTGTGGCAGGTGCTAAAGTCCTGCTGGAAAAGGAAATCAGCATCTCCATAAAGCTTGTCAGCAAATGGAAGCACAAAGTGCTCCAAAATCTCCTGGTAGACGGCTGCATTGACTTTGGACTTGATAAAACACAGTGGACCAACACCAGCAGATGACATGGCAGCCCAAATCATCACTGACTTCGGAAACTTCACACTAGACTTCAAACAGCTTGGATTATGTGCCTCTTCACTCTTCCTCCAGACCTTGATTTCTAAATGAAAGGCAAAATTAACTTTAATCTGAAAAGAGGACTGTGGACCACTGAGCAAAAGTCCAGTTATTTTTTCCTTAGCCCAGGTAAGATGCTTCTGGTGATGTTTCTGTTTCAGAAGTGGCTTGGTGCCCTTTTCATGAAGATTTCTGAGTGTGGTGACTCTTAATGTACTGACTCCAGCTTCAGTTCACTCCTTGTGAAGCTCTGCCAAGTGTTTGAATCGGCTTTGCTTGAAAGTATTCTCAAGTGTGCAGTCATCCCTGTTGCTTTTGCACATTTTCCTACCCAATTTCTTCCTTCCAGTCAACTTTGCATTTAATATGCTTTGATACAGCACTCTGTGAACAGACACCCCTTTCAGTAATGATCCTCTGTGACTTACCCTCATGTGGAGGGTGTCAATGATTTTCTTCTGGACCATCGCCAAGTCAGCAGTGTTCTCCATTGTTGCGGTTTCAAAGAAAGAAATTTCCGGAATTTTTACTGTGTGGATGTCATTTAATGAAACTCAAATGTAAATATTCTAATAGTTTGAGATACTGGATATTTGATTTTTGACTTTCATGAGCTGTAAGCTCTAATCATCTAAACGAAAACAAAACAACTTGTGAAATGTTTTACGTTGCATATAATGAATCTAGAATATATGAAATATTCACTTTTTGAAATAAGTTTTTGAAATAAGAAATTACTTTTTCACGACATTCAAAGTTTTTGAGATGCACCTGTATACTTACTGTAAGAAAGTATAACTTTTTAAGTTTGCTTCATTCTTCAGAAATGTTTCGAGTTCAAAGTAGGTCTGCTGTTAATTACTTCTGAAAATAATTTAATTTTGATTAACTACATTAAGTTAACTACATTACTAAATTAGAAACATTGTTTAATAGAATCGATTTGTTAATAAATATTTTTCTGTACTGAAGTGACCATTCTTCAGAATTTTCATCAGCAAAATGTTTTCTCCATATTCAGACTTTTTGTTCAATTATACACTCACTGGCCACTTTATTGGGTACACCTTGCTAGTACCGGGTTTGACACCCTTTTGCCTTCAGAACTGCCTTAATTCTTTGTGGCAACAAGGATTCAACAAGGTGTTGGAAACATTCCTCAGATATTTTGGTCCATATTGACATGATAGCATCATGTTGTTGCTGCAGATTTGTCAGCTGCACATCCATGATGAGAATCTCCCATTCCACCACATCCCAAAGGTGCTCTATTGGATTGAGATCTGGTGACTGTGGAGGCCATTTGAGTAAAGTGAACTCATTGTCATATTCAGGAAACCAGTCTGAGATGATTTGAGCTTTGTGACATTGTGCATTATACTGCTGGAAGTAGCATCAGAAGATGGGTACACTGTAGTCATAAAGGGATGGACAGGGTCAACAACAATACTCAGGTAGGCTGTGGCATTTAAACGATGCTCAATTGGTACTAAGGGGCCCAAAGTGTGCCAAGAAAATATCCCGCACACCATTACACCACCACCACCACCAGCAGCCTGAGCCATTGAGATAAGGCAGGATGGATCCATGCTTTCATGTTCTTTACGCCAAATTCTGACCCTACCATTTGAATGTCGCAGCAGAAATCGAGACTCATCAGACCAGGGAACGTTTTCCAATCTTCTATTGTCCAATTTTGATGAGCCTGTGCAAATTGTAGTCTTCGTTTCCTGTTCTTAGCTGACAAGAGCGGCACCCGGTGTGGTCTTCTGCTGCTGTAGCCCATCTGCTTCAGGGTTCGACATGTTGTGTGTTCAGAGATGGTATTCTGCATACCTTGGTTGTAACGAGTGGTTATTTGAGTTACTTTCTATCATCTCTAACCAGTCTGCCCATTCTCCTCTGACCTCTGACATCAACAAAACATTTTCATCCACACAACTGTCGCTTACTGGATAATTTCTCTTTTTCGGACCATTCTCTGTAAACCCTAGAGATGGTTGTTCGTGAAAATCCCAGTAGATCAGCAGTTTTTGAAATACTCAAACCAGCCTGTCTAGCACCAACAACCCTTCCACGTTTCAAAGTCACTGAAATCCCCTTTCTTCCCCATTCTGATGCTCGGTTTGAACTTCAGCAAGTCGTCTTCACCACATCTAGACATGCCTAAATGCATTGAGTTGCTGCCATGTGATTGGCTGATTAGCAATTTGTGTTACCAAGCAATTGAACAGGTGTACCTAATAAAGTGGCCGGTGAGTGTATATTAAAGTAAATGTCTAGGAATCACAATCGGCGAACAACATTGCAGCTACTCTAATGTAAATTAGTGGTTTCCGGCAGACACGCTCTGATTGATGCTGTAGGAGCAATCGCTGCAAGTCTAATTGCTTTCCTGTGATGCGTAGGAAAGTTATCATGGAAAGGCTTCTCTCTCATTTAAATTAAATGTTTATTGGGTGCTTTACATTTTTAATCTCCAGCGCTAACCTGCTGTAGCACACAAGATTTACACTTTGTAAGTGACAGAAATCTCAAAAGATGAACAGAGAATGATATGTGCAGTACGTCACACTGAGCTGATATAACCATACATGTTCTTGCAACATTCAGTGAGGCCTTCGTGTTTCTTAATTTTGAAAGTTCCATCATTATATGAAACTGAGGTTTTTGACACATCTTGAATGGTAGGCCAGATAGTGAGAGAGATTAGTATTGCTAGCTGAAGCAAATTTCCTCTGACGTACGTGGAAATCAGTGCTTTTCTGTAGTTTGAGTTCACGGTTCAAGGGTAGATCAGGGCCACATCTTTTAGCCGTGGGTCACTCACATGCTCTCTCATTTAGTTGATGAGCCCTGCCCCCTCCTCTCTGATCATTAGCCGCTAGCGATGTTAATGAAGGGCCTCTTTAGCCCTACGCCGCTTAATGAAGGGCCTTCCTGTCGTTGCCTCTCCTCCAGTGAATAACTGTATCATGACGGCCACTTTCCCAAGCGGTGGCTTACCAGAGCTAAAGTTTAAGCACTCAAGTAGCATTAGCTCAGTCTCAAAAGAGTGACTTTGCCTCTTTTCTCTGTTAATTGGAAAGGGTAGAGTCGTACTTTTGAATGGTTTTAATTAGCACTAATGGCTTTGTTTTGTTGGATCACTTTGGAGATTGATTTGAATAAGTGTCTCAGAAGACCTGCCTGCATTATTCTGTACTCGTGGAGCTGGTGGGTGTTTTGATAAGAGCACTTGCTAACATTTTTTTATTGAGATAGCATACACAGCTATAGTGGTTTTTAAAATAAACCTCTATCCACTGACCCGTTTTAAGTATTTTGCATCCGCGTTCTCCTTTCATTTTGCTGCCGATGCAAAATGTTGTTTTTAGATGTGCATAGTGTATATGCGTGTGTCTTTTGACTTTGCTTATTCAGAAGAGTGCAGATATGTAATTAGCCCCCTACAGGGCAGATAAATGACAGGTCTGTGGTGCCGCTTACGTAATGATGATACTCTATTCTGGATTTCAAAGGACAAGAGGTCACCCCTCCAGGCTTTATCCACCAACACAACATCAGTACACATGCCATATGAACACAAGGGTAAAACCAGGTATCAGAATCAGCTTATGTTTTCATATTTTCTCTACTGAATTTCAGTAAACAAAAATAATAATTTGGTCAAATATGCTAAGCGAAGCTCTCCCTGGCAGCGTGAAACATTTTCAAATTAGTCCAAATATTTAATAAACGAACAAGCAAGTATGACTGATCTGAAGAATCTCCAGAGGTTTGTACTGAGTTCCGAGAGCCAGATTCCCTGTGGGGTTGAGCATTAAATATCACACACTTGTGCAAATATGGAATACTTGGTATGTGCTGATTAATTTTGCAAACGCATGCTTGTGTGAGACAGGCCAAAGTTATACATTTTCACACCAGACCGTGTGCATGTGTCTCCCTGAAACATTTGTCCTATGTAGGGTTGCCGGGACTCTGGAACCTATTCTCTCATCTTGGTCCGAAGGCAGGGAAACACCCTGGACTGATGGCCAGTAAGCTTACAGCACCCGGTTTTCCCCAGGTCTCCTATCCAAGTACTAACCAGGCTAAATCTCGCTTAGCTTCCTGAGATCGGGTTGCACAACATAAACTAATTTCTCTGTATCAATACAACTGAACCAAAAATACTCAACAGAACCAGTGCAGATTAAAACAATTTTTTAAACACTATCAATAATGAGAGCTTTAAAATACTTAGATTTGGAAGTAAACAATAAGTTTTAAACCTATTAAACCGATGACTGAAAAGAAAACAATGTTAAGAAAGGACTTGGTTCTTTGAATGCAGGTTCTGAGCATGCAGTCGATTTATGAAATGTGTGGAATTTAAGTGGATTAAATTATTGGTGAAGTCAGCATGCATCTCTAGCAAGGCACAGAAAGCCAGCTGATGAACGATACAAACATTGACACCCAATCAGAATTAATCCTGCTGTAACAAGCTCGAGAATTTAAAGTGGCAGACTTAGAATGAACAGACAGATATCGTCCGCTGGTGTGGATGTGATATCGTTATATTTATAGTCATCTTTATAGTTATCATTATTGGTGTGAACAGGTCTTAACATCTACTTTTATTTTCATAGAAGAAAGACACAAACTATTCTTTAATTGAAAGGGAATTGCCTTATTTGACCCTGATATGCTCATGGTTATCAGGCCAACACTGTGGATTGTCCATGGAAGTATTCCTCCTCTGAGTCATGATTTCCAGATGTATTCCTGCTAGCAGATTCCTTAAAGAGTTTGTCAGAAGGGGAAAGTCTAAGGGGCACAAGAGACCCTGTCAGAAACGGGAGAACATGTTACTGACCAGCACATAATCTCCCATCATAAATGAAGTCTGGAGAGAGTGACCTCTGACCTTTTAACTGCAATTCAGTCATTCAGCTTGACTCACTTCTTGCTGGACATGAATGTCAGGACAAGCTGGGATCAATGAGCGGACATTGTCATGCAAAAGTACGAGCACAGCACAATCTCACTCCAGTGTCCTCCCTCTCAGATTCTTTCTCGAGATAAATAAATTCAGGGGAACATAAAGGAGGCTTTATAATTTCAGCCTGGGTGGTTATTAAGCTGTATCCCTCTCTCTGAAAGGGATATCAGGGGAGATTAGAGGTTTTGGACACTGCTGATATCTCATATGGAGGTCAAGGAAAAGCCAGGCTCCCTTCTCTGTGGACTCTCATTTGAACAAAGACCTGCCAAGTAAAGAAGGTAAACCAATACTTAAAAACTCTCCTTTGAATACCTAACAAAGAAAAACATCAACATCCACAGTTACATTCTAAAATATTGTTTTTGCTACAGTGATTATAGCTAAATATTGTAGTTCTATTGAGACCTCTTTTAAAGAACAAACTGACCACCTTAAAGCCAACAAGAAATTAATAGAAATGTAGTCCAGAGTGAGCAATTTTTCTACTAATACTTTCAACCCCTCCAATCAGCTGTCATACAGACGCCATTTTCACAATCCAATCAATTCCCAAAGGATTTTTTTATGGTTATGATTCACTTGGAAATACATAAAACAGAATCTTTATGGTGTTGTTTCATGTTGACCTTAAGTGGTCAACAAATTACATTGAAAATTAAACCATAACTTTGTATTGACAATGTATTACTCTTAAACATAGATTCAGATTTAATTTGGACCATACAATTATCCTATTTTATTCATACATTGTAACTAAAATTATAATAACATTTTGAATATTAATATTTTATTATCAATAATTAATATTATTATCATTATTATTGCTGTTATATCTAGATGTGCTCAAGAAAATTCACTTTCCAGACTCAGTTCAATCAATTAGCACTAATAGAGGCCTTTATTTATGGGGCTAAAACAGATCAGCATGTTTTGATTGTGCTATCAAGTATGCAGCTGTTTTCAGACAAATGTTAAGTCATTCAGGACCAATGCATGTTATGAGCAAACTGCAATGAGCCAAAACTCAAAACCAAACACAGAACCTCCCGAGAGTTAGTCGAGCAATCACATTGAAGTCAAAGTCTTTGCAATTGGTTTTCTCAGATGGCTGAATGTACCCTAAGCCTGATGCAAGTAATGACTACAACCTGCTTTTGTAGCAATCTGGGTTTGAGATGTAGAGATCATATTATTGATGAGACCCCATTAACCTCCCTCACCCTCTTCATTTGACTCGGCTGAAGTGTTGGGTAATTATAATCTGAACAGCCCTCACAATTCCAGACACTGAAAGGCTTTTCAGTGAAGAACATAAGGCCAGGTTATGACAAACCAATCAAACAGGGGAAGAGAGGGAGTTTCTGCACATCCTGAGGAAAATACTGCTGGTTCGGAGAAAGATTCTAAGATGTACATCAATGGCTTTATAATTTGAGAGGAGGTCAGTAGACATTTACACAAAGCTGAGAGAGGCTTTCACATCTCGTCATGAGCGCCTGAATACCTCAGGTGTGACATTCATCCGTGCACTGAGACTATTCCATTGAGACGCACAGTTGTTGTTCTTCTTAGTCTGACATCATCGATATTAATCAAAGACACAAAGTGTCTGACAGTTTAATCAGCTCATATGGTCAGGATTCATTTACACTTTAGTTTTAAACCACCCTGTATGACATTTTTAGGTCGCAAACTTCTAACGATACTGCATATAAGTTCTCCCGTAGCAATAAGCATAAATATAGCCATTATAAAAAGAACAATGCTATTAATTTAATAGTATGGTAATACAGTAATCTGGACATGAAGTCAGTTTCTAGGCCAGTGTGGATTGTGGAAGGACAATTTTCCATAGGTCGACTATATGTTTTCAAGTTCTTTTTTTAATACCTCAAATGTGAATTTTGACGCCACTGAGAAAAAAAGAAAAAAGCTGCAAAGACAGCAACAGGTCAATGATTTTGACATCATTAGTCAAGCAGCAATGGACAGTGGTGTTACCACTATTTTTAGACATGCATACTAGTCACTGTAAAAAAACTGTTGTGCATAATGTTGAAAATAAAATAAAATAATTCCTTGCATCCAACCAGCTGTAATTTATTAAAAATAAATTAAAACAATGATATTAAATCAAATAATGTACCTTCAGTGTAGCTGTACAAATGTATAGAGCCATTATCAATTATGCGCCTGTCCTGAAATATTGTAGTATTTTAATTGTTAAACAGATAGGAATGTGTACAATATAGATATTTGTACTTCAGTGCATACATGCATAGCTGTAATCTAGTTAATGTTGTACTGATGTAAAAATAAAGGGGGTGGGGTGTTAATCTTCTTCTTACAACTCTAATTCCTCTATAATACTTTGGAGTTTGCAGATTTGTTTCCCTTTCATGCACATTAGGGATGGAAATGAATTACAAACAAAATCTCCTTTTAAGACAGAATTTTTGTTAACGTTTTTTGTTCCTTATAAATTTGATATTATTTCAATATTTCAGAGGCTTAAGACATGCCAACATTTCTGGTAAGTGAATATAGTAACAATGGCTGGAAGCAAATTATTTATCAAATATTTTTTACAACAGGACATGCTAGAAATAGTATACTCCCTCCCCAGTGCACTTAACACAGAAACAGGGATTGGACTTAAAAACAAAAACAATTATCTGGGAGTCATCTGACCAGATTTGTAGTGGTTTTCACCTCTCACAACACTTTCAAGAACAACAGATATTGATCTGTCTATAGCTAGAAGTCACACTACAGACTGACACATCAGAATCCAAGACTGTCAGAATCCTTCTTATTCACATTCAGGATTTAGAACTACAACCCAAACATCTCTATATAATGATGATTTCCAAAGAACTCTGAAGCACCATGTAAATACCACAGTATAAGAATATTGTAATCATTCACAAGCAGTATTTTTGTAACCTGGTTGCATCCATAAGCAACTACAAAGGGTATATTTAGGTGTTGGGAAATAAAAGTCAGTGATCCAGAAAAATAGCCATGTATTTGTGATTCTCATGTGGATCTTTCAATAATTTTGTAACTTTCTCAGAACCTCTTCTGAGTGACCACAGCACTTGCCAGAGCACAGTGTGTGCAGCACTTCACAAATATCACAGTTCAGCTCAACTCAATTAAACGAAGGCCATAGAATGTCACACAATACTTTCCCACTGTACTAAACACACACATGTGAGGGGTCACGAAAGCATGCCACCAGTGGGCTTGGCCTTCAAAGGGGACACACCTGGCCTTCAAACGGCACGTGAAAACAAACTGAACTGCGGTTGGTCACTTTTCGTGTTGATCTTTCTGGCCTGAAATGTCAAAATATTGTAGGTCAAAAATCCAGCTATGCAAGTTTAGGAGGCCACAGTACAACAGTGTAGTATTAAAATATAAGATACCGTAACTCAAACCAACAACGAAGATGAATCAAATGCAAATGTAAAGCAATACCTATAGGTGGAGCTTTACAAAGGAAGAGGAATGTAACTTCTGCTCTGTAGCCATTTGCTATTTTTGTAATATCTTTATATATAAAAATCTGTTCCATGGCACAATACTGGAGCTCAGAGTTCCACATCATTACCAACCGTCCCTTGGCATCAAAACATCATCTCTGATACACCAAACAATCTAGCAATTTCTACAGCCTTGACACCGTTCAGTGAGCATGCCTCAATGGCAGGGGTGTTTTGTTCAGTGGCTAGGGACACTATGTCTCCTCCAAAAAATGTGAATAATTGACAGAACAAAAATAAAACCAGAAAGTAATACAAAATATTATATGAAATGCTGTGCATATCACTCCATTTTGTGAGGTAAGACTGTCCAACAGGAGATAAATGGTGATCTCATGCGTATTCATATAGATCACCTGAAGATAGATGGTGATCTGATGAGTATTCATATGCAGTTTACATAAAATGTGCTTCTACCACACATACACTACATTTGTTTAGACAATAAAGCGTAGGCTACTACACTGCCGCACTGACAGCATCTAAAATGTCATTTATTTAAGCATGAACACCATTATATATGAATACATGTTTATGAAAGCTTATTTGTGAATATTGAACTAATGGAACTAATCGGTTGATACTGTTGTATTTACGAGATTAGATTGTGTAACATAGTTGACTCATACTTAATTTAAAATTATAACATTTCATTCTGTTTTACTTATGGTGCCAACTTATTTCAAAGGAGTACATGTTAAACAAGACTCCATATTAAGACCTGCAATTTCAGCACTCATGTTTCAACTCAAAGAAAAGCCCAGACCAAACTGTTTCGTAAGATCTTTATTTTGTTAGTTTTACTCAAGCGGCAGTCGCAGGAAAGATGCACATTCCATGGTGACTGTTATTAGAGTGAAATATTCAGGGTGAAGTTGGACAAATAATGTTTGTATATTAATGTTTATGTCTTGTTGTCTTACCGGCTCCTGGAGCTGCCTAATAGGAGGGGCCCGCAAACAGGAAGCCGACTATATGTTACCCTGAATGGGAGGAGTTGGTCCATTAAGAATGTTTAGGCCTACATTTCATGAATGGTTATATGTTTGATGCTTTTCAAGGTAATAATACAACTTTTTAGAGGTGCTTATTATTACGGTATTGTCAGTAAGCGTATAAATCCTCTGTAACATGTAGAATGTACAGTTAGTAACTGATGAGGGGTTACGATTGGTCAGTGTGAAAATGAAGGAGGAGATTAAAACTATAAAAGAACAGATAAATGTTGGGGAAGAAAAAAAAAGAAGGGTGTTTGTTGGACCAGTAGCCAACTGTGTATACTATTTTTGTTATGTATTGAGTAGAATTTGTATCAGTTTCTTTTGTTAGGTTTGCTTGTTTTTTACCCATGAGAAAAATTTGTATTACAATGGATATTTTGCTGTGGTCCTTGTTACACCGTTTGGGAATTTGTGGCACATGGAATTAAAAACTATTTGTCAATTTTTTCTTATTTAGTCACTGCACTGACTGTCTTACCACAAAACCTTAAAATGAATAATATTTCTGTAAGTGCTTGTCCATTACTTTTTATCACTCAGCAAAAATATACCAGGTGTGCCAGTTGGGGGTAATAATGGAATAAGAACACCGCCTGAACCTGACTTGTAATTCAAAGTGGTAAGGCGTGTTTAGCTGTAAGCTATACACAAAAATGTTGTATCATATTGGCGTTTCGTCCAGACGGATCCGGCGTTTTGGGAGAGTGAAACTGCTATTCTTTGAAACCAGGTCCCAAAGCGGATAAATCTGAAAACGACACCCTTGTGTTTTCGTGTGTACAGCCAATCCGTATATTTTGTGAAACGATTATGTCTCCACCCCACGTCTCGACCCTGGTCAGATACCGTTAAGTCATGTAACAGCAACAACAGCATAAACAAACACTGAACAATTGTCTTTTTATTGATTAACATTAACAAAGATGAATACATCTACTATGCCATGTTCGTTTCTATTCCGCGCGCAAGATTTATGCACTAGTCCAAGTCGTCTTCTCCGTTTTTAGTGTATCTCTGTGGCAGAATTACAGTGCCACATGCTGGTCTGGCATGGATACTACATCGTTTTGTGTCGGTTTCGTGTGGTCGCAGATCTTTCTTGAGACGAGGGGAAAAAAAGATTCAGACTTCTTCTAAAACCCTCCAACTTCCCCCGTTCCACCTGTATTGATCTGCTACAGGGTTAATATTTGTGCAGCAGCAGTATGTTTTAAAGTGCCCCTATTATGTGTAATGAAAGGTTCATATTTTGGTTTTGGGAGTCCCCAACATCAGGTTGAAAATCTCTTTCATTGTCTTATAATATGCATTTATTTTTTACCTTACTTGCTCAACGACTCACAAACGATTCACTCAACAATTCATTTTTCCAGACCCCTCCTTTGCGTGATGCTAATATGCAGTGATTGGTCCGATCGATCTCATTTTCATTTCAGCATTTGTGAGAGCAGTGCTGCTTTGTGTACCGTGTTACCAGGGAAACAGCTATTTTACTGCTCCAAAAGCGGCACCTAGTGGCAAAGAATGAATTAGCTTTTTCATTCAGTCCAACTCCAAAAGACCAACATGTGGGCAGCAGTATGCTAATGTTTCATGTTGACTTCATGTTTTAAAAAGGATTTGTTTTAAAAAGACTTGTTTCAATGATTCAGAGATTCGATGATTCAGTGATTCGACTCTTTCATTTGAGAGACAATAGCTTCATACATGGTGTACTTTCAGATTCAAAAACTTTGCAGGATGTTTTCATTCACTTAGAGCTGAGTCACACACTGCATGAAAGGTCATTTAAAAAAAATCCATAATAGGGGCACTTTAAATACTCCCAGCAGCATGCTGGCATTTGTACTGGCACTAGCAAATTTCTGTACTTTCTTTGTGGCAGCAGCAAACATCTACAACAGCAGCAATAACCAACAGCAGCAGCAAATCAGAAGCAGCAGCGTAGCAGATCTATTCCGTCCAATACATTAGCATTGTCATATCCATTACCATGCTAAAATCTTCAGAGAGTTGTCATTATAATTCTTTTTTTTTTTTACTTTCCATAAAAGCGGTTATGTTTAGGTTTGGGTTTAAAATGCAAAATGCAAAAAATGTAACTAAAAAACATGTTTAGCA
Organism: Oxygymnocypris stewartii; assembly: GCA_003573665.1. Classification (NCBI taxonomy): domain Eukaryota; kingdom Metazoa; phylum Chordata; class Actinopteri; order Cypriniformes; family Cyprinidae; genus Oxygymnocypris; species Oxygymnocypris stewartii. Next base: position 296,488 of record QVTF01025790.1, on the reverse strand, counting down.
TATACAATATTTGTTATATACATTTCTTTAGCTGTAAATACATAATAACGTTTATATTTTAGATGGTAATATATTCACACCGTATGTTTCGATATATATATCCAAATCTACAAAAAATGCATAAATGTTATATATGTTATAATGTTATACACTAACATATAGACCAGAATGGCAGCTAAAGTTTCAAAGGGATTCAAACAGCAATGGTGACCTTTGTCCCAAAATGGCACATTTCATGTGTACTTGTGTTCTTGCAGGCATACAATGGCCGCCGCGTGCATATCTATGAGATTGCTGGGTGTCTCATTTGTCATTTTAGCTTTCAGTAGTGTGTTCGTGAGCACCCCCATTGTGGCTGTCTTGTGCCCTTGATGCACACTTCAGTCAAATCGGCATTACAACACAAAAGTGCGGACTGCGAGGGTTTAGGCCCTCTATGTCATTTCTAACATTTTTGTCACCCTTAAACATAACAACCCACTACAAAGGATTTTGAGTATCTGATTCACCATATAAGATGTTGGTTTGAGCATATGATTCATTCAAAGCATCAGTTTGAGAATCTGATTCATCACTTCAGTTGTCATCATCAGGCTTCTGTCTATAATTCCTACAATTGTGAATTGAAAAAATATATATAATGTATGTTTCTACACTGAATCTATCTATACTGAACTGTGAATCTTCTCACACACATTCAAAACAAAGAACTGCATAAAAACATAAAGTTGACTCCTCAAATAGCAGCAACTCCGACCTGCTTCTGTCAGCGACTATTATTAGGACTGAAATTCTGATCTCGGCGCAAGTGGCTGTCAGAGTGAGTTGGTCGTGCCAGTTTGAGGGCTCAGCGATCGATCAACACCAATCTGTGAGGAATTTGAGCACGGGGAAACATGCATAAACTCTTCCTCTCGGGCTGCCGCACGGACATGAATGAGAAAACGAGAAGACGTGGATAGACAGGGTAAATGGGGATGAATGGATGGTGTGTGGCTGCTGTGGGCCTCGGCAGATATTACAGTTAAAGCGTGTCACCGCTGACAGCGTCTCTGAGATAGAATGAGCTCAGGAAAAAAGTCACCTCATTCAGGACAGTCATTAAGCGCTGTCATAGAGATATATGAGGTAGGTGGAGAAAGGGAATGAAGAAGGGAAGAGACGGAGGGGAGGGGGAGGTTTGGAGGATGTTGACCCGGATACTAACAGCACCTTGATAAGCTTTCTGCATTCAGTCAAACTGTCTGAAATACAAAGCATTAAGCTTTACTTATTACAGCTTTTCTTGATTTGGAGTACTCAGTAGAGTACATTAGTGTCCACCCACTTTTTCAGCAGTGCTGGTTCTGGAAGTATTTTTTTCCAACGGGGATTTAAAAAAGATTATGTTCAAGGGCTGGAAGCCATGAACCGAGCCAACTAGCTATGAGGAGAATCACAACATTACAAACTTGTCTTTGACGCAAAAAAAGTAAATTAAAATCAAACAAACTGATTAAACTGACTTTTCTGTACAGCATCAAGGGTAATGTATTTGTTTATGTCATTGTGCTGTTGGTGGAAATAGCAATAATACTGTTATTGGCTGTACACGCGAACAATTTTGAAGAATGATTGCCATTTGTGTTTATGCATATCAATACACAATTAGTTAAGTAACTTACAGTACATTTTAGACATACTTTTGCAAGTTGATCCTCCAACAATATTATTTAAAACAGTCAAAGAAAAATCAACTGTCATTGTGTCTCAAGAAACACAGAGAAGTGTTTGGATCCTGAGAGAATCAGTGCTGTTGAGCGAATTGGTTAAAAGTTAATGAATCAAATGATTCACCCCTTAAAGTCACTTAAAGTGACCAATGCCACCTACTGGTGTAACAATTTAAATAACAGACTGTGATGATGCATTGTATTTGAACAGATTTTTAACACATTTTGGTTTACGCTGTTGTGTGAGTGTTTTAATTCAACGGCTGAGCCCAGAGGGAAAATCTATTGTTTAGCGGTTGCTCTTCCTAACCTCAAGAGACTATGGTTCTCACATTTGTCTCCTCTAAACTCTGAATTTATGGATTTTTTTCTTTATTTAATGCCTTTCAAATACTTGGTTCACAGTTTGTAAAATTGTTGAGATCTGAACTTTAGAAGAGTCATGTGAGAGCTCCATAGTCTCTAGCGAAGGAGAAACAGTGAGCACAGTGTGTGATGTTATTGAGATCTTGTTTGAAACTTTGGAGAAGACAAATATGAGACCCCTGGGGACTTTAGTTTAGTACAAATCTGAGCACAGTATATGATGTTGTTGAGATCTCTTCAATAAATATGTGAGATGTTATAGAGATCTCATTCTTTCCTCTGGGAGGGAGTGACTGTACATTTGATGTTTCTCTTATCTGACCAATGTGATCAATCTCTCAATATTTTATCCTCTTTTGGAATGGTATAAATTCTCTATTATTACCCAGCTATGAAGATTTCCTTCTGAGAACCCCTGAAATGTGAAAAGAGTCCATGCACAAAATAATCCACACTGGACCACGTTATAGCACATTTCCACAGCAATTAATGTTGTACATTTTATTTTATTTAATATTTTGATACATTTATACAAGGACACATACTTTACAAAATTATAACATACACAAATAAATAATTAATAATAAAAAACTTTCCATTAAAAAAAAACTTGCTGTTCTAGCTAAACATTTCTGTGAATGTAAAAGGCCAACTGTATATGTAAGGTTTTCTCCTATTGTAATGACCTGCTCCCCCCCCCCCCCCCCCATTTTTATGTTTTCACTACAGAAGTTCACCTAGATGGTCCTGTGGTGTGCCAAATGAAGTACAAATATTTCATAAAGTCTCAATTAACATGAGCTCATAAAAGCTGTTATGCATAATCATTATAACAGAATGCAGTAATGAATGTAAACTAAGAAGGACCCCCTTAATTGACACTCATACTGAATTATGTTAGAATTATTTGTATTGTTCACTCCTGACCGATGGTCAAATCACAGTAATGCACAACCTTTTAATAACGAATAATTATTAATAAGAAACTATTAATAAGAACACATTTACTCACAATACATTCACTGTGTCCAATTATATTTTAGAAGCAAAACTATCTGTTAAAAGACAATACATTGTATCCAAATGTCAAGAAAACGCTTTCATTCTTTGCAATTCCGAGCATTGAAATCATTCAAAGGCTCTGTGGATGCAAATGAGACTGTGCTTGGAATGCCATTTTCAGGATTAATCATAATACCCATTTATTAAGCTTATGCCTAAATACCTGCAGCAACGTCTAGACAATAACAGTCAAGTCGAACATTAGAAAAGTTACAGGTCATTAGCGAGACTCCAAATTAATGAGGGGAAATCTAATTTCACTCTTATCCTAATCAGAGAGACTGCCATGGGAACATACTAACCACACACTCCATGTTTGCCTCCGAAGGCATTAGCATTACCCTCCACCGCTACGTCTCTCTCTCTTTTTATTTGCACTCATCTCTTTCCCCCTGCTTTCCTTCTCCCTTGTTCCAGCACAGCTCCCCAGTTCTAATTGAAGTAGTTAATTAACTGAAAAAACACATTAACACCTTTCCAGGCCATTAGGAGATGTGAAAGAGGATGTGTGAGGGAGCGTGCCGAAACATTCGCCCGAAGAGCATCATTTTCCGCTCTCCCCCTCTCTCTCTCTCTCTCTCTCTCTCTCCCTCTCTCTCTCTCTCTCTCTCTCTCTCTCTCTCTCCTGCTCTCTCTCCCTCTCTCTCTCTCTCTCTCTCTCTCTCCTGCTCCCTCTCTCTCTCTCTCTCTCTCTCTCTCTCCTGCTCTCTCTCCCTCTTACTCTCCCTCTCTCTCTCTCTCTCTCTCCTGCTCTCTTGTCCTCTCGCTGTCACCGTGGAGACCGTTGAAGGGATGGGTGACGGCCACAGGTGTGCAGTTTCGAAGCTGAACTCAGTCACTCAGATGCTGTTAATTTGTTTTTGTCTCATCAAAGCGGCTCAGAGTCTGGGGAGGACAGAAGAATACTTATTTTCAACAATAAACAGAAGCATAATTTGAAATGTGTTTTATGTGGCATTTAATGGCAGCCGTTGCGATAATACAGATATGGAATATATAATTTATCTCAGGAAATTATGGTACTAATACATCTCTGAGATTATAAACAGCGACTGACTGAAAAAAAATACGTCAGATTATGAATTTATTCATTTATAGTGATGCTGACCTCAAATGCTTCCACACACATCACTCAGTATTACCATTATATACATTCCCAACAAATGCAATTGAAAAAATATGCCTTTACCTATTTCCAAAATGTAGATATAGATATAATTCACTGCAGTTTTAGTTTAAATAAACAGTGCTATTAAAACCTCAAATAACTGTATTCCTTTTCACACAAATTATGATTACTTAGGCAGGTAATTGACTTATAAAGGCTTGTTTTCATATAGTGTCTTACACAGTAACTCAATATGACCTACTTTAATGCATGATTTGCGAATGAATATATTTTGATATTTACGTTATATAACTAGCTCCATTGGGCTTTTCTTACACAAGCTAGAAAACTTGCTCAGTAGCTCACCAGCACCGCACTTATAATATGCACAGATATGATTCCTGTGAAAGACGAGTCAAAACAATAGATAAAAGATCTCAAAGTCTGGTAGATGTAAGCTAAAATGACATGGTTGCTTTTGTTAACACTATCGATTAGGTTTAGCGTAGAGTTTAGTGTCTGTGACAAGTTATTTTCAAATGCGATAGAGCATCAACCCTTTTACACCACTCACCAGATATTTCATTTCTGAACTGCCGCAATACAACAACCAAAGTAATAAAACATCATCAGATTCACCTGTTTCTGAGAAAATTTAACTCGTGCTGCAAAGCGTGCAAGAAGCAACGTATTATCATTTTGGAGAAATGTCGCTATAGACACATTTTTACAAGGAATCTTGTACATTCTCTTGATGAATTGTTTCTCTTTAAATAGCAGTTATTTCTCAGATGTGTCTCTTCTAGAGCAAGAAGAGTCTTGAACTGTGCTCATGTCAGTAAAGATCCCATAGTCTGCAATCAAAAGATCTCAGGATGATCACAGACATTTGGAAGCCTGTTTCCAATAAAAAAGGGAATTGCAACTTTTTCTCACATTTCTGACCTTTTGTTCTCGCACAATTGTAAGTTGACATCTAGCAATTCAAAATGTTTCTCAAAATTGCATAACATAAACTCACAATTCTGTAATTTTTAACATTGGAATTGTAAGATATGAATTTGCAATTGCGAGTTATAATGTCAGAATTGACCCTTCACATGGAGTTCACCAATTTGAGCGATTTGACCAATTATAATGCTGAATATGCCATTTTTGTCTGACAAACAAACCAGACTGGAGAGTAGATTAACATCGGTCGACTTGAACTTGAAAAATGGTGTGCATTGACTTTCTGGATTGAAACAAGATATTTTCATAAGGTAAACAAGATACCTTCTGATGTTCATTTATGTTCATTTCATGCTTTAACTAGCAAAGAGGAAGAGATGTTCGGTTCATGTGCCACTTGAACTGAGGCACTACATCGATCTGTCACGACACATTAAGAGCCACAATCAGTATATATTAGTTGGAATAAAAAAAAAATTACAACATTTTAAAGCTGAGATTTTGTTTCATACCTAAGGTAACCTGCTCTGTTTTGTCTTTCAGCATGTTATAAGTGTCCTCTTTGCTCCGCGATGTATTTTTCACTGCGTGAGAACATGATGTGTGGCGTGAGAGCGGCACGGCTTGTTGGACATAGCAACAGTAATGAAGGGGGGAGAGTCTTTGCGAAGGGTCAATCGCAAGATATAAACTCGCAATTCTGAGAAAAAAAATCTGAATTGTGAGATAACAAATCGCCTCATAAATAAATAAATAAATAAATAAGCAAAATATTAGGCCTACCCAATATAAATATTACCCCAAAAACATGTATTCACCATGTCCTTTCTTTCATGGGTTACAAGATGCAGAACATTGATGCTGCTTTATTTATTTATTTTTTGAAAGAAAGGAATTGAACGGTGACCAGGCTGTCAAGCCCCTCATATGACAAACAGTACCATGAAATTATCATCAAAATAGACTGTATTACTCATGCACTACATAGCTTGAGTTGTGTGTGAGGAGAAGACTGAGATTTAAGTCATTATTCACTGGTAATCTTCCGTTCACCACATCTCTTAAATCTTATTCATATTTCTGTATATTCATACAACCCAGGATTAATGTCAATGTTTGGTTCTCACGTCATGATGCACCATATACGAATATGCACATGTTTAAATTGCACAAATTAAGCTTTTTGTGAATACTTACATATCTTTCCATTTCTCTGACTTCAGAAGAGTTTTAATATAATACGTGAGTCATGTAGACTAATATTATAGTTCTTATATGGTGCTTTTTTGTGTTATTTTTAGAGTTTGACAGCCTCTGGTTACCTTCCACATTCACTATATGTAAAAGAGCTGTTTGAACCTCCTGCCAGACATCTGCTTGTGTTTTGATGTAATAAAATCATACAGCTTTGCAGTGACATAAAGGTGAATAACTGACAACAATAATCTTCATTTTTGGTCAACTAACTCCTTACAGCTTCGGCAAAAATGAAATCGCAACAAAATGTTCCAATGGGAAGACCCGTGAGCCCTGCAGCTGCATGAAAGGAGGTAGGATCTTGACAGAGATAGAGACAGTTGCTGGTTGTCAGGATAGATAGAGGAAGCACACACACACATTCAGACCAAGAACTGTCGGTTACTGTTAATGGCAGAGATAAAGAAACAGATTCTCATCAGGCGGGCATCCATAAACAGCTCTGTCGGACCGGAGCAGAGAGCACGGTAGCATTAGAATGCACTGCTTGTTTGGTGCACAGCCCAGTACCAGCTCACCAGTGGAACCGATGGGCAGTGACATCCTCACATCCACACACAGTCATTCACTTATCAACCCCCTCCTCGTCCTCGGCTTAAACAGACCAGCCTTTCTCACAACCTTCACACAATGGTCTGAGTGTACCAAACCCAGCAGAGAGACTAAGAGTGTGTGTGAAACAGAAAGACATAAATGCAGATTTGGGTGTGCGTCTTGCAAACAAAACAAAGAAAGGCCTTTCACTTCGTTCCTGGCCTCTTCGAAATGCCTGGCATGCTTCGGATGAGTCTTTTCTCATTTTACATGGCCAAACTCACATTGTAAAACCTTTGCTCCTCCTTGTCATGGGGGTATTCCCATGAGAATAATCAATAATAATTATTATTTATCCTACACATTAATGAGATTAAACTGAGAGCAACCGGAGACTCATTCTTCTCCACTTTTTTTTAAGAGCCCTAGTAATTCACGTTTCACCAAGAATGGATCTCATTAAAGTAATATCACAAACTTTTGCCTGGATCCCAAAATTGAATCTGAAATACCCTATATGGCATAAAAATGATACAATAAAATACAAATATATTATGAAATACATTTTAAATATATTCCAAAAATGCTAAAATCTTTAAAAATAATGCATGTAAATATTTCCGACCAAATATATTTTTGTCCATTAAATAAATAAATACAAATCAAAGCATTAAAATATATTCTTCACTCCATACATTTCAGTCCAAGAAAATATTATCACGTCACATTTGAGAGAATTTTTTTTTTCAGCTATTGCTTGTGTGAACATTTTAAGTAAGAAACAAATAATGAATAAAGCCAAAATGTAGGCTTACTATAAGCTTGCAGGTATTTTCTTGCTCCTGAAACACGTTTTGAAAAACATTATGAAGTTAAAAAGTAAGTATATATTTAAATATATATTTTGGCCTGGAAATCCACATTCATTTGATGTTTATATACTAATACTTTGTCAGCTGCCTGATTCTTTTTTATTTCTTCTAATGATTTTAAGCAGAAACATCTGAGACTAAGTTCAAATTTACATTAAATATAACTGAGAACTCTAATACGATTTATAAAATAGCAGCCTCTGAGCAATAACGTTTTTTTTTCGTTCTGTCAGCTACAGTATTAGAGCTTCTATTTCTCAGACATTTATTCTGAGATAAAAAACAAGTATTCTTACATATATCACCTGTAGCGTTTTATGAGAGATTTCAGCAATGTCTTAGATTTGCCTGCCTTTGAATTAAAGGTCAGAGATTTCATACTCAAAGATATCTCATCAAATTATCCTTAAAAAAAAGCAAGTGTCTGAGACTAAGCTGATACTTAATGGTACCTTTGGGTGGACAGAATGGTATTAGCTTTTTCAGAAAATCCTACCTTTAAACATCACATCTAAACAACATCAAAACACTGTTTTGTTTGATTGACAGCTTTCTATGTCCGTCAGCCAATTAGTCAGACCTTTACTCACTAAGTAGGCAGTTCTTTGCCACAATAGGCAGCAAAGTGGACCAGACTGCATGCCGATAGTCACAATTCGCCTACCACATTCTTTGATACAATTTGAGCAAGTGTCCTCCCAGCAGGCACTTTGAGGGGTCAACATAGTCTATGTGAGGGGGACGGGGCACTAATGCAATGGTATCACCCACTGCAGCGAGCGCATGACTTTCATGCCGTGGGTCTCGGTGGGAGGGGTGGGCATTGTTCTCTCATTTATCGAACAATGGCGAATTTTCAGATTCCCATACGATCCCGAAGGAAGAGATCAGAACAGAGCTCGGACTGTGCTGCTGAATAAGCTGAGCAAGCTCGTGAGACTAAACAATGCCGTAACAAAGAGCAGAGTGCTTCCTACCTCTTTTGTCTTCTGCTTTGTATTCCTCCCTTCCACTCCGGCATTCCAAAATCTGGATTTCCAAAAGCCAGTTCCATAATGAGAATGTTCTGTTTAATTTAGAGTCGTCCTTTTGCATCTCCAGTCTCTCCCTCTCTGACATGATAGAACCCCCCCTCCTCAATTTCCCACTTTTAGGAGTCTAATCCCTCAGACACACAGCATGTGTAGCATCCCGATCGTTACACAAACCTTTAAAACGGTTACTCTGTGTTTTGCACAGCCGGGGCTTCAGGCCCATTTAAAGAAAACAGGGAAATCAATATTTCTTATTAGGATTCCCTGCTGATGTGCCTGAGGCACTATGTTCTTTCAACTTTTCCTTTCTATTTTCTATTCTCTTGTTCATGTATTTTCTCCCAATGCTATTTTTCTCTCGTGTCAGTGATATAAATATTTATGTATCTTTGCATAATTTCTATTTTAATGCTTCCCAAATATTGACATGGAAGTAGTTGTTCATGGATTCCAGTGTTATACTTGTGTCTGCGGAGCTATGGATATAGTGTCGTCAGTCTGTATTTGAAGCAATGTCATGTGGTTGAATACAAATCTTGCATTTAAATAAACATCTGACTTGCTTCGGGTCTTCCTCATTTGATTCCCATCATGTTAAGTGTGCATAATTAAGTCCTGAAAGATGTAAGTTGGTCTGGATGGAATCTACAGTCCACACTTCTTTAAATCTTCCTGTAAAAATAAAATAAAATCAAGCCAATTCAATATTTTACAGCTGAGCAAAGCCAGATTTACAAACATTTTAATTTTCATGTTTTACAAAAAATTTCTAGGCATGAAAATAACATCTTACAAATCCTGATTTTTTGCTTGAACACAGCTACTTTATGGAAACAGGCCTGTTCACACCAAATAATTCCAATTTAAAAGTAACTATAAATATACTTTTTTTGTTGTCATAATTGTAATTCCATGACAATTAAAAGTTCACACCATGGCAAGGGAAATCACTTCTCAGCTGATGAACAATAAAAACATTAACATTCAGCCAATTTGAATCCACATGACTTTAAAAGAGCTTTTAAAGTGGTAAATGACAAAACTATACTACATACATTATAATAAACAGAACATTACTGTCTTTTGATGTGATGCTAATAAAGTCATCTTCACAGTTATGCCTCTTGGTGCAAATAGGCTTCAACTAGGCTTGAAAGTTTTAATAATTTTTACAATGATACAGCTATAACGATGATGACACAGCAATGATATTGTGGCTTTCACTTTTTTTTCCCCCAGTTGATAAAAAATAAACACATTGACAGCCCATCAGAATAAAAAGTTCAAGCATAGAAAGCGGCAGATGACAAAAAGTCATAAACAGAGTGTTACCATCTGTTGGTGTGGATGCTAATATAGTTATAGTTATAATTATTTTTTATGTATTGTTGTGAATAGGACTTAAAGTAAGTATTTTTATTCTCCTGTCATTATACTTGCACAGATTCAGTGATGGCCTGCATAAGCCTTGACTTGTTAAGACTGTAAGTTCAGTATGTTCTCGATAATGTTTGTCCTTGTTTCTCCATCATTTTATTGTATCTGGCTATTGCAACTGTCACATTTGACCTCAATGAGACGCAATGATGACAATACCACAGTGGAGACGCAATGGGAAATCAAAGGCACAGGCACTCCAGCAGGAAGAACGGCTTTAAAGGGGAAGTAGTTGTGACAGAGACAGTGTCCATGCCAGGGGTAATTGGCCTGTTTCTTTTGTTTCCCCACAGGTCTCTCTCTCTCTCTCTATTTGCTTAGTAAAAGAAAACTGTTTACTGGCGACGGTGGAGGGGGCCGGTGGAAGACGATTTGGGTGTTTTCATTGTTATTGATTGAGAGGGCCATGGGAAAGGGCCATTGGGATAATATGCAAGTTTCACGGCCGCCCGTTTCAGTGCCTGCTTTTAAGGCCGAACTGATATAAAGGCTAGCCAGGAGTGGCCTGGAAAAGGCACTCGGGCCTATTACTTTGACAGAAGATGAAGCAATCACACATGATGAAAAAATGTTGATTGATCAACACCGTTATTGTGTTATTTCAATTGCATATATAATGCCCAAGGCGTTACTGAAACGTGTGAAAGCTTCAGATATACTTTTAGTATTCATAAGAAGGTTTAATTAAAAATAAAATGTTTGAAACTCTTTTACTCACCCCACACATATCACTTTCTTTACTTCTCCATAAGGAGATCTTGAGCAAGAATGTCCAAGACCTACAGCAAAATGGAAGATTTTCAACGAATAACACATTCAATTTCAGTCTGTTTTACTTCAAAAGACTAAGAGTATTGAGCAGGAGCCATATGGATGGAATGTATTGCACTTTCAGTCATTTATTGAAGTCGTCAGTGTAAATTTCCACCTGTTTTCACTGAGTGAAAAAAGCAGTGTTGACATTCTGCCTAATAGCACATTTCATTTTAAAGAGAGGGAGGAAAATATGCAAGAGTATGTAAAATATGAGAGTAAGTAATGCCAAAATTGTCATTTAATCCTATCATTTATTCCTTTAATCAAAAATATACACTACTGTTCAATAGTTTTGAGTCATTAAAATGTTTTCATATTATTGAGTCTCTTGTGCATATCAAGGCTGCATTTAATTGATCAAAAATATAATAAAAACAATAATATTGTGAAATATTATTACAATTAAAAAAATTAAATAAATAACAATTGTATTTAACAAATTAAATTATTAAAACATTTTTTATTTAAATTTATTTTTAAATAACTGTTTATTGTTTGAAAATATTTTAAAATGTAATTTATTCTGAAATATCAGCACCATTACTTCAGTCTTCAGTGTCACATGATCCTTCAGAAACCAACATAATATGCCGATCTGCTACTTATTAAACATTATCAAATGTTATCAATGTTCAAAACAGTTGTGCTACTTAATATTTTTGTTATAGATTTTTGTTTAGGTTTCTTTGATGAATTTAAGGTTCAAAAGCATTTATTTGAAATGGAAATTTCACTTTTGTAACATTATAAATGTTATAAACTGTCACTTTTTAATTTACTTTATTTTATCAATTTAATTTACCCTTGCTTAATAAATATAACCAATAAATATATTAATAATAATCTCTTAATGACCCCAACCTTTCAAACGGTATTATGAAAATATCAAAATATGGTCAACTTAAAATTTTAAGGCAACCAGCTTTAGCAGATTTTTGCAGGAGATTCTCAACTTTTTGTTGTATAAACTTAAAACAAAAAGTTGAGAAAACTCAAAAATCTGCTGAAGCTGGTTGCCTTAAAATTTTAAGTTGGCTCAACTTTGCTTTTGTTTTTACAGTGAATGTTAACAATTAAACATTACCATAAAGTTGTCTGCAGTTTTCAAACATAAAAAAACTAAAACGAAAATGTGACAACTATTGCAATAGATTGGCATTAAAATCCCCGCCGCCCCTCTGTCTTTAATTCTACACTGAGTGTAATACAAGATGGCAATTACTGATAGGCTCCCAGACCTCTGGGACAGAAGACACCTGAAGTCTCATTAGATCACTCACCGGCCCATCTTATCCTTCAGCTTCACTTCTCCACCTAATCCTTTCTTTCCTATCTTTACTCACCTCTGCTAAAGCAATTCTTTTCAATCCTCTCTTCATCTTTTAATCAATACGCTCATTTGCCGTTTCAGATTTAACATCTTCAGAAGACTGAAGTATAACACACAAGTCATGTGGATAGTTTTATGATACTTTGTCTTTTTTGTATTCCCTGGACAAAACAAAAGTCCCATTCATGAGCTTTATTTTAAACGAATTATCCCTTTTGATCACATATTAGCGTCTTTAAATGAGATGTAGTTCCTCCAGAATCAACAATCAAGTCCTTCACACTATTGATGGTACAATTCCTCAGCATAAGAGACTGACAGGTCAAGGCTGATTGATTATTGATCAGCGGTCAGGATGATAGGCAGATCAATGAACCTATTGCTCTGAAGACAAGGTCATCAGGGATAAACAGAAGAGGGGGTTTACCTGTGAATCAAAAGAATCTGATCTCTGTTATCATTCCCGCTGCTTGCACCTCGAGAGTGGCGTCTGATTGTTGAGAATCCCCAGGATTCGAGAGGCTTTGAATGCGCTTCACCCACATCAAGCTGTACCTGCTGCAGGAAAAGACCTGGACCTTCTACTGAATTCACAGCTCTGAGAGGAAAGCTTGGCATTATGGGTTTGGTTTAAAGGTCAGTCATTTTTTCCTCATTAAAAAGTTTTACACACAGAAATGAATATAACTTTTAACAGACTCCAGTCATTCAGTAGCCTTAAATAACTGTTTTATTCTGACTTTAAGAATTAAGAATTAAAATGCTTTAAGTTACTTGTAAAAAGTGCAATTGAACAAAACATGAAGTTGTATGACTTGGAAACTCATGGGGCAACCAATAGAAATATGGTTGCGTTGCAATGCTAGCATTGCATTTATACCATGCATTAGTTTGCTAGAAGTCTTCATTGTTGACAACCGAACGATTGCACAGCTTTGTTTTCTTTTATATCAAGATCTGAATTTTGCATATTTGGGTTTCAGATGCCATGCTCATCTATATTTTGGCTTATCAAACACTTCACTGAGATCCATTCGTAACAAAACATAAATCGGCACATATCCATGCTGAGGTAATTGTGGGAGATTTTACATAAATAATACTGCGAGAGTTTCATGAATTGAACGCATTTAAGGCGGCTTGGGAAATGTTTAGAGAACTCTTTGTTTCAAAGGACAAACTGACCTTCATATAATAAAGACATACTGTACTAAAAGCTTCAAAAGCTAAACCCATCAGCTAAGGAAGTCGTTTTTTTCACAAGTCTTTAATGTAGTCAAATGCACCGTGATTGAATTGTTGGGGCATTCTGCAGCATAAATACTAAGAATGAAATATTACTGTCAGAACATTTTTTTTCCGCTCTCGATAAGCCACTCTGGTGCAGGCAGCCAGAGGCAATGTAATTGTTCAAAGGCAGAAAAGACGACTCGGCCTGTCTCTAGAGAGAAGCATGACAGTCTGTTTGAAAACCAGATGAGGTTTAACCGATAGATAGACAAATCATAATGCGAATCCATTTCAATTGCAGGTCACAGAAGATCAAAGTCAGGCCTGCTTCATTCAGCGTCTCTTTGAAAAATACAACAACACATACGCATAGGGGTCGCCGAGTTTCGGCCCAATCAAAATGATGCTGGGCATGTGTGTGTGCATGTCTATTTTTCAGAAAGCACTGTGCTGCTGATGGAAAGGGCTATTAACTAGCCCTGGGGAAACATGTTTACCTGCTGTCAGTGCTGCGGTATACATAGATCATTGTCATTTAAATGAGAAGCAACAACAATCAAACAGAAAAGGTAATTACATTTTACCTTTCCGAGAGATAGAATTGATTCAGTTAGCCAGGGAACATCAGACGGAATCAGAGCGCCTGCTCAAGATTTGATGATGAAGATCGCCTTTAATGCACTCTGACAGCCGAATGAATTGGGAGCCATGCAATATGGCTGCAGCCTAAACGGAGACGGAAAACAAAAGTAAAAGGCCAAAACTCTTTTTAATCACAGTAGACCTATACGCAATGACAAAAATGGCTTTTCATGCTGACAGCAGCACTGGGGAAGAATACCCAATATGAGCCCTGGAGACAGACGCCAGATATTCTGTATGTATGCTGCGCTTCTGCTGAAACTGTGTCAGCTGTGTGTGAAATCGTAATCAACGCTTTGTGTTTAATAAGTGTTGTCTAGTAGTCCTTGGTTCTCATCTGGTTTTGCATTAAGAACCTGCTTTTACAATGGACGTGAAGTGACGACCCATCGCAGTACCAAAATTGTTTAGCAAAAAAAGCTCAATAAAAAAAGCTCCTATTTAAATGACATATGTTGAAGAGGAAATCCGACAATTTTGGGCCCTACTTACTGTGAAGGCCGCTTATAGTTAGCGTTCTGAAGGGTGCATTTATTTAAGCAGACACAGTAAAAACAGTACTATTGTTAAATATTATTTCAACTTAAAAATTACTTTTCTGTTTTAATATATTTAAAAATGTAATTCTTTCTTGTGATGTAAAGCTGGATTTCAGCATCATTACTCCAGTTTTCAGTGTCACACGATTCTTTAAATATCATTATTATATGCTGATTGGCTGCTTTAAGAAACATTTCTTATTATTATCAATGTTGAAAACAGTTGTGCTGCTTAGTGTTCACAGCACTAAGTGTGTACAGCACTTTCAGTAGAAACTAGAAGTAGAAACTTAATTGATATTTAAGGACAGAAAAATCCATTTGGATTCAGCCCTTTTAAATGCAACACCAAAAGAAGTGTGGTTTATCCATAAACCCCTATTTTTGGGTAGTATTTTCCTTTACCTTGTGCTTTGTTTATTGTATTTTTTTGTGGATGGGGGCATGTTACACAACCTGTCCATGCCAGCATATTCCATTTGGCTTCTGCATAGAGACTTTTGTAGTTTGATTGGATGCATGACTTTTGACAGCAACAACAAAATATGGGAAGCATTTCTCCTTTTCTCATGAAAGTTGACATGTTTATATTTCTTTTGCTGTCCAATTGTACAATTATGTAGTTTGCTCCACTGATCTCAAAACAGCCAGTGTTTTACCAATTGGGAACCACTAATTTCAAATTGCGACCAATCCAAAATATTGATCATGTGTAAAAATGAAGTGATGTAAGTGGGATAATTCTCCATGAGGTGTTGAATTATGGCTGATCTTTTTACATATATTTCCTGCAAAACAAAAGACTGTTATTGTTCTGTGGCATTACAGTCCTGAGCATTCATTTTCACAGGCTTCTTATGCGCAGCCAATTGTGCAGTGGACTTCTAAATGAGGCCGGTACTAAACTCAGCAAGCGAACCGCGCATTGGCATCCACCTCACGTAGAATGAAGGACCATTCAGGCTGGGCCAAACAGCAGCGGCTCTGAGTTTGGATGTTGGCCTTTCTTTCTTTGGTATTTCTTTTCATGCATCCATCCGTCCATCCGTCCCCTTTTTTCGGACTGCCTCACACCCAGATGTGCTTTATGTTCAGGCCAAAGTCTTTGGGTTCATCCTGCCTGGGATAAACACACAGAGAGCACTAGGGTGTGATGAGTTCTTTTACAAGGGCTTAGTTCCTTATAACAAAATCAAAAGAAAATAACAGGGGCGTGAGAGAAGCTTCGAATGATTACAAGTTAAGCCGCTTTTAACATAATCTTCGGCAATGGTAACGGGTTAAGGAGAAATATATTGTCAACAGAGAATACTTGGCTTCACCATGCAGAGATATGTGAAGCCATGCTAAAGCAGAGAAGACTTTAAAAGTTACTTACTCAGTAATTTTTTCCTCATTAAAAAGTTTTGCCCCTAAAGAAATGAATATTCCTTTTTAAAAAGACTCATTCATATCCGTAGCCTAAAGAAAGCTGTTTCATTTCACAAGGATTAGATTGTCTCAGGCCCTACAGGTTGAGATCACATGACCAGTTGAATACTATTCCAGTAGCTCAATCATGGCTGACTGTGAATAGGGCATTTCTACAATGGCATCAGTAAGTGAAATTTGCTCTTGCATGATGCTGCATTTATGTAATGACAATGAGCCAATATGATGTCATTGACGTGTAAAAAAAGGTTCAAGATTAATATCTGCCAAACTTGCCAATGACGAGTGATTATTAATTAAATATACCCTCTTATTGGTCATGATATAAGATATTATATAAGATTATATATTTAATAAGATTGAATGTTTTTGAAAGAATCTCTTATTCTCACCAAGGCTGCAATTATTCAAATTTTTATTAGAATAAAAAAAAAAAATTGTTCCCACTTTTTATTAAGAGACCCTAGTACCTGTGTACTTACATAGTAACTAGATGTGTATGTAGTATGTAACCACAGTGTAAGTACACATTGGTACAGTAGTATCTACTGTACCAATAGTATAGTATATACAGCTGTAATATTTCTGTAGCTCCACACGTAACAACCCTCAGAATGGTATGTGTAAGGGCAATGTGTAACAGGACATTGGTAACAACACTCTTTTTCACTTTACTAAGTACTCGTGTAACAGGAATTATATAACGACATTTTGTAACAACAATGTGTATAAGAGTAATTGTAACTATTTGATCCAGGGGGTGGAGATGGGTAGGTTTAGGGATGGAAATGGGATCCAGGGGGTGGAAACGGGTAGGTTTAGGGATGGAAATGGGATCCAGGGGGTGGAAACGGGTAGGTTTAGGGATGGAAATGGGATCCAGGGGGTGGAAACGGGTAGGTTTAGGGATGGAAATGGGATCCAGGGGGTGGAAACGGGTAGGTTTAGGGATGGAAATGGGATCCAGGGGGTGGAAACGGGTAGGTTTAGGGATGGAAATGGGATCCAGGGGGTGGAAACGGGTAGGTTTAGGGATGGAAATGGGATCCAGGGGGTGGAAATGGGTAGTTTTAGGGATGGAAATGGGATCCAGGGGGTGGAGATGGGTAGTTTTAGGGATGGAAATGGGATCCAGGGGGTGGAAACGGGTAGGTTTAGGGATGGAAATGGGATCCAGGGGGTGGAGACGGGTAGTTTTAGGGATGGAAATGGGATCCAGGGGGTGGAGATGGGTAGTTTTAGGGATGGAAATGGGATCCAGGGAGTGGAGATGGGTAGTTTTAGGGATGGAAATGGGATCCAGGGGGTGGAAACGGGTAGGCTTAGGGATGGAAATGGGATCCAGGGGGTGGAGACGGGTAGTTTTAAGGATGGAAATGGGATCCAGGGGGTGGAGATGGGTAGTTTTAGGGATGGAAATGGGATCCAGTGGGTGGAGATGGGTAGTTTTAGGGATGGAAATGGGATCCAGGGGGTGGAGACGGGTAGTTTTAGGGATGGAAATGGGATCCAGGGGGTGGAGATGGGTAGTTTTAGGGATGGAAATGGGATCCAGGGGGTGGAGATGGGTAGTTTTAGGGATGGAAATGGGATCCAGGGGGTGGAAACGGGTAGGCTTAGGGATGGAAATGGGATCCAGGGGGTGGAGACGGGTAGTTTTAGGGATGGAAATGGGATCCAGGGGGTGGAAACGGGTAAGTTTAGGGATGGAAATGGGATCCAGGGGGTGGAGATGGGTAGTTTTAGGGATGGAAATGCGATCCAGGTAGGTTTAGGGATATGTAAAATTGGATTTTGAGTTGGTGCACCACTGTAGTGTACTTACATGATAACTCCTCAGGAGCTGTCTTAATATAAAGTGCACAATATAAAGTGTAACATTCTGGACACCAACCACAGTTTATATGTAAATCCTAACATACTGGCCACTGCTGTGTAGTATCAGAGTAATTATATGGTACATCCACAGGAATTGCTTACTTAATATAAAGTGTAACGCCAAAAAGTGCTGTTAGCCCTGTTACACATTTGTACTTTCATTACCAAAAAGTGTTGCTACAAATATCCTGTAGCATTCAGTGGGTTGTTACATAGCTGTAGATACTATGTACCAATGTGTACTTACACTGTACTTACATACTACATACACATCTAGTTATTATATAAGTATACAAGTATTAGGGCCGCAATATGAAGTGGGGCCAATTTTTTTTTATATATATGAACACTTGTACCTGCCAAGTGTTCATTATTCTGCGTTTAAATGTAATTCTGTATTAATTTGTCTGACATTAAAAAGCTGCAGATTTCAGAACAAGCTGTTTGAGCAACTAAGTTTCAATAGATGCTCGTTTTGGATCAGGGAGGAAATTTTGAGCTCTGAAAGTAACAGTATGTTTTCTTAATACAATTAACTCTTTTATCTCAAGCAAAATTAGATTTTTTATAACATGACCCTTGTAAACATCACTGTTTCACACAAGCTTCATTCTGGCCAATGCTGAGAAGCCACAAACCCACATACGAAGCCCACAAAAATGTGAATTCATAGAAATCACACACAAGCAGCCATCTCTTGTAGGCCGGTAACATCATTCAATATTTCACTCTCTCCCCCAACACCATCTCACTATCTCTCTAGCCTCTGGGCTCAGCTGATTCCATGCAGTCTGAGCCGATAGCATCTCCCGTGCGTGTTTTGACTGGCTGCGTGTGTTGTCTCTGTCTATTCTGTCCTTATCTCTGATGGCTTTCTGCGTAGGGTGGCGAGGCCTGTGGAGAGACAGAGAGCTGTCGCAGTGCTGTCATTTACAGATGCAGCACCTGCATCTCAGAGCTATTGCAATTTCTCCACGTGCTGACGGCATGCCAGCAGCAAAATCTACATTAGTTGATAGAAAAAGAGAAAAGGGTACGAGGGCATTGGAGGGAGAGGTGAAATAAAAGAAGACAAAAACGGGCAGGGCTTTAGAAAGACAACCAGTAAAGGAAAAGCGTCGTGTTTGGACACAGATGGAAAGCTTCTTTAGGCATTAGGGACTTTCTCTCAGAGTTTATCAAGTCATTGAAGCCTTGGATGAAAAGGTTTTAATCCGCTCAGTATATTGTGTGAATTTTCAAAGATTTGCTTCAGTTATGCTGTTCTGTGGTCGCCCAAAAACTTTTCTTATGTGTTAAACCTGACATGAGCCCTCGGGACCTAGTTTTTGCTATCTCATCAGTAGAAGTTGCCATTTGGATGATGCTTGCTATAAAAACATGCACAGTAAATTTTTTTTTTTTTTTTACAAATTATAACAAAAAAATATATATATTTTAGGAAATGCAAAGATTGTTGCAGTTTTACAAATAAATTATATTTCTAGTCTTTCTACTTTAAATTTTTGTGTTAAATTCAATGTCTTATTTGCTTTTACGTTGCTTTGCATGTTCATTTTTTTTTTTATTCACTATCTATTTCTGAGTGAAAATTGAGTGGGGAAAAAAGAAAATATGATTAATTCACAAAGAAAAAAATAATACATTTTGCCCCCCCTTCCCCCTTTTTCTTTAATTTGTCAAAAAATACACAAAAGTAGATGTTATGCAAATCAAAATTATTCATTGATATTTTAATCCTCTGCTTGAGCTCACAAATCTCTTTCACACTTGTGTTCAGGTATGGCACCGGAACGGCACCTTTGCACCATATATATATATATGTGTGTGTGTGTGTGTGTGTGTGTGTGTGTGTGTGTGTGTGTGTGTGTGTGTGTGTGTGTGTGTGTGTGTGTGTGTGTGTGTGTGTGTGTGTGTGTGTGTGTGTGTGTGTGTGTGTGTGTGTTTTTGATGTAAAGCACCATTGGTTCTCAGAATGTCATGAATTGTTTAAAAAAGTGCAAATGACTGCTATTTTGATCAAATGGATGATCTTCAGATGACTTATAGTGTACTGTAGAGGCTTGATGTTTTTTTTCCATTTTGAAGTTGTGCCTAATTTTGATCAATTTTTATAAAATAAAAAAACACACAAGCTCAAACGTTGTCCAGAAGGTTTCAATAATTCCTACAGAAATTAATGATTCCTACAGTAAAGGATGACAGAAGGATAATTTTCATGTTAACTAT
The DNA here is from genome assembly GCA_003573665.1 of Oxygymnocypris stewartii. Lineage (NCBI taxonomy): Eukaryota > Metazoa > Chordata > Actinopteri > Cypriniformes > Cyprinidae > Oxygymnocypris > Oxygymnocypris stewartii. The sequence goes on along the minus strand of QVTF01025790.1, from coordinate 276,060 downwards.
TCCTTTAAAATTTTACAATATCTCCATCTTTTTTCTTACTTTGAAGCAGGGAGCACGTGGCATACCTCATCATCTGCACACATCACCATCTCTTCTGAAATACGTCATCCGTCTGCAAAATTGTGATCCCATCGCCACCATCTCTCACGCCGAGACAGCCGGGTTTGAGCTGAGAGGTTTTGTGTGGAGAGGAATGCAGAATGGCACGGTTCACAGGATATGATAACGCAAAAAGGCACAGGATGGAGAATGCAAACACTGAGTCCTGGGGCGACTTTGACCTGCCTTCATGAATCAAGAGAGCAACACAGTGTTTAGAATTTGTTTGAATGTGATCTTATTTGAAATGGTTTCCAGTCAAGAACTGTTCCATTCAGTGTCCTCAACATTAGTCAATTACCGAATGAAAGGCAACTGTTTTTAATGCACATTTTCGGTCTTATTGCAAGTTTGGCAGTTTCATACATATCAATCATCAATAGCACAGCGATATATTAAGCACAGCTCACACTGAAGTCACCTGACACATTTGAATAACCAACTTGAAAATGAATGAAATCTGCATTGAGAATATTTTCACCCTCACGCAAAACCCCAGACTGCACAGATTAGAGGACGACCGATAGTGGATTGTACCGATACTCATAGCTATGTTGGACCATGCTTGCCAATACCGATTAATCAACCGATAAAAAGATACTGAACGAAAAGTTAAATAGTAATTTACTACTTAAAAATAGGACTAAACCTTTACTTTGTAAATAATACTTTATTTCAAGAATGAACAAAGTGGCATAGATGACTTTGTAGTGTGGTGTTTAAAAAACAGTAAATGGTGCAATCTATATTATAGCTCCCTAAATTAAGCATAACTGTAATTATTTTAATGGTTTACTGAACAACTTATTTTTCTTTAATGAAATTCAATAACAGTTTTTTTAGGGATAAAAATCTACCTCAGCTTCCCATCTAAACTATAGCGAGCCCTTTTACATTACTTTAAGGTTACAATTAACAAAAGAGCCATATATATATGTTATAATATATAATGTCATACAAGAATGTATCAATGATTTATCAAAATATGATATATGATATATGATACTAATTAAAAACACATATGCAACATTTTATATATATTATGAAAGACATTTAAGAAAAATTAAAACCCAATCTAGGTGCTAACAAATCAGAGGCAGAAAATATTTGTAGGAACACATATTTTCGCCTCTGTACAGTAATGCCTAATTGATTACTGTATAATATAATATACCTGTAAATGATTTATAATCTCATATTAATTACTGTTGAAAAATCTCATCACTTGCATTTTACATCCAATGACAAATATTGTATTAATCAAAACGATTGTGTTCAATTTTTCTGTCGTTCTGTGTTTGATTGACAAGCATGTGCACACTTTAAATGTGTGAAATCTATCAACAAATAAATCAAGGAACAAGCTGTTTTGCCAAACACTACTGATCACATTTTTAGATAATACTTTGGTCTAATTTTCTCATCTGTATACATTATCTCATCATCAGAGCAGTCAGCATGGGACCAAATATTAGAACACAGTGTTACAACAGTCTCTTGCTAATCTTGGAGGTTTGTCTGATTTTCTCAGTGACCCAAGCATTTTAGCGTGTCCCAAAAATGTTCAAATCAATAATTAAAACTGGCACAGTTTATTTTCAAATCAGTAATTGCAACCAGCACAATCGGTCTGATCAGAGAAGAATAACAATCTAGCCACAGTAAAAGAAGAGTAAAACTGCCGACATGCATTGTTCTGTGAAGATTAAAATTGTTTTTCTGTGAAAGTTGGTCATTTAAATTAGAATCCACACTATACTGAACTTTGTGTAAGGGCGAAAGATTTTCCACATAGAGAAGGATTGCTAATGTGAACGTGCACACATGATAACTTCCATTAAAGGAAAAATATTCACCCTGTTACTACTTTTGTTTGTCTACTTTTAAAAACGACTGCCTAAATATAAAATATGAGGGCAGGGGTGTGTCTCCTGATCAACAACTTAACTAGCTGCTTAACTACCATAGATGCATCATTGGAGAAACAATTAGCTAGTCTTTACTGTTTTCTGAAAAGAGTAGAAACATGATCGCACATCTGTCAGGACTGCTGTTGACGTGACATATACAGTAGGTGGTGATGTAAAAACGTCTACTAATTAATTAATTAATGTTTGCAATTAATGTTAGAGAATTACAGTTCATAGAAACACTAGAAAGCCGTACATTTTTTAATCAAGTTAACATGCGGTATGTAATTGGTGTACACTTTTATCCCGTAGGCTATACATGTGGTTCATTCAGTAAGCAGCTTTCTCCAAAGCCAAGTTTTTCTGAAATGCTTTTGTAACAAACATCTGAGGACTACTTTACCTCACCTCACTTTACCTCAATCCCCTTCGACTCACTCTTATCGTTGACCCCTAGAAGAGTTGCCAAGTTGGGCACCAAGTGAAATGACTTGTCTTAAAGGAGACCTTGACATGTTCAAGTCAAGTATAACAACAATGAAACGTACTATGTAGTTTGTACCATTTGTTGTTTCATATACTTTTCACAGCAGACCCTATACAGAATATACTGTACTCTATACACAAAGTATGCAAGTTGTGTAGGGCCACCGAAACACTGGCGGACCCCCTCCCCTTAAAATTTTTTTTAATGATCGGCGCCATTAGCCTCACATTAGTGCCAATCCTAGCAATTCTGATGCAATGTATTTGTCTGTTTCACTCGTCTCGATTCACGTTCGCGGAAAGTGCTCATCTCTTCTGCGGCTCCATATACGCTTTCAACTCGTTTTTTCTTGAGCAAGAGACTGTACGACAGTCACGTTACTTGATTTGACTGATTTTTATGTAGAGATGGTGACATTGCACCGCATTAAAATAAATGATAATTCCTTGGCAAAACTCAAAAACGAAACTAAAATCAAAAAATCTTTGGGAGCAAGGGTGGTGTTTCCCTGGTGTTTCGGGGGCTCTATGCAGCTTGCGTATTCTGCGTATAGAGAGGATCGGCTCTGACTGACATACAGCACAACTGCACTCATGGCGACCCGAGTTTGAATCCAGTTTTGTGGTCCTTTGCCGATCCCGCTCCCCTCTCTCCACACAGTGCTTTCCTGTCTGATCTATACTGTTCTGTATAAATAAATGCATAAAAAAGCCCATCAAAAAAAAAAACAAGATGCCTAATGCCTAGAGCTGTGTGATCAATAGAATTTTAGTTTCATTCTTTTTTTTTGATTCCCAATGATTATCAGAAAAAACAAACATTTTATATCTTTCTTTGAGCTGTTCCTACGAAACATCCAAGTCAGTCAGCTCATGTAACACAACTTTTGTAATATACTGTACAGTCTTCTCCAGATTTGTTTTTTCATTTGTTTTATATATAATTTGTCCTATTATTAGTCTTTTTCTTCTTTTTGTATTGCATTAATGACTGTTTCAACTCACTGTAGTTTGTTGACAGTGAAAATGCTCCGAAAGAACAAGTTAAGAAGTTGGGGGTCATTTTGGGGTTTTTATAAACACACTAACAGGGGCCCTCTAATAAAGCATGGTAACACTTCATTTTAAAAACCTATTCTCACTATTAACTAGCTGCTTAGTTGTATGCATGTTACTAGCTTATTGGCTGTTTATTAGTACTTCTAAAGCGCATATTAATGCCTTATTCTGCATGACCATATTTTAGATCCCTTGACCAAAATAATTATTATGCTAACTATTAATAAGCAGCAAATTAGCATTTTAATGCAATTTAATTAATAGTGAAAATGTGTTCCCTATTCTAAAGTGTAACATAAAGTATTGCACAGAGCCCCCAGAAGTCAAGGCCCTGCAGTCAGCAGTATGCCAGTATTTCATTCCAAAAGTGTAACTTTAGCTTAATCAAAACACATTTTCTAGACTACTTGAATAGAATTGGTCTCCTCCTATCTGTCACTTGTCTCACAAAAGCGAACACAACATTTTCCGACTCAATTCAGAGTAATCTTCTATTGTATGAACGTCGTGCGCCTCCTGAAAACATGAATTTGGACAGGATCTCGTTTGATGTCCTGTCTGTTATTGAATCGCTGACCCTGTGGAAGTGAAGATGCCAACTTCCAAGGAATGTAGCAGGCTGCGTGTTTATTCAGATGAGGAGGCAGCTGTAATGAAAACACTCCGCCGAGGATTGAAATAATTTGCAAGTGCTGAAAAGGTTTGACCTTCAAGCTTTCCCCTCCTGGGCCAGACGTGATTTACGAAGCGGACGGCTACCCACCGCACCACGGTAACGTGACTTCTGCCAGGGATTCCCCGGTGTATCAGCAGGGATGCTTGGCTCGGAGGAGACTTCTGAAGGATTCCAGGTAATCTGATCTCCGTCAGTGGAGACGTGACCCTGGGGTAGGTTGGGTCACTAGGACAGGAGGAATCGTTCAGATTCGATGCAGGTAGAGACCACCCTGTGCGTGTGAACGTTTGTACATGCACACTGACTGTGTGAAACAGAGAAAATATACACTAACATGCTTATGATAACACACACATAGACACATTCACCTCAGAAGCTCGAGTGTCATCATCTGAAAGAAGATGTATTGAAAAATTGATGTACGAACATAGTTTCAGCATCAGACCCTTGACCTGCCATCATCATTGTTCTTTTGAAGCTTGCATCCATGCGCTTGACATGTAATTTGTTCCTGTCCTTGAAGCATCTTCACATTATATCTCGGCTGCAACATCAAGTGCCCCGAAGAAAATGAAGTGCATACCTCTGCGTTCCTGAATTTGACATTGCACATGAAAGGTTTGTTATATAGTATTGATGCAATCATGAGTCCCATTCCATGGAGAAGACCTGTCTCGCCTACAGAAGATTGTTTGGTGTGGAAAGTTGCTGTTTCGGAGCTCTGAGACTTTACAGAGTTCTTAGTTTGAGTATCAACTTCTCAGATACTCCTCACAGAATTCAGAAAAAGACGTAAAATGGAAACAAATGAAACACTGATATACAGAAAGCGTGTAGAGATGTAAAATGAATGTGCATGGCACAGCTCAAATTAGACATTTTTGATAAGAATTTTCTTACTTTTGATTAAATAAAAAAATAATAATTGTTGATAGCAATAATTGATATATAATATACTGTTGGAGATGCTATGATAGACTCCTTGTGAGCCAGGGACAAGCAGCTTGGAAAATACATGGATGGAATTTATGTATTATCAGAATCATAAGAATATGTAAAAACGTTATCTATGTTTATAAACATTCAGGTCCCACTTTTTATTAGGTGGACTTAACTACTATGTACTAATATTTAAATTAATAATTTGATACAATTAACTTATTGTGTAGCTACGTACATGTTTTTACATTGTACTTATATTTAAAAAAATGCATGCATGTAATTACATCTGTAATGAATTTCCGTAATTACATATATAATTACACTGTTGACCCATTGCTTACACCTTAACTCATGCTTAAACCTACCCATACCACCAAACCTGTCCTTAACCTTACCCTTAATCAACCTCAATAACAGCAGAAGTGTGTTATAATACAATATGAACACAATAAGTTCATTGCACTTATTTATTTATTGTTATTGTATTTATTTATTTTATGTAAGAACAGTATTTAAGGCCACCTAATATAAAGTGGGACCCACATTCTTATAATTATTATGAAAATATTTTAAGAAACAACATTTCAAATTTTTCACATAATTAAAAAGCATAGTTTTAAGATAATACGATTTACTATATTAGCTGTTATCTGACCAAATATAGACTAAAAACAAAAACATTTTAATATACTTTTACAATATTAAATAACAGTTTTCTATTGTAATATATTTTAAAATATAATGTATTATTGTGTTTTCTAATATAGTTTTCACAAATATCCTGAATTAGTTTTCATTTTTATATTTTATATTTTATTCTATATTTAGCTAGTTGCTTATTAGCATGCCTAGTATTAACATATTAGCTGTTTATTAGTACGTATAAAGCACATATTCTTCATGACCATATTCTACATCCCTAATCCTACCCAATACCTAAACTTAACAACTACCTTACTAACTATTGATAAGCAGACAATTAGGAGTTTATTGAGGCAATAAATATTGCCTCAATAACTATATATCTCTATATGGTTTTATTAAGTTTTATTTCAGTTTTATTTATTTTAGTACATCAAGTTCAACTAATAAAAAATGAGAAAGGTTGGTTTATTTTATTTCAGTTAACATAAATATTTATTTTCAAGTAATTACATTTGATTTATTTTTATAGTTTTGCTTTAGTACTATAGCCATTACTCCAATCTTCAGTGCCATATGATTTTTCAGGAATCATTCTAATATGCTGATTTCCTTTAATCAGTTTAATGCATTCTAGCTGAATGAAAGTATTGAAAAAAACAAAGCAAACAACAAAATTGTCTCATTAAGCCCAAACAATAGTGTATTTTTTTGTGTGTTTTCACTAACACAAATTTATTTGAAAGATTAAAGCACAAAACTTAAAATGACTATTTACTGCTTTCTGTGTAAGCTGTCACTGGTTAGTATTGTCTGTTGATTTTTTAATTTGCATTTTTTCCTTTGCGAAAGGCCATGCCATTCTAGCCTCTGTTCTCTTAGCGTTTGGATCACAGCATGCCGGAGGCAGCAAAAGGAGACTTCACGCATGGACAACTACCGGATTGAGACGCTTTTCTCACAGGAGTGCATTCGTCATTGTAATTAGCCTTAATCATGGGGGGTGTGCTGCTTTCTGAAAGGGAGGGGAAAGGGGCGTATGAGACTCCCAATGTGTCAACAGTCGATTCACTGGCCGCTCCATTTGAATATGAATCAGTCACCAACCAAAAACAAAGATTTCAGCGTTAAGATTCTGCTCGCTCGTTCGCTCCCCACCACGCCACTGCAGAAGGCCTGAATCCTCGTCCTCTGAATGACACATGGGAAACTTTGGGGCTCCGTGTGGCACTGCCAAAAAGAAGAAGGCCTCGGATCTCAGCCTTTCTGGCTTACACACATGCACAGTCCCCTACACACAGAGGGGAACCTCTCACATTGAACATCCGCTCACAAAGAGCAATTCTACATGCTTTGTCTTCAAACGACAAGTTGATGACACATTCGGAAGGAAAGCATGTGTGAGGATTCATCCATGCGCACATCTTAAAATGCTGTTCTTAATTGTCTGGAGAGTATTCAACAGGTCCGCTGGGCCCGTACAGGATATCGCTGCCGCTACACTTAGCGATTCGCCGGCGCACATTCCGAATGATAATTATTCACTGTTGAAATGATTAGTGTCTTGACAGACTCCAGTTCAAGCCAACGGTGATTAATGGGAGAACCCTGGGAGCCCTTATTTTAATAATTAATAGGATAACGTGATGATTGCAGCAAACTCCTTAATGTTATTACACTTGCAAATGAGATTTTTGACGTGAAAGAAACCAAAGCCGTCATCTGTGTTTCTGTCCAAGTAAATCATGTTTTAAACGGTTATTGCATAATTCATAAAATCTGCGGAGAGAACACCTATGAATAATGGACATTTTGCATATTAAAATGAGCATTTTTAATGTTGAATTTTCCATCCCTTGGAGTGTCTTTTTTGGTTTAAAATTCTGGATGTAAGTGGCCCAAAATGACTTTAATAATTTAACCACAAAATATCAAATCTAATCTGAAGCTTTTGTGTAAAGCGTTACATATTAGTTTGATTTTAAAAGATAAATAATAGATAAACTGTTCGAAATGAAGGCAAAATTACTGGGACTCTTTCTGGAGGTCAAACACTAAATCCTATTGATAGTTCATGTGATAATTTGCACCTGTGTGAACTTCACACATCCAGCTGAAATAATCACCAGCTGATTAAAAGTCATTGATAAAAATGCCTCAGAAAAGCGTGGTTAGTAAAAAAGCTAGTAGAAAAGATGTCAGTTAGATTGATATTTTGCATCTAATGCAGTGACTTTGTTATAGTCCATCTTAAGTGTCTAAATACCGTTTGGAGGCACTTCACATGATCAAACATTGAATTCACTCAATAACAAAGAAATGCATTTAAAGTATTTGACTATTTAAATGACCACCACGACTCAGGCCACATGTTTGTGACCCCTTGACAGCACCAGACTTAGGTCGCCATCTACTGGAGGGAGTGCTTTTGTTCCCCAGTGGCCTGATTATATCCTTGAGGCAAACCTCCTAAATGTTACGATTCCAAACGTGTATACAAGACCTTCAATATAACCTTGTGACAGAGCTGCTGGTATATGTGAGATTTTCTTTGAAATAAGATTCTCGGTTCTCACAAAGAGCATGGTATTTTAGTGAGAATCACTGTTATTTGGTGGTTGAAATTACATACTGCAAGACTATAGAAAGAAAAGCATGTGCTCTTTGAATGTTTATCATAATTGTGCCATTTGGGGCATCAGGAGAAAAATAAAGACCGAAATGTGAAACCCACATTTGAAAATAAATGCCTCTACAAAGAAGCAAAGAAACAATGATGATTGCAAATATCCAGTATGTACTGTTTCAGACGGACACTATCAAAAACCTTTGAAGAAAAACGAGTTTGTCACCTGAAAATGGTACTTTGATCACAATATGATATGATTTAACCAGGCCCAATCAACTGTGTTAAACAAAGCTACGAAAAATACACGATAATTGGTAGCAGAAAGAATAATTTAAATAAAATTATTGCACACAATTTATGTTAAGTGTCTTTATCCACTAACGAGTAAATGAGCAATTTGATATGTTGCACTTACTGTGTAAATACGTGTTTTTATATTATTATACTTGTATTTAAAAAAATGGTTACACTTTATTTTAAGTTGTCCTTTTTACAGTGTAATTGTACATTTAAGAACTGAGTAATATTAATTAACTACATGTCATTACTCTATGGGTAGGGTTAGGATTAGGGTTTGGTTTAAGATTACTTGCATGTAATTATGCATAATTTATTGTTATTATAATAGTATGTCCATGTAATGTATAACAAGGACACCTTAAAATAAAGTGCTACCAAAAATACCTGCATGCAAATACATCTGTACTTAATTTCTTATTTAAAACTACAGTATAACCCAGCCTTAAACCTAACCATAAACATGATATCTGTCTCTAACCCATATTCCTACTCAATAGCAGCAAAAATATTTTGCAACACATTGTACTTATTATTTGTTTAGGTACATAGTAGTTACAGATACCCCAAATAAAATTGGACAAAATTGTTTAAAAAATATTTATAATGTATATGAATAAAAATCTGATTAAAATCAACAAATCAAGTAAATCTTGTGTTTTATATGTTAATCATAATAGCATGTGGGTGAAATACTTGCATAACCCTGTTTGAAGCCAAAAAGATTAGAGGAATAAAAATACATATCACATTTTAAAAGCTCATGCATTATTTTTTATCAATAAACACCTCACGCCTGTAAAATAAAATCTGTTATCTTCCTCCAGAATGTGGGAATTATACCGTATCCCAGAGTGCCTCGCATGCTCTATCTGTCTCTCTCTTCCCTGAGATTATTCCCCTTTGGTATTATGATTTCACCTTTGCGCTGCCATTCAGCGATTATTGATGATGTCTCTGGCTATGCTGTGCATCCGGCCTTTGACCAGAGGACACATCTTGATTCATGCAGACAAATAAAAGCATCAGAGGCAACATATCGATCTCGTAAAGAGCGAGAAGAACAGACACATCGGCAAGACATTTGCTTTTGCTTTTTCATGGACAAAAATAACAAATAGATGCCATCGAAAACCATGAAGAAGCAGCTTGTTTTTATAGGAAATAAAGCATGGCAAAGAAATAACTTATTCAATTATTAATTGGGCTGAAGTGAGATGTGTTGGCCTGCCGTGCTGAATGGATCAATGTCTGGCTTTATGGTGACGTGTGGCATTTAGGTTTCGTGCAAGAGGCAGAATGAGGATTCTGTGAGGGAATGCTGTCCTCTCACACGCTTAAAGGTTACATCGCCAGGATGATTTCACTCTTATTGAGGGTTTATATTAAAGGAACAGATCACCCAAAAATGAAAATTCCCTTTGAATTTACTCACCCTCAGACCATCCAAGATGATGATGAGTTTAATTCTTTATGAGAACAGATTTGGATACATTTAGCATTACATCACTTGCTCAAAACATTATACGATACAAAACATTAAGGCGTTTTGACTTCAAAACATGGGTTCTGGCCAATACAAGCCTCGATTCCTCCAGTAAAACAGTCCAGTGTTGCCCTCTCACATAAAAATCCACCAACATTTTTGTTTAGAACTGTTTTGGACAGTTTTTGCTTGTAACCGGTGCTTGATATGTGCATATTTCTCTCCTGATTCAGACAAGATTACTTTTTCAATAGAGCAATTATGAATAGAGGACTTGATTGAAGTAAAAAATGCCTAAATGATGGATAGATTTATTACAAACATGTAACTTATATTTGGTGCTTTTATAAACAGTTTGAGCTCTCATTCCAACGGCACCCATTCACTGCAGTGGATTCGTTGAGCAAGTGGTATCTCCAAAATTTCTCCAAATCTGTTTCAAAGAAGAAACAAGATCACATCTTGGATGGCCTGAAGATGAGTAAATTCTCTGTAAATTTTCATTTTTAGGTGAACAATTTCTTTAGGCCAGCATCTACAAGACAGACAAAGTCACATGGTATGCAGAGTTAAAGGAGTAAGTTCACCCAAAAGTATAATTCAAACCCAAATGCAGTTTCTTTTTTCATAGAACACAAAATAAGTTATTTAGTTGCTCCTTTCGGCAAAAGTAAATAGTGTAAGGGGCTATCAAACTCCAAATAAAGTACAAAACACCTTAAATAATGCAATAAATATTGTTCCTATGACTTAAACACTCTATTCCAAGTCACTGAGGGGTCCCTCTTAATAAGAAAAAAAATGAATACTGCAGAAACCAGCAAGTACCCTCTAGCGTTATATTATCAACATAATTAATTTTATCTGTTGCAATGGTTCAGTGCAGATGATCAATACACATTGATAGAGACTTCAATTCAGTCTTATAGTTACAGTCAGGGGTGTGTCATACTCTATATTGGGCTTTTGGTTTACTGTGAATGGAAAATGATTCCATTACATTTATTCATCTTATTTTACTTATACCATCAACAGTTTGGGTTATTCTACTCACAAGTCTATATTTATTTGATCAAACTTACAGTAACAACTGTAATAGTGTGAAATATTATTACAACATGCTCAACAAACATTTATCATTATTATCAGTTGAAAACAGTTGCGCTGCTTAATATTGTGTGTAAGCCATGATGCATTTTTTTCAGGTTTATTTTATGAAGAACTGCATTCATTTGAAAAATAAACATTTTATATGATTATAATGTATTTACTGTCACTTTAGTTGCATCCTTGCTGAATAAAATAATTAATTTCTTTCAAACACCCAAAAACGTACTAATTACAAACCTGACAGTATAGTGCACAAGTCATGTCTTTTATTTTGTCGCCATATGTTGAGATTGAATGTACTGTGGCATTTGTGGCATGTAATCATGTCATCATTTTAATTTTTGGATGAAGTATTCCTGAGTCTGTTTCAGAGAACAAATGAGAGGATCATCAGGTGAGATTTTGATAACCAGCAGGATGAAGTGGAATAAAATGGTTCTTGTCTTTTAATTAAAACAGATAATAAACAAAGAAAGACAAGAGAGGAAAGCTGAATCTGGATACATGAGTCTTGTGTGCTTCTGTGGATAAAGGTTGTGCTGATGGAGAAATAGGAGGTAAATGATGAATAAGGAACCCTTGCAGACAGAACTGCACTACAGATTGAGTCAATCTCAGTCTGTTCACCAGGAATAATTGTAGCTTGAACGTAATATCAACTCCCTCCAACACATACACTTTGCCTCAGAGAGATGGAAAAGCTATTACACGCTATAAAACACCATGAAACTTCATATTTTGAAACTCCAAAAAATAAAGTTCCGTTCATATTTACAAGTGATGCTGTGTGCAACACTTATATTTAATATTTTAAATAAAGAACATCAACAATTCTCATTTTGCATTCCGTAGCAAAAGTGACAGCCTACAGGTTTGGAACAACATGAAAGTGAGGAAATGATGACAGAACTTCCATCAGATGAAAGAGTACTGTTGCTTTAAACTGGTCAGCACATCATCCATTTAAACAGACATCAGTTGATTGCAGCCTGGATGCTGAATTGCCAAATTACATTTTGCCCTCTAATGCTGAACAGAGCAATGTTTCTTAATGTCAGCTTGAATCATATGACGTGTTACGACTCCTTAAAGTTGCAATTCAACATCAAATGTTTTATTGCTGACCTTCAAGATCTTTAATACACTAATGAGAGTCAAAAGGGAAATATGTGAAAATTAAATTTATAGAGTTTACACTGGAATGACATTTACATCACAGCTGCTCGGCAGTGAATGTCAGACTGCGCTTGCAATATTCTCTTCCATTCTTTTCACTAATTCCCTAGAGACCAGGTGAGAACATAGTCATCAACGCATCAAAAAGACATTTTGACTTTGTGAGGTCACAGTCATCCCAGGCTCAGCTGATAGGAAATTACAGGACAAATGTTCAGTCAAGCAGAGAGATGCTTTAAAAATGTGAATGTAAAAACTCCTCAACTCTCAGATGGTGGTTGACAGTTGGAAATAAGTTTTTCAGTTTATTGTTGTTTGATGAATCATTTTGCTTACATTGCATTTACATTACATGCATTGAATACATTACATTGCAATGCATTACATTACATTACATGCATCATTGCGTGTTGAAACACGTTTTAAATTAATGTACCAAAATAATGTTATGAGCATGTACAACCCGAATTCTGGAAATGTTGGGACATTAAAAAAAAAAAAAAATCAAATCACATGAGCCAATATTTTGTTCACAATAGAACATAGATAACATAACAAATGTTTAAACTGAGAAATTTTAAAAATGTTACGCACTAATTGAGCTCATTTCAAATTTGATGCCTGCTAGAAGTCTCAAAATAGTTGGGACGGGGGTATGGGGGCATCTCCTCTTCTTTTCAAAACAGTTTGAAGACGTCTGGGCATCGAGGTTATGAGTTTCTGGAGTTTTGTTGTTGGAATTTTGTCCTATTCTTGCCTGGTATAGGTTTCCAACTGCTGAAGAGTTTGTGGTCGTCTTTGATGTATTTTTAATTTAATGATGCGCCAAATGTTCTCTGTAGGTGAAAGATCTGAACTGCAGGCAGGCCAATTCAGCACCTGAACTCTTACTACGAAGCCATGCTGTTGTAATAGCTGCAGTATGTGGTTTTGCATTGTCCTGCTGAAATACACAAGGCCTTCCCTGAAATAGACGTCGTCTTGAGGGGAGCATATGTTGCTCTAAAATCTTTATATACAGTACCTTTCAGCATTAATAATACCTTCCAAATCATGCAAGCTGCCCATACCGTATGCACTTATGCACCCCCATACCATCAGAGATGCTGGTTTTTGAGCTGAACACAGATGACACGCTGGAAGGTCTCCCTCCTCTTTGGCCCGGAGGACACAGCATCTGTGATTTCCTACAAGAATGTCAAATTTGGACTCGTCTGACCATTGAACACTTTTCCACTTTGAAACAGTCCATTTTAAATGAGTATTGGCCCACAAGACATGACGCCGCTTCTGGACCATGTTCACATATGACTTCCTTTTTGCATGATATAGATTTAGTTGATATCTGCAGATGGCACGGTGGATTGTGTTTACCGACAGTGGTTTCTAGAAGTATTTCTGGGCCCATTTAGTAATGTCAATGACATGAAGACCACGGGCATCCAACAAAGATCTTCGGCCTTGTCCCTTACGCACAGAGATTTCTCCGGTTTCTCTGAATCTTTTGATGATGTTACACACTGTAGAAGATGAAATTTGCAAAGCCTCTGCAACTTGACGTTGAGAAACTATGTTTTTAAAGTATTCCATAATCTTTTTACGCACTTTTTTACAGATTGCAGAGCCCCGCCCATCTTTACTTGTAAAAGGCTGCCTCTCTAAGACCTCGCTTTTATAGTTAAGCATGTTACAGACCTAATATCAATTCACTTAATTAGATGCTAGATGTTCTCCCAGCCGAATCTTTTCAAAATATCTTGCTTTTTTAGCCCTTTGTTGCCCCCGTTCCAAACTTTTTTAGACCCGTAGCAGGCATCAAATTTAAAATGAGCTCATTTAGTGAATAAAAGTGTCAAATTTATCCATGTAAACACTTGTTATGTTCTCTATTTTCTATTGTGAATTAAATATTGGCTCATGTTATTAGAAAGTATTTTTGTTTTTATTGTATTAAAATTAAAATTTTAATTTAATTTGGGTTGTACAACAATAAAATGACATGGTGTTTCAACTTTGACATTGGCCTGGAAATTGTTTAAAAGCTTTGTGAAATGTTTGAAGGTTGAAAGCCTTGTGGCCAGTGCTCCAATACATGGCAAGACTGCTCTTCGACATGAGTTCTCCTCTCTCTGTCCCACTCAGCTTCTGGTCAACACTCTCCTGTCTCTAGATAGATAGATAGATAGATAAATAGATAGATAGATAGATGTATTAAACACAGATAGATAGATGTGTAACAGTCAAGTTCTCTGCTCAACAGAAAACTGAACAGTCAAAGGCAGTCTGCAAAACCAGCAATGATTTCTGTAATGCTAGCCTGTGAAAATCGTACTGCCACAATGATAGCATGTTTGAAATGTTTTGTATTTAATTGCTAGTGTATTCTGCATGGTTGCTGGGGGTTGTTTACTGACCAAGTTACTGACCAAAAGAGCCGACCTTCAAGACATTGGCTGCATCCAAAAGATGAACAATGCTGCCTCTGCAGGCAGAGGTAGGAAGACAACAAATAATGTCCGAATCAAATTAATGCAATGATCACATACTGTAACTTTTTTGCGGAGATACCTTTATTTTTGAAGGTATCAACTATGTCTGCTCCGCAAAATACAGCCAAACGCACATGAGAAGTGATAAGGAAATAAGACAAGATAATGCTGATATTATGGTCTATAAGTCCTCCCCGAACATACAATAATTAACAAAGATGACTTGTTAACAAACATACTTCTGCTGGGAAATTTTTATATACACAAATCGAAGTAGCCTACTTGAAAGTGAAACCAACATGTTGTGCATTTTATAATGAGTTTATTTCTTATAGCCTATAAAAGCCCTCAAAGTGATGAAAAATAAAAATGCTATAAATCTTTTGTCCTTTATAGAAGAATATTATTTACAGGGAAAACTCTAGCTCCTTCATCTTCTTGTTCCCCACCTGATCTGTATATTCTAATGCCAAAATGTATGCACATTGTTTGTAAATGGCAAACGTTAATCGCTCTGTAAAAAAAAAAAAAAAAAAAAGTCCTCCCTGAGCTTCCCGCTGCACTGTATCTTGCTCTCGCGTTGGCTGTAGGTCATCACTGATGTATTTTTCAGTCAGAACTCATTCACAAAGCAGGAATGTGAATTGCTGACAGCTCCAGATATTTAGCCGATGTGTGCGTGTATGTAAGCATATTGCAATACGTGTATATTTTTGACTGTGTTGTGAGAATTTGCAGCACATGGGCTGTCAAACAAATGAAGATGTTTTCTTTATTTGCAGGTGTTTTATTTTTTCTATTTGCATGTGGGGTTTTTCTGCAGCATGATGAGCTCTCTCGGCCACCGTATAAAGCAGCAAGCACGTCTAAATGAGGCAACAACACTCCCTAAGAATTCAGACACCATTATCTCCAATCAGTCTGGAAGTTTAAATTAATCCTGAAAACCTTCATAAGCTGATTCAGATTCAGACTCAATTAGAGTTGGACAAAAGCTCTCCAGGCAGATGTCTCTTGTTTCCCAAAAGTACAAGCATGTTACCAGCTCTTATAATTTCAGGTAAGAACCCTACACACTATTGTTCTCGATTTATTTCATAAGAGTCGAGTCAAGTTACCACATATCCACATTACCACATGATTTTGCCACTGTGTCATTTTTGTTATATATTACTTAAGGATAATTGCTTTCATAGAGGAACTTCACCTGTCTTATGACAAAAGACAACCACAGGAACATACATGCTTCAGGGAGAAAGGAAACATGATTTTGTCATGAAGTGGATGTAATTGAATGGAGTCTCATTTTCCACCTACAATGTATTCCTGAGGGCACATTACACAGGGGGCTGTAAGTCCCTCAGGGAGTCAGGATTAATGTTACACTTTAGAGAAAAGAAAAGGGCTACGGTGCTGGGTAATGGGACCCCTACTAGAGACTCCCTGCTATCTCAGAGAAATCAATGGAGAAATATCACATTTCTCTCTTCAGGTGTGTATACAAGCAGCAACAAGCACAACTACCGTTAGTGGGTTTAGTGCAGATTATATTCAACAGTTTGTGCCTTCAATGATGCTGCCACAACCATTACACTTGATGATAGGGATGATTGTACCTCTGTGTTTGGATTTAGCTTTTGCTGAAAAGAGCACGTTGCTTTCAAGTCAAAGACTACATGTTTAGTCCCATATTTTTCAGGTTTTTCTACAAGGCTTCAAACACCAAATATGACTTAATGTTGGCCTTTCTCAGAAATGCTGTCCTTTTCAAAAGAGGAAGAATTTGAAAGTGCTTGAAAGATTGTTGATGTCTGGACACCTTTCATTTTAGCCAAAGAGCTCTGAAAGTGGCAACTGCATCAGATCTCTAATACAGAGTTTTTCAAACTGGGGTCTTGGGACCTCTGGAGTGATGCAAAGGAAGAAAATATTTATAATTCATGTATTACAGTACTGTCATGACAACTCTTGGAGAGTTAGCATGATAATATACACTGTAATATACATGACAATGTTAATGTGTTTGGTCGTGGTGGAATAACAGAACAAGTACAGAGACTTGCTACTCCCAATACATCCACAGACATTCTGCTGTTATCGTGTAGGAAATACTGCTCATATAGGTCCATCTAAAAAAAATTATATCATGAATATATATATATATATGTAACTTATTTCAAACAGTGAAACTTTCACATATTCTAGATTCATTACATGTAAAGTAAAACATTTTGGTAACGTTTTAGAGTAGGGAACACTTATTCACAATTAACTATGGCCTTTTCCTCAATACATTTTTTTACACGTTTTTTTTGTTTTAATTTTGATGATTAGAGCTTACAGCTCATGAAAGTAAAAAATCCAGTATCTAAAATATACGAATATTTACATTTGAGTTTGATTAAATTAACATCCCTACAGTATACATTCGGGGTATCTCTTGTTTTTTGAAACCACAATAATGGGGAAGACTGCTGACTTGGCGATGGTCCAGAAGACGATCATTTACACCCTCCACAAAGAGGGTAAGTCAAAGAAGGTCATTACTGAAAGCAGTGGCTGTTCACAGAGTGCTGTATCAAAGTATATTACATGCAAAGTTGACTGGAAGGAATACATTTGGTAGGAAAAGGTGCACAAGCAACAGGGATGACCGCAAGCTTGAGAATACTGTCAAGCAAATTCGATTCAAACACTTGGAAGAGCTTCACAAGGAGTGAACTGAAGCTGGAGTCTTTGGGGTGCGTGACGTCTTCTGGTGTTGGTCCATTGTGTTTTTTATCAAGTCCAAAGTCAATGCAGCCATCTACCAGAAGATTTTGGAGCACTTTTTTCTTCCATCTGCGAACAATCTTTATAGATATGCTGATTTCATTTTCCAGCAGTACTTAAGCACCTGCCCTCAATACCAAAACCACTTCCAAGTGGTTTGCTGACCATGATATTATTGTGCTTGTTTGGCCAGCCAACATGCCTGACCGGACTCTCATATGCAATCTATAGGATATTTTCAAGAGAAAGATGAAAAACATTAAATTCAACAATAAAGATGAGCTAAGGCTCAATGGTGCCTCAGCAGGGACACAGGCTGATCGCTCCCACTTTTGAAAATTGTTACTTTACATGACATGAATCTAGAATATAAGAAATATTCACTTTTTTAAATGTTAAAAAAAGAACATTTTCACAATATTCAAACGTTTTTGAGATGCTCCTATATACACAAAATAACCCTCATATATAAATGACATGAAATCACCATTTAGCAGATCTATACATGTGGAGCAGGGGAAGGTGGAGGGTGCTGCAACTGCTACAGCACACACTAGCCAAATATTTGAATGTTAAGCAGAAAGCTCATTGGCTGCTGCTGTGAAAATCATGTATGTAATAATGATGTGATTACTATTATCTGCCTGCTGAAATCTGAATTTTCATGACAAAACTTCGCAGTTATGATTATAATTTCATAATATTTGGGGGTCTGTAGCATAAAAACGTTTGAAAACCCCTGCTCCAATGGCTAATAGTTGTTCAAATTGTTAGAAGAATATTCTGTAGCAATACTGGTTTTATGAGTTGATTTGCTCCACACTAGAGGACAAAAGTTGCTCTTTCCAGCTCAGGAGTTTCATTTAAGTATAAACTTTGAGTTCATTTTTTTCTTAAACTTCTTTAAGTGAAAGACAAAACTTTGACAAGCATTTTCAAACCTGAACACACTTTCTTAGGTGAGGAGGAACCTCTTGAGGAAACACTTGTGGCAAAATTCTCAATTATCTCTACATAATCACAATGCTTTATATAAATGTCTCTCTCTCTCTCTCTCTCTCTCTCTCTCTCTCTCTCTCTCTCTCTCTCTCTCTTTAGTATGGATAAAACACAAGTGGATTTATGTTGAACACAGAACATAGTCAGTGTGTTCTGTCAAGATGACTCAATTCCTAAAAATAGCTAGAGGAAGACAGCTAGCATTCCTCAGGGATCTATTACTTATGCATTTCTTTCGTGCATTTGGGTAGGAATGTTGCTTTATTATTTACCACCATTCTGTACTTTACAAATTTCCCACATCCCCTCTGCGAACATTTTTGTCCTGGCAATCACCAAGCGAAGAACAAAACAAAACAAAAAAATGCAAGCTCCCAGACCCCTGAACATACGCATATACAACAAAATAACTTTCCAATATAACAAGTCCCTGTTCTCTGATGCGCACAGTATATTTTCTCAGTTGCAACCGCCATGATACAGTTTCCTGGATCTGAGGCGGATCTCTGACAGCTTGGAGTTGATCCCGGTACCAATCTGGCCCCTCCGTGCCAACGGGAAACAGGCCAGCATGGCATCTGCGGAGGGGGAGAGTGACATTACGACAACAGTTGGAGGCTCATGAGTGAGATAGAGGGACGGAGAGAGCGACACAGAAGTTCCTCAGCGTTGCCAGAGCTGTCAGACCATTAAAAAGCCAAATGATGATGAATGAGAGAGATCAGCCTGTCGGAAAAAGCCCCCCTGGCTGTCATCATCCAGCTACCCCACTCTCAATCCTCATTCCACTTTTGAAGGGTTTTTCCTCTCAAATATTTAAATCCCGATGCATTCCGATTCCCAACACAGCTCTGAGATACACGCTGATCATGTTGATGATTTGGTGTCAGAAATTGAATTATTGCATATGGTGATAACAGTCACAGAAAAGGAGTATTTTCGTGCCTCACTCTATACATAGGGACGTAAAATAGCAGAAAAGATATTGAATGAATAGAGTGGGCTTATGAAAGTGGATGGGAAATGTAAATCAAAGACAGTAAATGGATAAGAGCATCCACCTACGATTACGAGTGGAACTTCACAGCGGCAGGAGTCTAAGAACAAGCTGAGAGTAAGTCATGATGAAAAGCTAAGAGAATTTGTTTAGCTGTTTTGAGCGGTGCCAATACTAGTAGAAATATTTACTGTACATAACTCTGAGTTTGAAGGGATTCAGGGGAGCAAACTGGATATATTCCAAAACTTAGCATCCTGCCTTACTGATTAAACAGGCAGCTGCCTTCAACGGTCACGGAACCTGATTGATTTGAAGTGCTTTACACAGGCACCAACTCCACAAGGGGGACTTGACTTGCAATGTTTTAAAAGTATGACAATGTTGCTAAGCTAACAATGTGAAAACAAGCCTACAAAAAATATTTTATCTAATTTAAATGTATTGGATTGTCGAAACTGGAAAATTATTTTGAAGTAGAGGAAAAAATTGCCTGACGCCACAATACAATGTATGGTACGGTATGTAAACTCTTATGTAAATTAATATACATATATACATTATATCCCTGTTGAAAAAACTAGCATATGCTGGTTAGGTATGTTTTGAAGCATGGTTGCTGAGCTGGTTTAAGCTGGTCCTCAGCTGAGCTGATTAAACTGATCATGTGCTGGTCCTAAGCTAGTCCTGAGCAGGAGCTAGTTGCTAAGGCCCAGTTTAGGACTAGCTCATGACCAGCTAAGGACCAGCTTAAACCAGCTCAAACCAGCACCTATGCTACAAAACACCTAAACAGCATATGCTGTTTTTTCAACAGGGATAATCGCCAAAACCAGTTTTAAAGTGTTTGAAAAAGTAAAAATACCAAAGCCAATTAGGTTTTTTCTTTGAAAGGTGGGTCATCCTTTCATCCAGCCACAATGTCAAGCATTTCATTGCAATTTCAACCCGAGGCCTGTCTCTTGTACATCTCTGCTTTGATGCTCTGACCTCCAGGCAAGAGTGCTCTGCACAGTAAACACCTGAGCCTAGATGTACCCCCACTTGATGAATTTAATAAATAATACAACACTACAAAAGAGAATTGTTGAGTGACAAAGCATGGGAAAAGTACCCACAGAAAGGGAACCGATAAAGGAAGAAAAGAAAAAAAGAAACACGTTGAGAAAACAAAACATTTGGAAAAGGTCAGGATCAGATAAGTGCAGTATTAAAGATACCAGCGACAGAAAGACCGAATGTGAGACAGATGCTGGAAACACACAGGCAGTCATGGTGAGGCAGCCCCAACGTGATTGAGAGCTGCTTCGCCTGTGGAGACATCGATCCACATATTGACCGAATGCCCTCACACCTGCCTTTATCGTACTACAGCTCAGCGAGGCTCCCAGAGGAAGAGTGACCGGCGAGAGGACAAAGAGCGTACGGCGGGAAGAACAGGTCTCTAGTTATTCATCACCTATCACAGGATTCTGTTGACATTTAGTCTTTGACTCTCCTTATAGATGACACCCGCTTCAAAAAATATTTTTCTTCGTCATTTTCAGATAGGTAGGTGAACAAATATGACTTTTGCGGTTCGAGTAGCATTATGCAAGATCTTTGTGTAGGTTTTCAAGAGATTACGCCAAACAGAGATAGCAATTCTAAAGGCTCTTTCACATGACTCCCATCAGGGCTTTTGCTTTGACCTCCACATGAAAAGCGTTGCAGGTAGTATCATGGGTGGGCAATTTTATGAGTTTACTAATAGGTAATAAGCAGCGATTGTACACCATATAAACAGTTTGAGCTGGACATAACTTTGATACACTGCGGAGAGAAAATTGAGCATGAGTTGATGAAACGTTACTGACTCTGGATGCTCTAGGTGAGTTTCAATTAGAACCGAGACACTGCTCTAAAACAATGGTTGTCAACTGGACCCAGGACTTAGATTTTACATAGGACATTTCTGTGAAAATAAATAGTTGAGAACTTGTTGAGAAGGTAAAGCTCACCCATGAAGTTCAATGCACTGGTCAACGTTAATATGAGTTATATGAAAAGGACTTACATGTTTACAATTCAGTTTCTATCATTCTCTGAAGAGACTGAAGAACCTCATGTGAGCTTATGTCTAGGATTCTTTTCAGAGCTCAATCACAGATCAACAGTTTATATGGGTCAAACACATGTCCATCTCTTTTTTCTATAGGCCTGGTGATATCATTTTTCCATTGGGGCAGGTGCCAGAGCCAATGCCTATCCAGAGCTGGGCTGCAATTTTCAACCACAAAAAAACCCTGGACCAGAGCCGAATCTTGGTTCCGAACTAGTCCTCCAAACCTTGGTCTGAGCTGGTCTTGAACAAAGGAACCTGTGACGTTGGTGGGCAGAAATGCCATTACTCTTTGACCGATTGGAAAAAGAGTCCAGGCTGCATCTAAAATCACATACTTTCCTATTATAGAGTAGAGTTCAATTTGCATGGGATTGGTATTATCTGGGGACCTCGTGTGATCTAGAAATTACCCCCACATCTGAATGTCGTGTGACGCATTTGCACGGGATAAGCAAAGCCTTTGATTTTACTCGAATTTACTGACTTTTCTCCCGCATAGAATGTCAAGGCTTTACGCAACATTATACTGTAAATCTTAAACAAAAGGATGTTCCTTACTTCATGCTACTATACATGTTATCCTAATCATTCTTTTTGTTTACACTCTTCTGAAGGTTTTCAGATTTATCTTTCTGAAAAGTGTATAGTTGTATGGTGAATAGCA
Organism: Oxygymnocypris stewartii; assembly: GCA_003573665.1. Taxonomy (NCBI): domain Eukaryota; kingdom Metazoa; phylum Chordata; class Actinopteri; order Cypriniformes; family Cyprinidae; genus Oxygymnocypris; species Oxygymnocypris stewartii. Next base: position 253,523 of record QVTF01025790.1, on the reverse strand, counting down.
AAAGATTGATAAAAAGGTGCACAGGAAACAAAAACCTTAACAAAAATGATATATGACACCACAAAGATGCCGATTTGCACAGGACTAATATTATCACAGGACCTCAGTTGTCAGCAAAATATGGTAGCTCTTTTGAGGGGGACATTTTTAATGTAAATTACAGACAAGGCTGATTTGCACACGATTAAGATCACAGATGATTAAGATCTCAGACAACCTCCACAATTATTAGATCTGTTCAACCTAGATCTTGTTGTTTGGCATTGTAATTTCAGAAAACGACTGTAGAAAATTGTGACCCTACTGCCATAGTATGCCACAAAGTTAAGAAGAAGTGTAGTGTTCTTAGATTTGCTAACAATGGAAAATAACGGATAGGGAAATTACAAGTTGCTCCTTTGGTGAAGGATCCAAAGAGGAACCTGTAATTTCCCTATCCGTTATTTTCTCTATAGGTATTATAAACCTCCTTGGTAAAATGCCTTAATAACAAACTGAACTCAGCAGATTCCAACTTAATCACTCAAATCAACTCAAATAATAATTCCTTACATCACTAATGTGATTTTGAGCCATTGATTTTCTGCATCCTTCTCTCTTGTCAGTTCCTTAACCTGACATATAAGGAACTCAAGCTGGTAGTGCTGTTAAATGAAAGCTTTGACTTTATGGTGAGGTCCAGTCTCTAAAAGAAACATGCAATAAGGAATATTTAATAGAATTCTCAAAAACCTACAATTCCTACCATAGATGCTTGGCTGCCACTCGTTGGTGAGCCCTGGTGAATTGAGATCTTTCAAATCCTTGACCAGGCATCTTACTGTGTTCCTCAAGTCAGGTCAGAGTAGAAGTTTCTCCTAGATCATCTCATGTGGTCTCATTGAAGGAGGGGGCCAATGTGAAAGTGCCATTACATTGTAAGTGAATCTTGATTAAAGGTCTTCCAGCACATGTTAGTGTGTATGTGGTGTGTAGTGGTGGTTCAATCCCTGTAACGAGTGAGCCATGAGCCATCACCGTTGTGCCCTTGAGAAAGGCACTTAACCCCAGGTTGCTCTGGGGGAATTGTCCTTGTAATAAGTTCATGTGCTGTTCTATGGCTGACATCGCGTGAAAGTGACAGAAACAAATTCTGCAGGTTCTAGCCGTGAAGCAATAAATAAAGATTCTAATCTGTTTATATAGTAGTGTCACATTGAGAACTGGAGCTAAACAAGCTGCTGGCACTTGTGAGAAATCACGAGTAAAGGAGGTGCAAAAGAGATTAATAAAGCAAAAAAATAAAAAATTTAAATCCTCAGTTTAAAAACATGCACTTTAATGTTTCCGGCATTTTTACATTCTATTCTTTCCTTACCGGAGCTATGTAATTTTAAAAAATGTGACATTTGACAACACAAAACTACACCCTGGCCAGCAGTCCTCCTTGTGCTAATTTATGTTACCTTTTAAGTTGACAGACAGAGAAAATGACAGCTCTGAGAAGGGCGCTTTGTTCCCAGCAAAACCTACATTTAGAAGAAAATGCCTCATATTTAAAAGAGGACTAGTTAACACGGGAATCTGGAAAAATACTTCCTTCAATTTGTTCTGGGAAGTTTCCTGGGAAGTTGCAGGGTCGGAAATCGCAATTATGTAATGCTGTGCATTTTTCTGAAAAACAATTGATGGCCATTTTTACTTTTTCACTTACCACTAAAGTAATTTTTTTAAGCACTAGTAAAAATGATTTAGGTGGGTTATTTATTACCTCATTTAGTTGGGTAATTGATGCTATATCAATGTATTTGATAATTTTCTATGCCAAACTTTATGAGAAACTTAGTTTTTGTTGAGCAAACCTCATGAATCATAATTCGTTATATTTCCTTATAAGCTTCATTGTAAATTCAATTTGTTCGCTAACATTTATAAATACAATTAATCCAACATGACTTCACATACGATAAGCTACAAGCTGAAAAGGTGTATGATTGTTTCCATAGTACCTCTGAAACTTTACTGTTATCGTCACATGGGACTTAAATGTTTACCTGATGAAGCACAAGATCAAATTATCTTCTATTGCTCTTTAAGTTATCTGTTTTTTTTTCTTTAAAGCAATCAGCTATTCTAGAAAAAAAACATCTAAAAGGAGTCTGTCCCTTGAGGGAAAAGGCAAAATATTATAATCTGTCATCTAGCTCATTAATATGCAAATTGAATCTTGTTTAGTCAGTCGTTTTACCATGCGAGTTAGGTTGTTATATGCCACATCATATTTGTAGAGATGTAGAAAACATAACATTGATGCCTTTTCAATTTGAATATTAATGAGGTTTAAATCATTTGCTGCTCTTCCAGATTTAACAGGTTCTTGCATTTATTAAAGTGTACACAACAAACATCTCCGTAAGATAGATCTTCAAACAAGGCAAGCAATTCTGAGACAGACCAAATCCTATTTGGAAGAGTTAAATGGCTGTCTTTGAACAGAATAATGCATTGACAGTGCAAATCAAAATATGCGCTGAACTTTAGAGTTACAAGTCAAGTAAATGAAAACCCACTTTAGGCTGATGATACACGGGGCAACCTTTTAAGCAGTTCTGCCAGGTAACTTTTTTTGAGCAATGTTTTTTGGGCAATTTCACATTGAGAATTTTGACAAATTTTTCTCTGGTTATTTTAGATCAGTTGTGGGCCCTGTGTCTCACCTGGTTCAAGTAAGTGGGTCAAGTGAAAAATGAGGAACACCTGTGTCTGATTGCAGTAATTGGCGTGGAGAGACCCAATAAAGCCACTGTGGAGCGGGAACTCGAGGAGAGAGACGGAGTGGAGACTCGGGCACATGGTCTGTGATCGGGAGACAGCCAGAACGAATACTGAGAGTGAACACTGAGACAACGGAGAGAGTTGATGTACCGAGGAGGCGCAGAGTGCGCACCTGTTTAAGTTTATCATTTTAATAAATTACCCGAGTCTTCATGAGCCAACTCTGTCCGCTTCCTTCCTTCTTACGAACCTTGTTCTCGTTTGGCACTCAACGGAGGCAGTCGCTTTTATTTCACTCCCCGCCCTACCCTTTTTTTCCTCCCTGCTTGCTTCTTCCTCGTCTCATCTCATCTATTGAAGAGACTCTCTCTGCACGGCTCTCCAAACTAGAAAAATTATGGATTTGATTAACTGGTCTCTCAACGCGATTGATACCATCTTCTCAACGAGAAGTCTGGGTTCTGGGGAACCTGTTTGTCCTGACGGGACGTTCGCGGCCGGATATACGAGGGATGCATGGGAGAAGTGGCAAATCGTGTGTCTGGCTGCTCTTTCCGTTGAGGACGCTGAGGATATCTACCTTTTCGGCACCATGATAACAGGTATTCTGCTGATTGGATTAGGCTTTGCCCTGGGTTATCGAAAAATTCGGAAGACGGGAACAGCTGTCCAAAGTCTCACAAGGCTGCCCGTTTTGATTGAAGCTGTGGGAAGAGCGGTCAGCAATGAGACTGAGACTATAAACCGGAATATGGATGCCATCATGATGAAACTCACGGCTTTATAAGTGAAACTTGATGATTTCAGAGATCAGAATGGACAAAGAGAATGAGCTGTGGAAGTATGCAGCTGTTCGCCCCAAAAGTCACAACAATTCAATCTTATCTTTTCTGGCTCCCCGTACCGGCGCCTTGGCCAAGGCCGTCTGGATAACTACCCTGAGAGAGCGATGCAGTGGGACTCTCTTGCTCCCTTCCCCGATTACAGACATTACTCCCCTCCCCCATTCAACTGCCTCTGTAACGCTTTGTACCGCCACTAGGGCGAGCAGGTCTGCGACCGGCGCCGCAAATGGCACTGGACCGGATGGCTGCTTGCCAGAGCTGGATATGTTTCCCCTGTTGCAAGTCATGTGTTTATGGTATATGTGCTTTTGTGCTGAGGTGGGTTTTTTTCTGTTCTCAGACTGTACTCCAAATGGAGCATAGTCTGGGGGTTAAAATTACATTACAAAAAGTACAATTTATATTTATTCCTTTTTTAAGTTTTTGCTAATAAAAAAATATAGCTGAATAAAATCTGTGAATGAGCTTATAAGAAATGTATTTAATCTTATATCTAAGATGATATTTATGTGGAAGGAGCCACACTTTTCTCCAGCAAATCAATTTTCCATTCAATAAAGAGACCCAGTGAGACTAAATATAAGGTACAGTAACAATTTATCTTTGGATAAGAATATGAATAGCTCTAGCATTACTCCAACATATTTGACCAACATAAGATTTAGTAACATCAAAAGACACTGAATCGGAGAATGGTTTTTATCAATACCTCTAAATAGCATTTGTGTACTTGAAGGGATTGAACCGAAAACCATTGCAAAAATCCACGTGCAATTCCCATCACTACAATAACTTCCTCTGACGTTTATCCAACCAGGAAATGTAGTTTTTCTTCCCTAAACTCTTTAGCACTGTCACCTATACGTCTCATTTAAATTGTAACCATTCTGTTTTAGCTGAATTATTAAATTAATATAAATTAATCTGTTATATGTCATCTCCTACGCTAATATTTATTTTTCACTGATGAAGAGTAAGTAGTGCTGAACTCTATTTCCCAAGATGCCGTGCGGTTTTGGCTCTGTTCGCGCACGCGACATGTCAACAAACACCAAAGTCAGACTGGAGTGAATACGAGCCGCAACAGATATCACAGTATGATCGGTAAGCAGTTATTTGTTAGCGGCTACATAAAGCTGTCCGTAAGCTATTCCACCCAGGTCTGTATTTCCCGTTGGAACTGATTTTGTATGCTGGTGATTTAGCGTAATTTGACAGTGTGCCCTGTACGTTAACGTTACCTTCACATAACAGCTGACTGCGGCCAGTCTTACAATGATAGCGTTACTGTGAGACATAACCAGATACAAATACAGTAAAATGTATCTCAGAGAACAGTTGTAAAGAAAAACGGATCTCTAGGTTAAGATAAATTACGTGAATTCAAAGAAATGTCAAGAGTGTGTTGACAAATAGCCAAACGTTAGCATTTGAAACTTTCCACTCTTCGGTTTAGTAATAATAATAATGATGATGATGATAATAATATTAATAATGAGGATCCCACCTTTTTTATTCAGGTGGGTTTATATTTAAAAGTCGTTTTTTTTTTTTTACAGAGACATACCTTGAGAGTTATGAAAACAACAATTTATGAAACAGCAAACAATTAGAAGGTAATAATAATAATAAATAATAGTAATAATAATAGTAATAATGGAGACTTGTTCAGTAATACTGTGAAATAATTAATTGTATAAATCTTTTAAATACATAAAATAAATACCCCAGAAAAAATGTGACAACTAACCTGATATTTTTATTGTCTTCAATTTCTTACACAACTGCTATACTAAAAAAATATGATATAACATATTTTATTTACAAAAATTAATAATAACAACAAAAATTTATTTAGGAATATTTTGTCACAATGATGATTAAAGATATGATATAAAGGCATGAAATTGCTTACATTAATACAATAATACTCATTTTGAGGAAATCATATTTTTGCTGCATCTTCAGACAAAAGACAATCAGTCTCATCATTTGCTTGTTCCAGATTCATGCGATTTATGCTTTTATGTTTTTCAGAATACTTAATTTTTTTTCACTTAGTTAGCATAATAGTTTATCAATACTCTTTAATTCTATGTTAATCAAAACGATCTTTTAAGCCATTCTAAATAATGATATGGAGGATTGTGCCATAGTTTCTGGCAAAACCTTCTCCTATCTTTCAAAAAAAATTTTTTAGGTGTCTGTCTGGCATAATTTTCTGACCTGTCATATTCCACATCCTCTTGCCTGCCTAGATTATCTGTGAAAAATGATATTAATGTTGAATCAGAAATAAATCGTTCAAGCTTCTCAGCCTGAGTGTGTCTTTGGACTGCTGGGCTCTGAAGAAGACGTATTGATTGTGTCTTTCTGAGTGTCTCCGGCGCTGATCCCCGCGGGACAGGGATTTGGTTTGAGTGAACTGACTGGCGCTTGTCTGGCAGAATGAGTATGAATCAAGCAGCACGCCTCACCCCTCAGGCACAGGCATCTCCTGCTATTGGAACAATATCTGTGCCAATAGTCATGTCACGTAAGCTTGTTTTATATTGACTGAGCTGTGAGGAGGACTGACTCTTGTCTCACCAGGCTAGAGCATGTTCTGCCCCACAAAATCTGTCTCGCCTGCATGAATGCGAATGCATTTTTATTTTGAAAAGATATAAACGTCTTGAATTGGATGCAAGGCTACACAGCATTAAATATCATGCCGTGTGATTGAGATGTAATTTTTAACGTTCAAATCTTGCGTTCCATACCCATTTCTCCAATTTAGAATACTGAAAAGAACATTGATATGTTCTTCTGATCATCTGCAACATTATTAATTGCTAATTTGATGTTTTAGCTGATGCTTTTACTCAAGCAGTTCCTAAAGTGGTATGGTGTCTGTCTCAAAAGCACAGTGGTTATAGTTCATGGCTTCTTTTGATCATAAAGTTACTAAAGTTCACCCCAAAAATGAAAACATTGTAATCAGTTTTTTTTCCTCTGGCTTCTGTGTAATGCAAAAAGGAGACATATGGCTGAACGTCAATGTTGGTTTATACTTTCAAGCTTCAAAAATGACAAAAAGGACCATAAAATGAGTTCATACAACTTGTACAAGTGCTCTGAAGTCATTCAGTATCTTTGTATTGGAAACAGACCTGAATATTTTGTTTATGGTGTTATTTTAGTGTTGTTTGTAGGCCAATACATTAGGCCTAAATTTGATTTCATGATTATTAATAATCATTTTAGTTGTAATTTTGATATGGGTAATGTCATTTTTCTTTTCTGGCATTTATTTATTTATTTCTATTTTTAATTAGGCTAGCTTTCATTTGTATTTCTTCATTTAACTTGTACTGTTAGTAATTTTAGTAAAGAAAACATCAACTTATTTTATTTTATTTAGTTGCCAAAACAACATTTCAGGTTTTCATTTACTATTTATTTTTAATTTTAGCTTTAATATTTCTCCTCTTCCACCATAGTTCTCAAATCTTATTTATTATTTTAATCTTATTGGTAACATTCAAACTTGCTTTGTTTTACGATAGATCATGTGACACATGATAACTAATGGCATTTTGGCAGTGACTTTTGTGGTGTCTTGGCTGTACAAATGTGTTTATGTGTCCTTTTTGGTTCTTGGCAGCATAGATCACCACATCTTATTTTGTGGTTCACAGAATAAAGTAAATATTACAGGGGGCAGTCGTGGCCTAATGGATAGAGCGTTGGACTTGAAACCTAAGGTAACCCGAGGTTGTCGGTTCGAATCCCGGCTCTGGCAGGAAGTGTCCACGACTGAGGTGAGACCCTTGAGCAAGGCACCGAACCCCCAACTGCTCCCCGGGCGCCACAATGTCGGCTGCTCACTGCTCCACTTGGATGGGTTAAATGCAGAGAACACATTTCACTCCTCATTATACTCTGTATAATTGTGTATGTGACAAATGAAGCTCATCTGAGCTTAATTTGTATTATGTGTATAAAGAAAAGTCATATGACGATTCTGATGGAGTAGAATTTTTGGCTTTTAAAATGGCATAGATTTTCCGAAATATAATTATTTTGTATAAATGTATTTTGTTTATAGAAAAAACAACAAAGAAACAAAAACAAGTTATAATAGTAGAATTGCAATAGCACTATAGAATTTTTTCATGACCTGTTTTTTATCTACAAAATACATCCTTAAATGTCAACCACCCATATGTGAAAATAAAGTGTCTGTCTTAGTCCTGAGCTGTCAGAGAGCTTTGTGCTTGCTCAGGATTCAGAAATAAAGTCCCTGACGTGAAGCGGTGACTTGTGTCAGAGCAGTCTCCTGTCAGGTCCTCTCCTAATGTCCCTGAGAACAGAACAGGTGTTACAAGAAGTTAAAGGAGTCACATAGCCTGTGGTCTTATTCACAACTCAGCCATATTTGAGACATTTCCCCACTAGCTATCATTTTTAAAGCATGCACATGTAAAACACTTCCTTCTACAGATGTATAGTCATTTTATTCCTATCTTGTCTTTCCTCTGTCCGCATGACGTCACTGTTGGAAGCCGAGAGACACTTTCTGGCCTGATTTGTCATAGCATCCTATGCTGCGGTATAATGTTTTATTGCTATTTTTCTCTACATAGATAAAAGAACAGCTTTCATGTCAAAAAAAGAAAATATAAAACGGAAAAACTAGGTTTTAACATTTTCTGAAGGGATATGAGTGGTGCTTGACCATTCAGAACTCGCTGCCACAAAGCTGGAGCTATCATGAGTTTTTGCTGTGCAGCTGATTGGACTGTTGGAGGTTACTTGGGTGGTGTTAGGTGATTTTGGATGGTTCCTGGCTTAAATCAAAAGTCTTTGGATTGCCAATAACGATGTTACCTGTCAGTTGTGAAGGATAAACAATATTATGTAACACTTTCATTTATTTTGCAGGTTTACTTTAAAAATGATCAACTGAAAGCTTTTTTCATACCTGGTGTGAAATGTGTAATGTAGGAAGATTTGCATTTGTTTATGTTACTTGATGAACCGCGTGTTGTCATGCTGCTTAATCTCAGTTGGCTTTGATTTCAAGTGTGTTCTGTTGCACATTTCCTTGTAGGAATTTGAAAATTCATATTTTCCGAGTTGAATGGAATGTGGTGATGCTGATTGCCTTGCCTTAGCAAATCCCACAGTAATAGCGTGCTGCAAGTTTGATTCCTAAAAAATGCAAAACGACTACGAGTTAGCATTTTTGAACTTTCAGATCCATCATTCTGAAACCGATGGGTTTTTTGAATTGCTTATTTGTTAAATGCCTTAAATAAGATAGAGCCTTATGATATCTTATTGGAAACTAAAATTTGTCCTAAGTTCCGTTTTGTTCCATTAAAGTCAAGTCAAGTCAAGTCACCTTTATTTATATAGCGCTTTTAACAATACAAATTGTAACAAAGCACTGCACAATATCAAAAATAGACAAATTGTGTCAATAATGTAAAATGACAGGATTTAACACTCAATTATCAGCTGAATGCATTTCATTATTGAATTTAGTAATGGCATTGTCCAGCTTAGTTCAGTTTAAATAATATCTGTGCAATCAAGTCGATGATTGTGCTGGAAATGAAGTGTCCCCAACTAAGCAAGCCAGAGGCGACAGCGGCAAGGAACGAAAACTCCATCGGTGACAGAATGGAGAAAAAACCTTGGGAGAAACCAGGCTCAGTCGGGGGACCAGTTCCCCTCCAGCCAGACAAACCAGTAGTTTGTTCCAACTGCAGCAAAGTCAGAGTGTAAGTGGTCCACTGGTTCCAGGGGTCTTTCCCCGATGGATGTCTTGGTGACGAGTTCCTCACTGGAGATCTGTCTCTGGGGCTCATCTATGTGTCCTAGACTCCTCTGATGGTCAGAGCTGTAGAGATTGTCTCCAGGTGCTAATCCTCCATTTATGGAAGACTTTGGTTAAGTCAGTATAATCGCTGATGGTTGGCTTCCTCTGAGGTCCTCCGAGGGGTTGTCATCGTCTCTTCTCAGGTGTTCGGTCATCTCAGATCGTTTAAGGGTTGGATCCAGACTGAAGCTTGTGTAATTCCTGGTTACCACGGGATGTTAACAGAAACAGATAAACAAATAAAGACAATTAGCGTAGCAGTTGTTCCATCCAGGAATAACCCTGGATGAAATTATCAGTATAACCCAAGCTAAAGCATAATAATGTGCATTTGTTCAGATAGACTAGCAGTACAAGATTGTGAGATGCATTATATGAATGCTTGGCTAAAGAGATGTGTCTTTAATCTAGATTTAAACAGAGCGAGTGTGTCTGAACCCCGAACGTTATCAGGAAGGCTATTCCAGAGTTTAGGAGCCAGATATGAAAAAGTTCTACCTCCTTTAGTGGACTTTGCTATCCTAGGTACTACCAAGAGTCCAGAGTTTTTTAAACATTTTTATACTCTGTTTTGAAGGTTTTAATTCAAATGAGTAATACAAAAAGCCTGACTAATTAATTGAAATCATGAAATGTTATCGCCTGTGATTATGAACGTGATGTTGTGTAGTTTTTTTGTGTAGTCAGTAATCTACGGCTGTAGTACGGTGTAGTAAATACTGCTCCATCTGAAAGCACGTAATAGAGATTTACTACTAATCACAGAACCGGCTTTACTGACAGATGCGCATGATCATCGTATTCGGTTATTTGCACAACCCTAGGTACAAGTCAATTCCCTGACTTTTTTTCTGACTTAAGTTTTCTTATTTAAGAACATGGGTGGGAGCTCTTAATTTTGAACTCTCAAAGTGCATTAGATGTACTAATTAAAATTTAAAATATACACAATTTTAATTTCTTTTCCAAGTAGGGCTGCATTGTAAATCAAAAGGAAATCGAAATCACAATTTCCTTCCTTCCGACAGAAGCTGCGATTGTAATGCATATCTTTCAGTGAAGCACGGTTTCTGTGATCAGTAGTAAATCTCCATCCGAAAGCCAGAGGGCGCTCTCATGCTGAAACTCCAAATCCGCCTCGCAGTAGAGACCCAGGAAATGCCTATAGCGGTAGCTGGATAAAAATAAGATTTAACTGCTTTTATTGATTCAATGTGACTAATAACACACGACTACGACAAGTACGACGAGTTCTTATTATTATAATTTTCATTATAATAAAGTACATTTATAATGCAATGCTTTATCACTGCTTAGAATACTATGAAATATGTTGCGTGCCTTATTCTTTGTAAAAGAAGCCACATTATCTCACAGAAGGATTTATTTCAAACACTCAGCTGACGTTAGTAAGTGAGTTTGGAGTAAAAACATGTTATTAAATGTGGTATTTTCAGATGGAGAAGCGTTTACTACACAGAGCCGTAGTTCATTGAAAAGCTGTGCAAACAGATGTCATTATTGCAAATGATTTCGCACGATTACATCGTCTGCGATTAAAAAAAAATATATATATTTTGCGTAGCTTGTCAGAGAACTAAGGATCTGTGTAGTAAATGCTACTACTAATGCTAATTTGTAAATGCTAATTTACTAATGATCACAGAACCGGATTTACTGACAATATGTGCATGATAATCGCTTTCGATTAATCGTGCAGCCCTATTTCCAAGTCTTTATTTGTCTTAAAAAATATTGCAATGATATTGTATCATGGACTTCATATTGAGATATTATCGTATAGTAAGATTTTGATATCGCTACATCCCTAGTAGTAGTAGAACTATCATTACATTAAGTAGTATATTTATGTCACAGTTTCTTCAAATTAAACCAAACTTTTATTTTGACTTGCTTTTATTGCATATTCCAATTTATTTTATTACATATTGACTTGCTTCATTTTTTATTTCTCAAATGAAATGGTAAAATGCTCCTTTAGTGACTCTCAGAGCAGTCCTATAGGTCCTCAAGTAGTTCCAAACCTGTATGAATGTGTTTGTTCTGCTGAACACAAAGGAAGATATTCTGAATAATGTGGGAAACAGAGCAGTTCTGGGGCACCATTGACTTCCATAGTATTTATTTTTCCTACTATGAAAGTCAATGGTGCCCCAAAACAACCTGGTTACAAACGTTCTTCAGAATATCTTCCTTTGTGTTCGGCAGAACAAACACATTCATGCAGGTTTGGAACTACTCGAGGATGAGTAAATAATGACAGAATTTTCCTTTTTGGGTGAACTGTCCCTTTTATAAAGATTGAAAGAGTTGCCGGGAATAGTTGGAGTCATGCAACCACGTTGTAGTTTGTTTAAAGCCTATGTTTAGCTTTTTCTTCTGGCAATTGTGTTTAGGCTTCAACATTAATAAAAGTGGTGTTCATTTTCTTAATTGAGAAAACATGTAAGAATCAAACTATTGTTTGCCACAGAGCTTATTTTCAGCATTAACCCAAAAGCCAGTGGAAAAATCAATTAGCTTTTTGTCGATGGAACATAAAGATGCTAACTTCCTGGGTTGACTTACAAAAACACTTCATCATTGCAAATATGCGTAATATTTACAGTGAAGCTTGCCTTTGGTTGTGTGTTGATATCACCATATGTGATGGGATTTGACTGAAATATGGTCATCTATTAATTTCAGATGACTAATATGCATACAGTGCATGCATACATATGCTCATTTCTGCTGTCAGGTAGAGAGCCTTTTAAAATATTTTGTGATGAAGGTTTGGGCTGCTCTCCTACGCTTCTTTGCTATTTACAGGGTCTAGGGCTGCAATGGAAACCAACCGCCACCTATTTCAGGGATATCTGTGCAATATTCTAACAAATATTGCTTGCTGCATTTTTAAGATGGGATAATACTGGGGAAGAACTTCTCATAACTATCATATTTCATTGTTCAGTAAAAGCCATTTCAGGTTTGTAGTACCTTTCCCATAGCAGCAGATTTTATCAGGGGAAAATCAGCCCGACCCTGAGCAGAACAATAGATAAAGTAAATGTCGGATCAGGGTGGTCCATCAGATCCAAAACAAGGGCCATTTATATTGGGCTCTGTGCTAATATTTTTCCTGTGCTGTCCTCTGGTGGAGACGGATAGAGCCAGATTGACAGTGGATATCTGCCCAAAGTGGAAGTGATCAGGGGGTCAGGAAGGTCTGCTTATAGACTCAGTCAGAGAGAGAGAGAGAGAAATTTAGTGTCAAGGGGGAGAGGATGGAGAAAAAGATAGAGAGAGTGAGAGCACCGCCGTGTTGGTTCTCTCTCGGGACGGCAGTGCAAGGGGACAGGATTATTTACTCGCTGTGTTTGGAGTCCAAGGAGAGAATAAATTGCTATTGATTTTTGCAGTTAAGTGTCTTTTCTGCCTCCAGACTGACTGTGGGCAAAGAATAATTTGCTTTATTATGTATCCACATTTATCTTACCTCTTTTTCTCTAAGTCCAAAGCAGAAGTATCTTTGACGCTGTGTTTTTCACATATCCTCGCTGTCACTCAGACCCACTGTGTGTGTGTGTGTGTGTGTGTGTGTGGAGGATGAAAAGTGGTTTTAAAGGATCCTGAATGCAGAACATGGGAATGGAGTCCAATGGATGAATGCTGCAGGCGTGAAATCATATACAATCAGATATGTTGAGGCTGGTGCTCATAACTGAATTTGAATTTTAAATGTTAAAGTAGGCTTATATTAGGAACGCTATTTTAGGAAGTGCGGGCCACAGAACAGCAGTGGACTCCAGCTGCATGCGTCTCTATTTGCATGCTTTTATGTTATGCAAACTTTCAATGATGTGTTGAATGTACATGCACTGGAATATTTAGGAAGATATTACTGTGCCAGTAATAGAGTGATTATACAGTTTTACAGCACATGCTGAATAAATTATTAAAATATAAGATTATCAGTGTGCAATTTGCAGTTATTCTGCAATGTTTATGAGTGACATTGTTCTGTTAATAAACACATATATGGCTCCACAGTAACATTTAGCCTATGTTAATGACGTGCAAGAGAGTCACAAAATTAGGGGCACAGAGGAATTTGGGGGTCGATCAGAAATTATTACTTGTACATATTCAGCAAGGATGTTTTAAATTGTTTAAAATTAACATTAAAAACATTTTTAATGTTACAAAAAAATAAGTTTCAGTCAATTTGAAATACATGATGTTAAAAATACTGAAAAACTGTTGTTTTCAACTGTTTTGAACATTTAATAACAATCAGAAATATTTCTTGTGCAGCAAATCAGCATATTGAATTATTTCTGAAGCAATCATGCGGAAATTTCAGCTTTGCATCATAAGAATAAATTATATTTTAAAATATAAATCAATGTTTATAAATATAATGCTTTATTATAAATTCTGACAGCATTTTACAGTATTATTTATTTTACTGTATATTGATCAAATAAATGCATTAAAGACTTTCCTAAAAAAAGAAAATACAGAAATATATAATATTGACAAACAGACACTTTTGCTGATACATTTTATTTCAAGTTGAATATCTGCAGCTCTAAAGGATAACATATAAACTTCCTTTATAATAAAATACAGTATAGTATTAATAAACACATTTTATAATAACATGAATTTGTTTGAGCATTCAAGAACATTCAAGTATATATATATCAAAATATTTAAATCATTTTTGTCATCTTCATATCTAATTGAATGTATTCTATTAAGCATTAAATAGTCATTATATATTTGTTTATGTTTTATGAGGTGAACATAAACTACCTCACATATGTTTTAAATATATCTGTATGCTGGAATTTACTATTCCTGTTAAGGTGTCTGCTTTGCTCATGAATATTAATGACGTTACTTGACATTAAGTATCTTATTGGCTGACAGGGAGACATTGTGCGCTAATCAGTTGTTGAATTAAGGAATCTGGTGAAATTGTGGCTCATTAATTGTTTATTATGTTATTTGACATAATGGTTTCCAGGCATTTGCATGACCCGAGTTAAATGAATAGAAAGTTCCACTTGTCATAAAAGCCTAATTTATCTAAGGTTAGCTGAATTATTGAGCTTTTATTTTAAGGCTGTTATCTAAGGTAATTATGATGTTATTTTTTACTTTAGTCAGGTGTTATATGTGCAAATGTTTGCACGATAGAGCTCTGTAATATATTCTGAATGTTTTTAGATCACACGGCTTCGGCCTGTTGCGTTTATAATCACTAGTTCCACTGCTTTAATTATACGCCTCAAGTAATCAGGCTGGACTTTACACAAAATGATCACTGCGCTAATTAGCAACAATTGCTAATGCACAATCTAAGCATTTATATCAATGCCACAGACCTCCTAGCCACATTCTGTTTCAATTTGCATTTAGCATCTAGCTTAAGCCATTACCATAAAATCATTTACTATTCTTTTTTTTAAATACTGTGGCAGCAGCTGAAAAAAGTCACAAGATGATGGTCACAAGCTCTTCAGTTGTGCAAGGCGCAGTATTAACCGTGATTAGCAGCGTGTGTGCTTTGAAACCCATTGATATCATGGACACACTAATTCTAATCTCACGCACTGTGTAGAACTGATAGTATGTGCATCAGGAGAGAGTGTAATTGTCATGCGAGGTTTTGGGTTAAAGGTTCAAATCCAAGTGTTATAGACAATCTTCATTTTCAAACGGGAGCTATTTCTCTCTGGAGCTGAACTCCTAATATTCCTTTCATAGGAAGTCGGTTCATTTCTCGCCGAACATGGAAATTACACATTTTCCATTTACATCTTTCAACGTTTCAGAGCTTTTTATAACCCGGTGACCTTTAAAGAGAACCAAATGTGAGATTTAAGGCCAGACTATTTACTGCTTTTCAGGCTGCCAAGAGGGAATTCAAATAGTGTATTTTAATCACATATTAACATTCAGTAGCTCTTTTAGCGCTTTATCTGAAGCCTGATATGTCTTTTCAGTCATATTTCCGCTTATTGGTTCCACCCGAGGCTCAGAAAAAGAAGAGACTTTGAGAAATCGTAGCTTTGGCGTGTGCTGGCAGAAAGGAAATTGGTGTGTCAATCACAGGTTTTCATATCTCCAAGCGAGCTGTCATGAGAATCAGAGAAATGGATGGAGACGCTGAAAGCAAAGAGTGGCAATAAATAGCATAGGTTGGAGAAAGTGAGTAAAGGGGTAGATACCACAACAGCAGAGGGTAAGTGCTGAATCTAATTACCCCCGCACGATCCAGAGCCTTTGGTGAACTGGAAAATGATAATGACTGTACTGCTGTCAATCAATACAGAGGATTTGCACAGAAATGTTTGTCGCGCGAGCTTCAAGTCTGTCATTAGGCCACTTTTAAGGGTCTAAAAGGTCGTTTATGTCCTGAATGCTGTCATTCTGTGCACTGTGCAGTGGTGTTCAGATAATGGAATATGTGCTTCATGACTGAATGTCAGCGGTAAATAACACCATAACCCCGAGAGGTTACACCTTAAACGCTTAAGCTTGAACAATATTGTTTTCTAGAAATTAATAAGCGATGAAGATTTTTTTCATTCTTTGAGAATGAAAAAAGAAAGAGAGAAAGAGAGAATTTCATTCTCTTAACGAGTATTTTTTCTTCCTTATAATATCAGAATAGTATCACCCTGACCTGTTTGACTTCACGCACCCAAAATATTTTAAAATTAAAATAGAATCATAGAAGCATATAAGTGGTGTCTTCATTCATAGTGTCATATATAATTATTTTTATATATTTATAATTAATTCTATATTATAAATGAATAAATAGCATAATGCTGAACTTAATTTGTTTGTGAAACCCAAAAATGAAAGATTTTAAGAAAGATCCTGAAAATAATGTGAATGAGGAAAAGTATAATATGGAAAGCATGAAAGAGTAAGTCTCCATTAATTTAAATACGTGATTGCATGGAAAAGAGCAACCAGGAGTCCAGGACATTCTTTAACATATCTCATTTGATGTTCCACAGAAGAAAGAAAGTCAAACAGGTTTGGAATTACATGAGAGTGAGTAAATGATGATCAGGTGACTATTCTAACATTGATGTGTCAAAAAAAAAAAATTTGTGAGTTATTTTTTCCACCATAACGTTTGAAAATGTATTTAACATTAACTTAATGTTTTTCCACCAAGCATAAAACCTTCATTCTTCGGCAGTGTCTCTAAAACACCTAATATTCGTGTATATAGTCCTGCAGCAGGTCTAATGCGTTTTTCCCCCCTCTTGCTCTTAGGACCCCAATCCCATTCTTGAGCACCTCACTTTGATCCATTTTCCCTGAATTAATGTTTTATTGTTTAGTCAATGATTAGACCTACGAATAATTTCATGGTTCAGTTGTGCCGGTGAGTGAATAGCCACCTGAAACACGCCGGGCTCCTTCTCTGAATGCCTCACTTTATAATTAAAACTTGAGGATGGGGTCTGGAAAACAAATTCTGCCTGAAATTGGAATTGGTTACACAGGCTCTCATGCAAATGTGAGACGGCGGCAGCTGCAGCCCCAGGCCTAACGTGAAGGACGCAGGTGAAATATTTCTAACTGGAAAAATCACAAAAATAGGACAAGCTACAGTGCGTTGAAAAGATGAGGGGAGAAATACACACACACACGCACACATATATTGATGTGTATATATATATATATATATATATATATATACACACACACACTCACTGGCCACTTTATTAGGTACACCATGCTAGTACTGGGTTGGACCCCATTTGCCTTCAGAACTGCCTTAATTCTTCATGGCTTAGATTCAACAAGGTATTGGAAACATTGCTCAGATATTTTGGTCCATATTGACATGATAGCATCACACAGTTGCTACAGATTTGCCGGCTGCACATCCATGATGCGACTCTCCCATTCCACCACATCCCAAAGGTGCTCTATTGGATTGAGATCTGGTGACTGTGGAGGCCATTTGAGTAAAGTGAACTCATTGTCATGTTCAAGAAACCAGTCTGAGATGATTTGAGCTTTGTGACATGGTGCATTATACTGCTGGAAGTAGCATCAGAAGATGGGTACACTGTAGTCATAAAGGGATGGACATGGTTAGCAACAATACTCAGGTAGGCTGTGGCGTTTAAACAATGCTCAATTGGTACTAAGTGGCCCAAAGTGTGCCAAGAAAATATCCCCCACACCATTACACCACCACCACCAGCCTGAACCGTTGAGACAAGGCAGGATGGATCCATGCTTTCATGTTATTTACGCCAAATTCTGACCCTATCATCTGAATGTCGCAGCAGAAATCGAGACTCATCAAACCAGGCAACGTTTTTCTAATCTTCTATCGTCTAATTTTGTTGAGCTTGTGCGAATTATATCCTCCGTGTCCTGTTCTTAGCTGACAGGAGCGGCACCCGGTGTGGTCTTCTGCTGCTGGAGCCCATCTGCTTCACGGTTCGATGTGTTGTGAGTTCAGAGATGGTATTCTGCATACCTTGGTTGTAACGAGTGGTTATTTGAGTTATTGTTGCCTTTCTATCATCTCTAACCAGTCTGCCCATTCTCCTCTGACCTCTGACATCAACAAGGCATTTTCGTCCACACAACTGTCGCTTACTGGATATTTTCTCTTTCTCGGACCATTCTCTGTAAACCCTAGAGATGGTTGTGTGTGAAAATCCCAGTAGATCAGCAGTTTTTGAAATAGACCAGCCCGTCTGGCACCAACAACCATTCCACGTTCAAAGTCACTTAAATCCCCTTTCTTCCCCATTCTGATGCTCGGTTTGAACTTCAGCAAGTCGTCTTCATCACATCTAGATGCCTAAATGCATTGAGTTGCTGCCATGGGATTGGCTGATTAGCAATTTGTGTTACAAAGCAATTGAACAGGTGTACCTAATAAAGTGGCCAGTGAGTGTGTGTATATATATAACGTACATACATATACAGTATATACACACACACACACACACACACACACACACACATATATATTTCTTTTTTTTTTTTTGCGGTGTAACGATTCACTCGTTTTCTCGATGCATCATTGATCTTGAAGCATTGATTTTTGAATTGTGTATCGTCGATTTCGGACAGTAATCGATTTAAAATGCTAAGAATCTTGAACAGTGTTCGTGCATCACATCACTCCTTCACACGCTCCACTATTAACCGCCTGTCACAGGATTGTGCTCGCGCTCCGTTCGTCTCACTGATACATTTTGTATCAGCAGCTGATACAACAGCAGAGCTGCTGTATGAGCAGCTGATGTGTGGTCTCGTAGAACTCGTGGCCAGTAATGCTATAGTGAAGTAGTTTTACTTTTCTGTAGTTTTTCAATGGCTCTCATACCGACGACATTATCTGAGCAGTCGAAGGCTGCGCATTTATTGCATGGACGGAGAAAAAAAAGTAAGTTTCTGAAGCATACGCACAGTTCCATTGAATAATAAAATAAATTCAAATTTTATGAAAATTAGATAAAGAAGTTTTCGCACTGAAAGAGAAGTGATCTCTTGCTCAAAGAACATGCCAGGCTATATCTGCAGCTAAGCTGAATAAAAAGCAGAATGAACTGATGAAACATTAAGACAATAACCCCAAGAAATAAATTTATTTTATGAATGATGTGGTGCTAATTGACATATCATTTATTACAGTACAGAAACTATAAAGTAAATGTTCTACATTATTCTGTGCAGAAAATTTAAATAAATGTTTGTAGTATAAGCTATAAAACAATTATAGATTAGAAGTGACTGATTATTGTCCAGCAGTGTATTTGATTTCTAATAGCAAATTTAAAGTAAGATTATAATGTCTTGTAAAATATTTTTAATAATAATATGTACATACATACAATTATTCTAATTGACATTTCTGTCACTTCTGAAATGATGGCTATGCCCCTGGTGTGACAAAATATTAGCCTATACATAATACTTTTAAAGCTCTTTTTTAAAATATTGGTTTACATAAATGTCTACATATGTCATGTCATGCCATAGCATAATTAAATTAGCATCTAACAATGGACAAAATATTTTTTTTTCTCTAACCTATGGTAACCATACATGCTGCTGTGTAATTTCCCCTGTGACTAAGTATAAAACAATTTAGGGGAAGTATTTACATAATCCTGTGCATGCACTTAAAGAATGCAGAATCGAATCGAATTTTATTGTGAATTGAATCGTTCTGAATTTGCAAAAATCGTTCTTGAATCGAATCGAAAACCTATGAATGGTGAATCAATTCGCTGTCTATCCAAAGATTCACAGCCCTAATATATATATATATATATATATATATACATACATACACTGTTGAAGTCAAAAGTTTACATGCACTTTGCAGAATATGCAAATTGTTGATTATTTTATTATTTTAGAGGGATCATACAAAATGCATGCTATTGTTTATTTAGTACTGACCTGAATAAGATATTTCACATAAAAGATGCTTACATGTAGACCACAAGAGAAAATAATATTACAATTAGTGTGGTATTTAAGGTTAAAATAGAGAAAAGGGTTTTAAATTCCAATGCAAAGAGGCAAATTAGAGTAATTTTGTGGTCAGAAAAATAAATAAATAATAATTTTCATTTGTAATGTCAGTTTACCCACTAGGTACATATATGGCTCTTTACTAAACATATCTAGAATATTGCAGGTCATACTTGCTTAATTTTTTAAAGTTCTTAATTTGAATAAATATTTAGACATGATTAAAAACTATATTTTTCAATTAGAAATGTAAAAAGTTAATAACGTAGGCCTACATCCTTTTTTAATAATACTTGCAAAATTACTTTACAATGAATGCAAGCAAATAACCTACTGAATTTAAACCAAGTTTAAAATGGTGCTAAAAAGGCATTCAACTGTATTCAACAAAATATTTGTATCCCCTTATTTTATCCCCTTACTAGAGAGAGATAGATAGATAGATAGATAGATAGATAGATAGATAGATAGATACTGTGGATAGATAGATGGATGTAAGAAATTCCCGTAGATTTCATTTGATGTTTTTTTTAGATTATTTTATTGACTGTTTTGTTGGGAGAGGTAGGCTGGTTGCGTAGACGAGCACTTTTGCAGTGCTTTTACCTCTTGGACCTCTTGGATTCAGGCAAACAGAGCACTTACTGTAAAGAGATTGCAGCTTAATGTTAAATAAACAATACATTTTTCATGTAGAGCTCTTGAACTAAATCTAGCATGTTCAAAATTTCAACCTAGCTTTTCCTTTTGTTTATGTTGTCTCATTATTTCTGGTTTAAGTACTTCATCGTTTTGCATCTATCAGCTGGTTTCTAAGTGGCTGGTGGGCTGAAGTCGTTTTTGTGCGCAAATGTCTCTCGATGACCCCTCAGGTGCACTGGCCCCGGTGTCATAGGCACAGGCCGAGTCTCACTACTTAATTACCATTGTTAATGATGTGCCTTTCTGCTCAACCTGTGCCTCTGTGGTGGGCCGTGACAGACAGATACTCACGCTCTCGTGTCCAAAATCATCAACACCATTTGGTCCGGCTGTCAGTTTATTGCCTCCAAGAGCAGTATATGAATTTATCTTCACAGAGATGATGCCAATGGATGTCAAGGCGAATAAGTGATGTTCATAATCTGATTTGAGGGACCAGCCAGGGACACAGATCTCAGCTGAATGGCCTGTGACTTCATTTTGGACTTTTTCACACTTGCTCCTATGGCTTGGTCCAAACCAATGTTTGATTTCAATTCAAGGATTCAAGGTTTTATTCGTCACATACTCAATTATACAGAATATAATCAGCAGTGAAATGTAAGTCTTGATAAAATGTAAGACTTGATAAAATGTAGAAACTGTAACTTGAATGCATTGTAAGTCGCTTTGGATAAAAGCGTCTGCTAAATGCATAAATGTAAATGTAAATGTAAGTCAGGTCCGCTCAATGGACAGTGCAAAATATGTAACACAACACAAGAGGATAAACATAAATATAGGTTAAAAAATTTAAAATAAAGAAGAATAAAATGTGCAGGACAGTATACTGTAGACTTAATAAATAATAATAATATACGCAGGGATGTGCAAGAGGAATGTGCAAACAGATTGTACAGGGTATAAATATAGCAGCAATACGGATGATGGAGAATAGTGACTATCATACTGATTATTAAATGGAGTCATGTTGATGTTATGAGGCTGGGTTTGTGTTAAGGAGCCTGATGGCCCGAGGGAAGAAGCTCCTCCTCAGTCTCTCAGTTTTTGCCATCATGCTCCTGAAGCGCTTGCCAGATGGCAGTAAACAGAAAAGATGGTTACCGGGGTGATTCGAGTCTTTGATGATTTTAGCAGCCCTGCTTTTGCAGCGTTTGAGGTAGATGTCCTGCAGAGAGGGGAGAGCAGACCCTGAGACTCAGCTAAGTGCACAACTCTCTGCAGAGATCTGCAGTTCTGATTGGAGCCTTTTGCATACCACAATGAGATGCACAGAGTTAATACACTTTCTATGGCCCCTGAATAGAAAGTTTTCAGGATTGCTGGTGAGACCCTGAATTTCCTCAGCTGTCTTTGCCTGGCTTTCTTAACCTGTGTTTGAATGTGTGTAGTCCATGTCAGGTCCTCTGAGATGTTTACACCGAGGTACTTGAAGCTGCTCACCCTCTCTACAGGGGTCCCACTGATCATAAGAGGGGTGTAGGGCCGCTGCTGTCTCTTCCTAAAGTCCACAATCAGCTCTTTAGTTTTGCTCACATTCAGAGAGAGACAGCTGTCCCGGCACTATGATGTCAGTCTCTCCACCTCATCCAAGTATGCGGTCTCATCATTGTTGGAAATTAGGCCCAGAACCACCGTATCATCAGCAAATTTGATAATAGAAGTGGAGCTGTGAGAGGACACACAGTCGTGTGTGTAGAGAGAGTAGAGCAGGGGACTCAGGACACAGCCCTGTGGGGCTCCTATGTTCAGGGTGATGGAGTTGGAGGTGAACTGGCCTACTTTCACCACTTGTGGTCTGCCGGTGAGTAAATCTTGAATCCAATCACAGAGTGAAGAATTTAGGCCGAGGCCTGTGAGTTTTAAAGCTAGCTTGATGGGGACTATTGTATTGGAAGCTGAGCTACAATGAATAGCTGCCTTAAATAGTTACAATTTTTTCTGTCAATGTGTGTGAGGGAAGAGTGCAGGACGTGAGAGATGGCATCATCAGTTGATCTATTTGGGCAATTGGCAAACTGAAGAGGGTCCAAAGTAAAATGGGATGGAGGAGCAAATGTGGTTCTTAACAAGTTTCTCAAAAACTGTCATGACTATTGATGTGAGGGCCACTGGACGATAGTCATTCAGGCAAGAGGGTTTACTGTTCTTAGGCACAGGGACGATTATATATTTTTTTAAAGGAGGTGGGAACCACAGAGGTAGCGATGTCAAAACAATTTAACCCTTGTTTCTCCACAAAGGTCTCTCGGTACTTATAAGTTTGAACCAACTTGGATCTGTTGACCCGTAGAGGATGCTATAAGGGGGTATGTGGAAAAACTAGTATAAAAATCTCAAAATAAATAAATTAGAGCTTCATGATGTATTGAAATAAAATAAATATCACAATGTAGCTTAGTGGGATTGTCACACTGTGCAGGCTGCAGTTTAGCAAAATAAATATTTGATTTAAGACTGGAGCATGGCATTTACACGCATGTAGTTCATGAACCATACAGTAATTCTGCATCAGTGCATCTAATAACGGCTCGACTCATTTACTGTGAATCAAGCTGTTTCGAGACTCTGATATCATGGCAAGACTCAACAATATGGCAGCAGCTTGCTTGATGTTCAGTACAGCTGACGGAGCTAGTACTGCAGTGTCACAAATTTGTATCACTTGTACAAATGTCAGTGTTTTTATCATTTCATCAGGCAAAAAACTACAAAAAATTAATTAGGTGATTCCAATGCTATTGTTCTTCGGTGTCATTGTCATAGTGGTGGTAATATGTAAAATCAGTTTTGCATTTTGTGTTCTGCTGATGTTTTTTAAGCTGTAGATTTCTATGCATATTTCTGAGATGATTTACTGCATGTTTCCATTAGCTCTTTCCAGAGAAGAAAAAAAATCCTCCTCCATGGTGTTAATGGGAGAGGACGGATGGAGGAGGGAATATTTCCTAGTGTTAGTGGGCACCTGATGAATGGTGCTCGACGGAATCAATTTGGCCATTGGTCTGCAGATAATTCTCCTTTAGACAGAGCCGCGGGCCTCTCGGCTTTTGCTCCTTTACTCTCTCCTTTTCCATATTCCCCCTCCACTCTCCTTCACCCCCTCCTTTTCTTCTGTTTGGATGGATAGTTTACACTATAGGTAGTTCTGGATCATGATCACTGAGTTGTGGCCCAAACAACGCTATCTATTTTTGTCCTTCCAGTCATATCACTAAAAGCGAGAGGCAGGGAATGAAAAAGCCTTACAGTAGTATTTGTTCTCTTAATTGCTCAAACAGAGTTCTGGAATGGAAGAATCAATCTTCTTTATTGTTATGGTAGGGGAAATTAAAGGCAATGGAGTTGGCAGTATTTTATGGTGCTTTTGTCAGCGCTGTAGCGGAGCTTTATTGTTAATCAATGGCAAGTAGACTGACCTGAGCCCAGGGAAAGTGGCCTGCAATGTCAGCTGCTGTTCCAAATGTGTTCTTACAGTAATCACCTTCTTATTTCCATGAGCGTAATAGGGATGTGCAAAATGACATATTTTCAAAATCAACTAGGAAGTGGGTTAGTCGATTAAGTAGTCAATTAGTTGGTTTTAAGGAAATCTTGTTAAATTGGGTCCATCAGACCCCAATTAAAAACGTTTAACTGTCTTTAATTAAGGATAATCACAACAGGAGTTTGAGCAACACACGTAACACACAAGTAGACCTGGCAAACATGAACTGGACAGACTGGGGCTTAAAAACTCAGGATAACGAGGGACAGACAGGTGCGGGGAATCAACTAATGATCAAACTAAACAAGGACAGGAAGGTGACCAAATAAAGCAAAACAGGAACTGAAATGCATGACAAAACGGATCCAATCCTTATATATGGGGCTGTTTACACCTTGTCACTTTATGCGTTTTTTTCTGATCTGATATCTATCCGATCCTGAAAAGACCAGGAGTAAATGCCCTCCGAAACGCTTTCGAGACGGATATAAATCCGATCGCTCAAAACACTTCAGGAGGTGATCTGGGCCCGCATTCCAGACGAAAGCGGACAAGTGTAAATCATCTGGTTGTTGAAACCACATATGCTAATTTTATTCCTCCCAAAATATTAAAATAATAAACGTGTGAAAGCGTTTTATAGGCTATATGGCATGTTATAGTTAGATATGACAGCGCTACCGCAACAAGCGTCACTGCGGATGAGTAGCTGAGTATCTCTTCAGCAAGTCGACACGCAAACTGACGCGAATGAAACTGAAAGTAAGTCGCAGACGCTTAACACAGACTAACCTATCTATCCATTGATGATTTCATGCTCTCTCCTGTTGCGGTCTCTGCTATTGAAATTAGCTGATAATTAATAAAATCTAGCACCTATGTATTGCATTCATTGACGTGAACACCGTTACATTTGCCTATAGCGCAGGAATTGAAAAATGGATTTATATCCATTTTGCGAAGACACATTTATGTGGCCAAGTGTCATAAACCGGCTCAAAGATTATGAAACAAAGAAGAAAGCTGGGATTTATCCAAAGTATAACACAATTATTTAACTAACAACATGAAAATTGAACACAAATGCCGGCAAACCAAGAACATTATAAAGGTGGTGCGCAAGAGAGAAACTCCCAACCCGCACACACCAACAGGGGAAAGGTAAGAAGCTTTTATAATGAAGAAAGACTCCGGGCCCAGGTGTCCTCCATTTGCATTCGGACTGCAACCCCACCCCCACTAAAACACAAATAAACAAAACCACAAAGCAGGTAGGTATGCAGGCCGTCACACCAAGTGTAAATGGAAACGTTTTAACAAATCAGATAGATATCCGATAAGAGAAAATGCATGAAGTGACCAGGTGTAAACAGGCCCATATATGATATTTTAATGATATTTAAAAATTCTCATTAAACATTAATTAATAACAATTATTAAAGTTTTGTAAAGTCAAGACCTTGGTATAAAAAAGACGTGCTGCTTTTGTAATTTATTTCTGAATAAATTAATAGATCTGAACAATAATGACTGCAGTGTCAAATATATAGGCTAAATATTTCATTTTTAACGCACAATCATTCTAAAAATGTGAAGACCTTCAAATGATGCATAATAACAGGAACATTGCTAAAAGCAGGCATTTTAAAGTCTAACAGTTATGTCTTGACATTTATTGTTGAAGATAGTGGATCGGTTACAAAACTGATACTTTCTTCTGCAGCAGCTGTGCTTTAAAGTGGATGAATTTAAAGATGCAACTTCTAAGAAAGTTTTACAGTTTTGACAGCACTGGGAGAGACTGTTCACAAACTACACGTTCAGCATGCTGTCAGCGTGCTAAAACCATGTCCAAGACGTTATGCTTCTAAATTTATCCTCTTTAGTACACTGCTGCTGAAGTAGGTAAATTGCATACAAACAAAAAATGCTGTTTTTGGTGCCTTTAACCAATAAGCTTGGTCATGATATAATTTTGTCATGATTTTTTGATTGGCTAAAAAAACGTATAAAACCGAATGTTGGTGTTCCTGCACCACCCAAGTGTTGAGACGGAAATGTTACCGGATAGCTGTCCTAAAGAGTTAGTTGAACACAAAAATGTAAATTTTCTCAATTTATTTTAAAAATTAAGACTTTCATTAGCCTTCAAAACACAAATTAAAATATTTAGTAATAACATTTTAGAGATTTACCTTCCTCCATTGAAAGTCAATGAGGTTTGTTCTCGCACATCACAAGAACATGTACATTTACCATATTTAATGTGCTTTTATATTGTCTTTACAAATTTAATGAAGTGTCAGTGGAATGGACATACATTTCTCCAACTTTCATTATCTTCATTTGTGTTTCGAAGATAAACAAAAGTATATCAAGAGTGAGTAATTGATGTAGTATTTAAATTTTTGGGCTAACTATCCCTTTAAAATTGTAGACCTCCTTGGGATAAACCAATCAGATGGTGGATGACTAATCAATTAGTTGACCTTCCTGCACAATCCTTGGAACAATAGAAGCCAACTCTGTCGACTCCAAACTATCAAGTCTTCTTCATCCTCTTTGGTTTCTTGTCTACATCTTTCCCTTCGTAAAACACTCTTCTGACCCTGCCTCCTTTCTGTCTCCTTCCTCGTTCTCCTCCTTCGCTCTGTCTGGCTCCAGCGCTAAAGAGTCCCCAGACTCTATTTCTCTCAGAAGCTGCAGTACAGAATTAAGCCAATCTGTCTTCATATTACTGCCTGTGTGCGGCCTAGATTGATCTGGCCACCTGCCACTCGAGGCGGACACAAATCATTGGCTGGTCATGAAACCCTGGTCACCCCTCTTTTGATTGACAGCGCTCTGCCTCGTCTATCTTTCACTCTTTTATTCTCTCTGCTTTCTCGGAATTACAGTCCCGGCATGTTATCTGTAAATAACACACATTTCATTATAAGAAGGCTGGCAGGTACATTTTATTCTTCTTGATCTGCTTAGTAGAGTCGTTTTCTTTAGTCATTCAGGGAATGTAGTTGCCGTTGGTTGTAGATTATATGTGTTGTGACAACATTCACAGATAAACAGACATGCTCTAAAGAAAAGACGCAGTTTCATGCAAATGTGAGTTTGGTACCATCAAATAATAAGATCTTTCATGACAATATTAGTAGGTTGGCACAACATGCTAGCATCATTTTCTTTTGGCCAAGTGATTTAATACCGAGTACATGTTCCTTTTTCAGTAGCCTGTGTTGTTGAAGCCTATAAACCAGTGCTATAGTCAAGACCAGCTCATTCAAATCCAAGACCAGGCCAAGACTTGAGTAGTCAAAGCCTGACACTGTGTCTACACTACACACAAGTAGCGCAGCACAACAAAATAATATAGAAGCCATTATAATCAGTGACGCTGTCTGCACAGGATGCAGCACAACATGACACATCCCCAAGAGTAAACTGATGTGTCGTTCTTTTACGTACTGGCACAATAATATAGAACCATTTTTAATGGTTGTTTTGTCGTGTCCTGTTGTAGACCGACTTTAGCTGTTGTGGCGCGGCATGGTGTGAGGTTAGAAAAGGTTCATGTCTGAGTCAAGACAGAGACCTAAAGAGGGTCTGAATGATTTAGCCTGGTTTTGCATCAGTGTCACAAAAGACACAGAGTGTGCACCTGTCCAGAGACATGATAAAACAAAACCTACCCAAACCTGTCTGCGGGAGTCTGTGAGTTAAAGGCTGGGACACACCAAGCCGACTTCAAAGAACTAGCAACGACAGAAGCCGATGGTGTTGTCGCCTCGCGTCAGTTGCATCTTGACCAAAAAGCTGTGCTTGAACACACCACACAGACTATAGCCGACAGCAATCTAACACATGTGTTATGCACCCCACATGACAGTAATTAGCTGTCGATATAGGCAGCTATCAATAGCATATATTCGTCAATCGTCATTTAAAAGGAGAAACCGAAACAAGGATATACAAGATATACGCAGAGATACGAAACGTAAACAAACAGCGCTTGCTTACCATTTTGAATATCAGTTTTGTTGATAACTTTCTTCATTTTGTGGGGCTCATGTTATGAAAATATGTGCATATTGGAATGCTTTGGAAAATCACAGAACATTAGAACAGCCTTCTGTCTGTGCAACCTTCATTTACTTACTAGTTTTCATTTCATTCTGGGGCACTGACTCATTTGCTAAACTGAACATCCAATCAGACTTCTCACTCTCCGCGATGGCCCCAGATGCCGATTCGCAAACTGCCGACGGCGTGAATCCGACGAGAGTCGACGAGTTGAACCCACCTAAAAACTAGCCTGACAGATGCTTGCCCACTGCCCGACATTGTCCCAGGCTTAAAGGCTTAGTTCTCCCTAAAATGAAAATTAGTCCATGTTTTACTTGCCCTCAAGGCATCCTATGAGTATATGACTTTCTTCTTCCAGACGAATCCAATCAGAGTTATATTAAATATTTTCCTTGTTCCTCCAAGCTAGGGCTGCACGATATATCGCATGCGATTGTCATGTGCATCTCGACAGTAAAGCCGGTTTCGTGATTTGTAATAAATCTCCATCACCTGCTTTCAGATGGAGCGGCATTTAATACACAGAGCTGTAATTCACTGACAAGCTACGCAATATCACGTTCATTATTGCAGGTGATTCATTGGTAGAGCATTGCGTCAGCAGCGCAAAAGGTTGTGGGTTCGATTCCCAGGGAACACACATACTAATGAAAAATGTATAACCTGAATGCAATTGTAAGTCGCTTTGGGTAAAAGCGTCTGCTAAATGCATAAATGTAAATGTAAATTTTATAGGCAGAAGCCGTTCCGGCGGATGACTTGGGAAGCATGCGTAGCAAAAGGGCTGGTGATTAGTGACGAACAAAATGAGGATTTGTAAAGAAAAATGTCAGAGGATTTCGATATAAGCCAAGAGGAGACTGGTTTTCCTTTGTTAAAGTAAGGAAACATTGCATCTTTTGCTACTGTAAACATAGACTGGTTTTCAGGAGACTCACACGCGCATGTGCTCCAGGAGTATCCAAACCTGTTCCTGGAGGATCACTGTCCTGCAGATTTTAAATCCAACCTTTAAGGGGATGTTCATCCAAAAACAATATTTTTTTTTTCGCACAAAAAGTATTCTCAGAACTTCATAAAATGAACCACTGATTTCACATGGACTATTTTAAGGATGTCCTTGCTACGTTTTTGGACCTTGAATGGGGTAATTCCGTTGCTGTCTATGCAGGGTCAGAAAGCTCTCGGATTTCATCATGAATATCTTAATTTGTGTTCCGAAGATGAATGAAGGTCTTATGGGTTTCATGTCTCTGGACATGATATTATGCTGCTCTGAAGGCCACTTCATGCCAAGATTGATAACTAGCATTCACTACTGACACCTTTCACTTCATGCTAAATTCTGGGTGTTTTTTAAAGCACACAGAAAAAAGCCTAACATTTTTGATCGGAAATTACAATCTTCTACATCTTTGAGTCATTTGCCTCGTTTGAGCACGTCACATCGGCCCTTTTCTTAAATATGAAAGGATGACATTTCACCGTAAACCAGAAAGAATTGAGGGTTTATATTCGATATATAAGTGATCAGTCCACTCAATAAACTAAAGCCAAGCATCTTAAAGATTCAATTTCCAGTGAGAACATTTTAAAACCACAGGAACACATTCTGGAAGATTCAATAAGACTCGATCACCTGCATTTGTCGGTCAGGTAGACACAATCTATATGCATCATTCTAAATCTCTTCACAATTTTTTTTTTCACTTCACCCTGTGCTCGGTTTACTCTTAACACAAATTTATTTTAGATGGTTTTGTCAATTTCCACTGTCATGGTCCAATGAAACCTAGACATGAGGTCTCAGATAGCAGACGTAATGGGATCTGCAGAACTGGGGGTTAATGTTCTTGTTAGTTACATTTAGCTTGTTGGGACCAATGTGCTGTTCCCACCCACCCCTTGTTCGTGCAAGGTCATGGCACAAGTTTGATTTTCAGCCAGCTCTAACCAGTTTTTCCATCTTATAGTGTGAATATTTGGACGCTGTTCTCAGTAGACGTGAGTCATTTGAACAGATTTGTCACTATACCCGTGCAAACAGCTATAATATGCATGTTAAAGCAGGCTGCCTTTGTCCTTTTTGTGACTTAGTTTCAATCAGATTCAGTTTTATGACCAGAACTCCACATTTCCCAGCAATTGTACACAGGCGTCAAACATTGCGTCAGCTTTCCAAATGAATGCATCTGCCCTGGAGGAATTTTTTTTTGCTGCAGACTGACATTTAGATTAAGGCAAAGCTTCAGCTGGACATTTTTGGATCTTCGATGAGAGAAAATATCCCAGCATCAGAAGATGTGCACTGATCCTTGACAGCCTTGTTTGGCTTAACATACTTCTGTGAGACAGCATTTTCCCACATGAAGAGAACCAAATCCAAATACCGCTCAACCTGAACTGATGATCACCTGGATGCCTGTTTAAAACTCGCCTCCGTGGCTACTCTGCTGATTGCATTGGCCTGGCTGATTCATTTGATTGCTCGTCATCTGAATTTTTGCTTTCATTTTATTTGAATTAAGAAATCAGAATTTAACTTAAATTTACATTGTCCCATGGAGGCCAAAAGCCCCACATAAAAAAATCTGGGATTCCAAAAATGGAATTTAATCTTGAAAACAAGCAGAAGTTAGTATTTTGAAAAATGTAAAATAAAGAACTTGATGACCTAAAATGAAGATAAAATAACGATTACCTAAGGCACTAATCAAAAAACATAGTTTTGACATTGATCATGTGACTCTTTGTACATATGGCTAGTTGTGAAATGTGAAATGTGGCTGACTCTGAGTTAGTATTGTGACATATTTCCAACAGAAATGGAATATTGAATAGAGGGCGGGTTTTATTTTAGTGCTCCTCCTCTTCATCTCTTGTTTTCAGCAAACCAGAGGTTGGAGGGGTATGATTAAGGATACTCTGCCCGAGCCGTCAAACTGATATCATCAGAGAAGGAATGCTATTCCAGAGTGGAAGTAAATGTTTAGATTTTGTTTAAAAATTACCAAGACAAACAAAACATTTTTTTAAGTTAATTAAGTTGCACAGAGAGGTGGTCTCTGCTCCATTGAAAACGAACTCCGGAGCGGTTCGGTCGTAGTGAGAAAGCAATCCGATCCAACGAACCAACAAACCAGGCTATATCACAATGTATAATGGGTAGTTATGTAAGTTCTGTGAAAAGCAGTAGATGATATCTGTGGGTGAGCAAGTCTTCGCCATTCAAAATCAAAGCGCACCTTTTCATTTTATAATGCTGTCTTATTGCTCATCGTAGTAGGTGCATTTTAACAATGTTTTCAAGACAAATCCTGGACTCCTGCTCAAAATGATAAATTATTACATTAAAATGACCACAGCAGAATTTCTGAAAATAAATTGTGGAACTTTGACCAATGAGAGGACAGTTTACTTGCACATGACTTGTATTAACAATTTTGGTTCATATAGAAACTTCGCTATGTGAAAGCGAACTGCACCAAGAATAAAAA
Source organism: Oxygymnocypris stewartii (assembly GCA_003573665.1). Lineage (NCBI taxonomy): Eukaryota > Metazoa > Chordata > Actinopteri > Cypriniformes > Cyprinidae > Oxygymnocypris > Oxygymnocypris stewartii. The sequence continues at coordinate 221,738 of QVTF01025790.1, read as the reverse complement.
GCAACATTGTAATAATTTGAATCCCTGTTTCGCAACAAAGCTGTCGATCTACAGGTAGGGATGCACCCTAAGACACTCTTTGGATCATTTCAAATTGTGCTGAGAACAAGAGCACCAGGTTTTAAATAAATTTGTGGACTCAATCCGTGCATTTCTTTTCTTTTTCAAAAATGTGTTAAACTTGAAAAAAACTGTTGCTTTTTCCGATTCAGTTCAACTTTAATGCAAAACACTTAAGAGACATAATGAAATTCACTTAAACTATTTAATTCAAAATATCATTCTTGTTACTATCCTAATTTGTATCGTGGAAAAAACATATTATTAAAAAAAAATTGGACCATGCTGTGCATACTTTGTATAGTAAATCTGTAAAATGCTTTATGACCCCGGGTCCGGGTTCCAGCTGGTTTCAGTTGAGAATACTCTCAATTGATGTCTATGAACCGAGTTTATTTATAGGACACATTTAAGCTAAGTTATACAAAATTAAAAATAAATACAAAAAAATCTCTCAGTGTACATTACAGTTTTCAGGTGTACAGCAACCCAGACACCAATATTTTAACGATAAAAAAATAAAAATGAATCACCGGATTTCGCTATGGAGATATAAAGGTTGGGAACATGATTACAACATATTGTGTGTGTGTATATTAGCACAGATTGTTTGCTTTTAGAATCTGAACTGACTGTTTGGACCTAGAAACAGTGGTACATAACGCTCCTGCTTCATAATACTCTAACCACAGTCAATCTGTAGTTTAAAAAAATCTCTGAGTAGTAAAGTTACTTGAGTTTGAATGTAGTATTCTATAGTTTGGCATCATTGCTCTGCAATCGGACCCAGGGCATGGTAAAGATTGCTTTCTGTCACTCTCGCTGACTGACGGAAAACTCTGATAGTCCAGGCACGTCGAGATGCACTCACAAAACTGACTCCTGCTGTGATGAAACATGACAAAGGGGGAATTTACTCATTTGTTATCCTCCTGGAAGGCACACAAAACAATGAGAGACATTATGGAAATCAGCACGACAGCACACGTCACCCCCAACCTACCCTGACTGCGGCTCTCAGTATGGGCTTATCTTTGTCTCAACTGTCAGCGCAGTCATTGCTATTCTTAGCGTAATCAGTAGAAATAGTCTGAATGGAAATAAGCCAGTTGACCCGACATTAAAACCTGCCTGGTTATAAAACGCAAAGAAATATAACACTGATATGTGTAATAAAGTAGGAAAAGGCATATTTTACAAAGACTATGAAATGTATTGTGACATTAAAGGGATAGTTCACCCAAAAATGTAAAGGCATATTTTACTCACTTTTGTGTCGTACTAAGCATGTATCTTTATACCATATACATATGTATATGCATTCCTCTTTAGAGATAAAACAAGATCATGGTTCCTCCTAAACCGCAGTGGATTCTTGAAATTTAGCTTCAATTTATGTGCTTCCCAAAACTAAAATTTATAGAAACCATAACCACCAAATAGTGCGGTTTTGTTCATTTACTCTTGAACTGATTAATTAGCCAAAGTTATTACTCCACTACCTGTTTTACGCATTAAAAAGGGTTCCATATTGTTAAAGTAGCGTAGTTCGAATGATGGATGTCACTACTGCGTTATCAGGAAACGCTTTTTACGATACAGTCGTTGCAAAGAAACTTCACAGGAAATTAATCTAAAATAGATTTATATTGTAGAAACTCAATATAATTAACTTATGGCAACATTTGGTTAATTCAGTATAATCGCTGATGGTTGGCTTCCTCTGAGGTCCTCCGAGGGGTTGGCATCATCTCTTCTCAGGTGTTCGGTCATCTCAGATCATTTAAGCGTTGGATCCAGACTGAAGCTTGTGTAATTCCTAGTTACCACGGGATATTAATCGGAAACAGAGAAACAAATAGAGAGACATAATTAGTGTAGCTGTTGTTCCATCCAGGCAAAAATTATCTGTTCAACCCAAGCTAAAGCATAATAATGTGTGTTTGATTAGATATACCTGCAGTACAAGATTGTGAGATGCATTATATGAATGTTTGGCTAAAGAGATGTGTCTTTAATCTAGATTAAAATAGAGAGAGTGTCTTAACCCCGAACGTTATCAGGAAGGCTATTCCAGAGTTTGGGAGCCAAATATGAAAAAGTTCTACCTCCTTTAGTGGACTTTGCTATCCTAGGTACTACCAAGATTTCAGAGTTTTGCGACCTTAGGGAGCGGGTTGGATTGTAGCATGATAGAAGATTAGTTAGGTACGCAGGAGCTAAACCATTTAGGGCCTTATAGGCAAGTAATACTATTTTGTAACTGATATGGAACTTAATAGGTAGCCAGTGCAGAGACTGTAAAATTGGAGTCATGTTATCATATTTTCTTGACCTGGTAAGGACTCTATCCGCAGCATTTTGTACTATCTGTAGCTTGTTTATTGAAGATGCAGGACAACCACCTAGCAGTGCATTACAATAGTCCAGTCTAGAGGTCATGAATGCATGAACTAACTTTTCTGCTTCAGAAACACTTAACATGTTCCGTAGTTTAGTAATTTTTCTAAGATGGAAGAATGCTGTTTTTGTAACATGGGAAATATGATTTTCAAAAGATAGGTTGCTGTCTAATATAACACCCAGATTTGTTTTACTGTAGAGGAAGTAACAGTACATCCGTTTAGTTGCAAATTGTGATCCAAGAGATTCTGTGTACTGTTTTGAGGTCCAATAAGTAATATCTCTGTCTTATCGGAATTTAATAGGAGAAAATTATTGGTCATCCAATCTTTTATATTTTTAACACACTCTGTTAGCTTAGTTTAGAAGTTTCATCTGGTCTTGTTGAGATATATAGTTGAGTGTCATCAGCATAACAATGGAAACTAATCCCGTATTTTCTAATAATATTACCAAGGGGCAACATGTATAATGAAAATAGCAGAGGACCTAGGACAGATCCTTGTGGTACTCCATACTTTACTGTTGATAATTGAGATGACTCCCTGTTTAAATAAACAAAGTGTTATAGATCGGACAGGTAGGATCTAAACCATCTTAAAGCCTGCCCTTGAATACCTGTATAGTTTTGTAATCGATCTATCAGTATGTCATGATCTATAGTGTCGAACACAGCACTAAGATCAAGTAAAACTAGCAATGAGATGCAGCCTTGGTCTGACGCAAGAAGCAAGTCATTTGTCATTTTAACAAGTGCCGTTTCTGTGCTATGGCGGGGCCTAAAACCTGACTGAAATTCTTCATAGATACATTTTTTTTGCAAAAAGGAGCACAATTGAGCAGATACAACTTTTTCTAAAATTTTTGACATAAACGGAAGATTTGAAATGGGCCTGTAATTTGCCAGTTCACAAGGATCTAGTTTTGTTTCTTAATTACAGGCTTAATAACCGCCAGCTTGAATGGTTTTGGGATGTGACCTAAAGATAATAAGCAGTTAATAATATTGAGGATGTAGCTCGACGTGTCCTTATAATAGCGGACTCGGGAAATCAAAATAAAACTTGTTTTGTCTGATTGTTTTCGTTGTAGAATGCGATCTGGGATATATTCACACTATATAGAAACAAAAATTATGGTCTATAAAATTTTATTTTAAGATAAAAAATAGACTATAAATAATTGACTTTACGGAGCTTAAACTCAAAACATGCGTCAGCAACAGACAGGAAGTGACGTATCCTCTAATGATCTATATATAACTGTATAGGAAATGCGTCCCAGGTTTTGCATGATACGATGGTGAGTAAATTACAATTGTTTTTTTTGGGTGAGCTTACCATACTGTCCAAATCCAAAACTGCTTGTATTTGGTCCTCCAAACTAGGGCTGCACGATTATGACAAAAAACATTTGTTGATTATTCCCTTGAGATTGTAATTGCGATTATTAATAAAGATTATTTTGAACCATATTTGTATATATACAATATATTTAAAAAAAGCTGAAAACACTCTTCCTGAACATGTATTTATTTTCTATAGCATTGAGTCTCAAATGTCACCTATACATTGGTTTGGTTTCTTTTTTAAACAAAAAAGGTAGAATTATGCATGGTATAATTATGTTATGCTAAAACTAAAAGTAAACTAAAATGGTTTACTAAAGCTACATATTTCATTTTACAATTAAACAGATGAAATTTCTAACTACACTAACATTTTACAGGCCAATTGATATTATCAGGGCTCCAGACTAACATTTGAAAGCAGTGGCACCAGCACCTGATTTGGTAGCACTGAACATGTCATATTATAAGTTTTGTCTCTTAGAAATGCATATACGAACAGGAGCTTGAGTTGGGACAGTACCATTGTGAAAACTGTAACAGCTTCATCTTTTATACATAACCAAAAGTACAGCACCTCATTACCATGGTAAAAAGTAGCCTAACAATATGGTTTTTATGGCGTTTGCTTTGAAAAACAATAACCTAAAGACATTCAGTCAATTACAATCCACATCAACTGATAGAATAATTAACAAAATAATGTCATTATATTACATTACTCCTTTAACATATTTAGTATATTAATAATATAATACTACTCGATATGAATATCTTACTTTTCTGCCTCTGTACCATTGTCACATTAGTGTTACTACAGTAAAACTATGGTAAATGTGGGTGATTTGTGGTTTGAAACGTCTTCTAACTGGATCGTTGTTGCACTGTTTCTGCTGCTTTCTGCATCAGTGTTGATGATGATAACAGTTCTGATTTATTTGGCTTTAAACTATTTTAAATTAAAGAGACTTGTTTTGTACTGGAGAACCCTGCACTGAACTCGAGTGCTTCTTATTGGATTTCACAGCGTTGTTTAGTGCGTGATTGCGACTGGTCACGTAATAAACGCATATGCTCTAAGCTCGCGCTGCACTGTTTGAGGTCGCGCAGTTCAAACAAGTACCGCTATTTTGTTCCGCTTTTGACATGTTTGGCGTTTAAGATATCTATCATGCACAACAGTGACAACGACTATCAGTTAGACAAAATGTCTTTTATCTAGTGTGTTAGAGTTTGTTAAACCCCTGCTGCAAAACACTCTTAAGCACACAGAATAATGCACGTGGGCATTTTTAATTGGTTATTTATTTTTGTAATCGCGGCTTTGAACGATTATGTAATTGTGGCATCAATAATCAATCATAACCGCAATTAGAAATTCGATTAATTGTGCAGCCCTACTCCAAACCATCCAAGTGGAGGTTTTATTCTCTGTCCTTGTCCGGTCTCTCTGATATGATTTGTTGTATTTTTAGCATGCTGCTGGCTTAAGTGTCATTTGTCTTCAAATGTGGTCAAGAGAATGCCTCTATTAGAGAATGTCACGCTTTAACAACAAACAATCACTCAAATCCCTCTTACAGAGTGTTGCAAGACCCTCAGCTTTTGTCGTTTTGTAGCAATCAGTGCAAGCATTGCCCCTTCTGTACTAAAGTCAACAAAATCAACAGATGCAATTTCCAAGAAGAGCTATGGCTGAGTGATATTGAGTCTGCATGACCAAAATCCCTCTCTCACACTTTCTTTTTTGAGTATGTTTGTGTGTTTCTGGGAAAAAAAACAAAATGGCTGTTTATACAGAAGCATAATATGGTTGTCGGTCCTGTTTTAAAGCTAGATATGTTTCTGTTCACAAAGAGTTCAGATATAAACAGGATTCTATAACCAAACAGACTTTTAATTCCTAACTGCTTGATTTGTGATGATGTGCATCAACATGTTCCAGTATACTCAAATCTAATTAGAACAAATATTTAATTGGAGCTAATTACATATGAGTGTGGAGAACAAACTCCTCCGTGTCCTTCTTCTCACCCTTTCCATTTTTTTCCGTAATATGCAATTTTAGTGTGGATTTTTTTTCTTTAATATCAGTCATTTTTCCATTTTCGAGTTTATCTTTACGCCTCTGGGGGCTCTGAAAAGGTTGACTCATTTCAATTAAAATAATGAGCCTATATGATAACAAGAAAAAGTCCTTCTGCACCAAATCGCAGTCATCTTAATGAAGGGGGTTGTGTTTTTTTAGGGCAGGGAGCCAAGGGACGGCACAGACTGAATGTTAACATGGCTCTCTTTTGTGTTGCTGTCAGTCAACTGTTTTGTCCTATTTGACTCCTGTCTTTAGGAGTCAAAATAAACTTTTCTGTTTATTTGTTACTTTAACGCATTGCCTTTATACTGTCGACTGCATTTTTGGGTTGTTTCACTGTTTTATCTCAATCGTTTTGCTTCCTGTCTGGCTTTGTAAAGCCTGTTTTGTACCCATTTTATATAGCCCATTTTTTGTACTATTTTAAATATCCTATAGTGCCTTTCTCTAACTTGTATCCTGTTGATACACCTAATACAGTATTCACCCATTAGTCTGTTTGGCTCGTTCACTGAAGTCTGTGAAGCTTAATTGAGACTTGCTCAGGGACGATTTTATGCCAAATTAAAATGCATGTGACCTTCTAATATTTACAATTCTAGTATTTTTATAATATGTATAATATCTATATATTCTAATATCTAATATTTACAGATAAGAAATACATGACAGATCTCAAATGCATTAAACAGCACAAATATCTATGAGTTTGAAACACTTAATGTAAAGCATGTCTCACGTTTAAGACAACTTGGATTATACTACACCTCATACTATATCCAGGTAAAACATATAGTGTATAGCCTTTTCTATACCATTTATCTTTATAAACAATTTTGTAAAACCTATACCTATTCTTTACCCCAGTGGTTCTCAAACTGTGGTACATGTACCATTGGTGGTACACAGATAGCATTAAAAGAAAATTTAATGTAAAACTTTTTTTTTAAACTGCAGCTGTGGTTGCCAGACTTTTGACTGGTTTTAGGGTTTACGGATTTAACATACATTTACAATTAAAAAACATATTACTTTAACAGATGTAATGTTAATATACCTACCTAGTGAAGTTCTGCAATCTGGTTTGTACCTACACTGATTCCTATTAAAATCAGGTGGTGATGAGAAAGTCAAGTGGAGAACCAAAGCTCACCACAGTGTACACTGTGTATAATTTTTTCAAATTCAATTTTTCATTTCTAATTTGTGATTTATTTACAGGTTTGATTCAGCCTTGTTCTTCTAAGGCTCTATTGCATACTCCACATTATGTGGGATGTCAAGCTGTGCACTGGTGTTTATGTACTGATAAGGACCACTTGCATCAGAGTATACACACCATAATTTTAATCCACATGCACAAAAAGAGTGGCGGAAATTGAGCCGGTCAATATCAAAGGCAAGATATTCATCTATTTGACCTCAAGGCTGGTTTCATGAAGGCAAACTTTAGGAGTGGTGTGCTTTTGACTCCAAAACATTTCTTTACTCTATATACTGTTTATATATAACCTATTGACTGTCACAGGAATAAACCTGTCGTTGGTCTTTGAAAACAATCAGGATTTGACAAGATCTCTCCGATGGTCTCTCCTGTTCTCTTAGTATATGTACGGTTCAACTCCAGCCATGGATTCCCGGTGGAACTGGAACAGGGTGCGAGAGTAGCTGAGCTGAAAGAGACAGTGGGACGTTTACAGGGAGTACAGCCTGATCGACTGCGGGTCATCTTTGCTGGACGAGAGCTCTGCAATGGATCCACACTTCAGGTGAAAAGAGTACTTATGGAAATATTATACTTTAAAAGAATATACCTTTGAAATACATGTTTTCATACGCTTGCATGACTAGTTTTAATTAAATTAAAAGTATTATTGTTACACTTTATATTAAATGACTTGAACATAAGAGTGTTTTTTACGCACTTAAGTAGGTCTTAAGTACATCTTTATGTAAATTACTGCTATTACTGCTATTACATTTGAAACATTGTTAAAGTTTACTGCCAAATGTAATGTCAAGCATTTATGGTAAAATAAAATATACGTTTTTAGGGGCAGTCGTGGCCTAATGGTTAGAGAGTCTGGCTTGTAACCTAAAGTTCGTGGGTTCGAGTCTCGGGCCGGCAGGAATTGAATTCAATACCATGAATGAAGTGCCCTTGAGCAAGGCACCGAACCCCTAACTGCTCCCTGGGCGCCGTACGATGGCTGCCCACTGCTCCAGGTGCGTATGCGCTTAGGATGGGTTAAATGCAGAGAACTGGGGCAGTCGTGGCCTAATGGATAGAGCGTTGGACTTGAAACCCGAGGTAACCCAAAAGTGGGTTCGAATCCCGTCCCTGGCAGGAAGTGTCCACGACTGAGGTGAGACCCTTGAGCAAGGCACCGAACCCCCAACTGCTCCCCGGGCGCCGCCCACTGCTCCACTTGGATGGGTTAAATGCAGAGAACACATTTCACTCCTCATTATACTCTGTATAATTGTGTATGTGACAAATAAAGCTCATCTGAGCTTAATTTGTTTGTTGTTTGTTGTACGTCAGTGTCATTTCTATTCTATTTTCTATTAACTTTAAATCTAGTATTATTGAATAACACTAGACTACAGTTCAAATTATAATCATACGCTTTATTATGTTAGTCAACACATCAAAGTATAGGCTACACAACAAAAGCTTATTAAATTATTATTAAAAATGTAGTTTAAAAAATCTAAACAATCTTTCAAAAGATATAGTCGCTAACACTTAAGTGACTTTGTATTTCATTGTAATCTGAAAGCACAGATTTTTTGCACTAAACTTCAAGTGCATATTCAATATGATTAAGCTTGCTGCTTTTTCACAAGGGTTTGGTTTGACTTTCTCGCTCTCTTTGAAATTGTGTTTGGATAATTATTTAGCTCTTTGCTAGTAAGAGAACATCTTGTAAAGCATGCGGTCAAACCCTGTATTAGACAGAGCAGGCACTTGTTATTATAAAGCTTTCCATTTCTCAGTTTCCTCTTTCTCATGCTTTCTCTTAGTCTGTCTCTCTTTTTCCCTCATTCTTTATCAGCGTTGTGAATGAGGAGGTCTCTGTGGGGGCTCTGTCAGAGTAAACAGAGCCAAAGGTTCATTCAGTGTTGACCTTCTTAATTATGCATTAAACTAGAGACAAGCTGCATCATTTAGAAGCACTTTTTGTTGTCCACACACATTCATGCTAAAGAGGACTACAATACCTGGAAAAAGCGATTGCATCTCAGTGGCAGCTGCTTGGCTGGCACTCATTCCTCCAACACCAAATGTTTGAATGATAGTATACAGCAGTATATTCACATACATATAAGCAGTTCAGAAATGTGTCTACTAACAGGTTTGATGGGAATTTTTACATTTTGAATCTCCCTGCTGTAAATATGGAAGAAGATTTCTGACAGTCGGTCTTGTGCTCTTCTGCGTATATGTCAAAGTCAAGGTTTGTCTCGTTTTTGCCTCTAGAGTCTGAACAAAGCACGGTACATTCTTGTGATTCACAGTACCTCATTTTCACTGATGAAACTCCTGCTGTGTGTGAGAGCTGTAGCAGATGCTATGTGGAGTTCAGCTTCCCACCTCATAACTCCACTGAAAATCATCCGCTCATCATTTGTGGTACTTACAGTAATATTTCAATCACGCTAGAGCTCATAAATCAGTGGAGAAACACGGAAAAGTACACACTTGGATAGTTTACACATTTTCCTGCCTGTTTCTAGTCTTACTTGAGGTTTTGATTGACAGAACTGACATTGTCAGAACATGACAGATGTTATCCTGCTTTATGTGATTACCAGGACATTCATATTTATGAGTTCTGAAGTCATATTACAGTGTGATGACCATTCATGTCATTTAGAATAAAATGAACATTATCATGTTTCTTTCTTCCTATTAATTATCCCTGCAATAAAACAAACAGTACTCAATTAATAAGTTTTAATTTGCCTGCCACCTCATAAAGTGGCATACGTTTGCAAAAAACTCTTAATTATCAGCATTCACAAAGAACATGTAATTATGATCAATACCAATTTGCTTCTTTTGTGTTACTTTAATTGATGACGATCCTCCAAATGCCGCCAACTCACAAGGTTTGTGCACAAAAAGAAAATGTCTAACTGGTAATTACGCCATCGTGGTGCCATTAATGACTCTCTTCTCATAAATACGATCAGTTTGATGTGACTTGAAGGCATTACATTTCTCCATTGTTGTTCTCTGCTTTTATGTTAGTTTAAGTGATGGTGAAAGACATCTTTAGTAAATCTGGACAGTAGTTTTTTAACATCAAAAGAGAGTTTGCATTGGCGCAAGTAAATCCGGCCCTATAAGGTTGTTGGTGGCCATTTATTTTCACAAAATTGAAATACGCAGAAAACAAGCCCAAACAATTTTGTGAGTCTGTAAATTGCGTGAGAATCCTGTGTTTTCCCTCTGCTCTATTCTCGAGTGGCTCTTAAGTGTTGACACCAGCAGCAGGTTGTCACCTTGCGCTGTGGAATCAATATGCTGTATATTTACTCAATTTGTTTTAATAAGCTCTCATCTTCTCTCAAAATGAATTTACATGTCTCTCATCCATATTTCCCACTGCTTCATTGTGCAGTGAATTTACTGGAGCACAGATAAAACTCGCACTAATTAAAAAGAGCTGGCCTTGTGTGTGTGTGTATTGTACGGAGTGTTTCTGGAGAATGTAACCGGGTAATAAGTTATTTGCACAGCTCACAGCTCCTGGGTCTCACGTTATATATGTTTCTCACAGTCACAGTATGTGATGCTTTAATCAGCTTATCTCTAATTTCACCTGCTCTGTGCCAGTCATACGTTTTGCACATATTAACAGACTGCTTAGCACAATTAAATAATACAGAGTTGTATTTTACTCAAGTAATTTTCTCTTTTTAACTCGCTGATAGTGTTCTTAGTGAAAGAACATTTTTAGCCTTAACAGTTTGTTTTGACATCTAGGTTAAACGACACCAATCACTGAGCTTTGCTTGAGTAAAATGACAGTTGGTATCTCTGATTTCCTCACATAAAAATGAAACATACACATTTCAACCATACACTACTTGCCAAGTCCAGTTTTTACTCTAATGTCCTTAGTGTTCATTTGGGAGTCACCTCATGCTGTCTTGCGATGATGCTAATTTAAATGAAACACGTTTTAGTTGAAGTACTAAAATTATTCAAACAAAACAAAATATTAATAAGTAATGAAAAAGAACATTACTAAAACTTAAACTAAAATTAAAATAGACTGTAAATATATAAAAAATAAAAGCATATTCAAAATATTAATACATAATATAACATTATATAAATAATAGACACAGTACAGTATGTCAGATTCTTAAAAAAAAGTTAGATGAGAAACTTAAACTGAAATAATTTTAGCTTATGCAGAAGTATGTCTACTAAAATTACTAAAACTAAATATATTAAAGCCAAATATAAATATTTTAAATAAAACTAATAAACGTGGCAAAGTGCATAACAACAAGACTAATACTTAAATTAAAAAGAAAATGGTAAATATAAAAAGCTAATTCAAATTATTCATAAATTCTATAAAAATAACACCATCACAGTAAAGTATGTGAAGTTGTGGTAGTCTGTTGCATCTGTCACACTTCAGCACTCTGCTAAACTATGTACATTGCATTCAGCACAGATTTGATTGGCTTGTTTGTGTTGTCACCTTATTTGCATAATTATTTTGATGAATCAAACGATGTAAACAGCATGTGCAAATAGACAACACTACCAATGTCTGCAGTTCATTCTTAGTGAATTCCCTCAAGAGAGTTCATGTTGCTGTCAGTGTTTTGTCTGTGTTCTTTCTGTCTCTGTCTAGTTGATTGTCATTCTTTCATTCTTTTGCTTCCTTTATGCATCCATTGCTCTATTCCGTTGTTTTTGTACGTCTTTTCTGTCTTTTTCTCTCACTCTTTTGTATTCCTCTCTGAGCCATTGGCTTGCTCACTGTTATTACCTCTATTTTCCAAAGTGTTCATCTCCCCCATTTCTCTCTCTGTCTCCTCCCCCTCCTTTCACACTCTCCACACTCTCTGAAGGGGCAATACTGATAAACGCCAGTGCTCTGAAGGTTACAACATGCATTCAGCTTCAAGGACTCTTCCTGTCTGAGAGTCATCTTCGCCCTTGCCTCCTGCCTCACCAAGGAGCCAGTCAACATCTTGTTTCATCTTTGCACCACGTGTTTGCTCGGGCCAAAAATATACTCAACGCAAATATGCAAACGTGAATGCTTGGTCAATGCATCGCAAGGACGGAGTCCCCTTGTAAATACTTAATGTGGTTCTGTGGCGGTTTCAAAGAGGATGTTGGTTTCCGGCATGTGATGTTGCTGTGCTGATGTCGTGCTAGACTTATTAAGTAGCTTAACCAGCAGAACACCCTTGAATTACAAGTTACACCACTGAAAACCTGCAATAACTAGGCTGGAAATGTTGCTGTCGATCCTCCCCACTTTTGCAAAATGAAGTGCTGAGGTTGTTGAAACTCCCGGCTCATATTAGTCACGGTGTCCTCTCAGGCCCAGTGTCTTCAAGCCCAGCTCTCCACACCATCTGTCTGACACTGGGAAGTGTCTCAGCAGAGCCCGACTCACATTGTCAGTGTTCTCCAAAGATGCTTAGTCATCTCTGATAGAACTAACAGAGTGGATTTTAACTGGCTCCCTAGTGGTGCTTTTATAGGGGATTTTATAAAATGCTAATTTGAAATTGGGCTTTTATTATATTGTATTAAATTCTATTATATCATTCTATTAAAGTGAGAATGTTGTAATTGAAATCAGTTCATTTGTTTTTGAGCCCAAGTCGAGATTTGAGTAGGTTGAGTCGGAGTAAAATCAGAGACCTGAAGAGGGTCAGAGTCTATAATAATGCTCCAGAGTCCATGATAAGACCATACAAATGTGGTCTCTGACTTGAAATGGACTCAAGTGCTACAACAATGTCATAGAGTGTTGTATGATGCACAAGTTTGATTTATATGGAAGTGCAAATGGGATCTGAGAGCTACAAGACTTTTAAGTAAATAATGGTCTAACTGTATGCATCTTATCACGCAATGCTATCATAATACTTAAAATGTAGTGCACACAATGTTTGTAAAAATGTTATGGTGCATTTTTTCTAATTTTTGGAACTTGAAAACCCCTCGTAATTACTTTTGTTGTATTTAAAGTTGGAGTATGGTAGTCGAAACCAGCTCATTCAAATCAGCTCATGTCTGGGCCAAAACCTTAAAGGGGTCATGAACTGAGAAGCCAAATTTCTCTTTATTTTTTGACATGTACTATAAAAACATGCAGTAAGTTTCAGAACTCAAAACTTTGTTGTTAGCCTAAAAACTGCTTATATTGAAGGCAGTCTGTCTAAAAGACAGATTTTGGAATGTTCTACTCTATGATGTAATAGTGTAGATAAGCTCCGCCTCTGCAGAAGAAGATCAATGTCTGCTTCTGTTTAGCCCTGCCCACCAATTCGCGCATGTAGTGTTTGCGAGAGAAGCGAACGTGCAGGTCTACATAGAAACCAAACAATAAAGATGGCTCTGAAGACAAGGCGCTGTGCAGTTCCAAGTTGTGGTCTTTGCATTGCCTTACTTCTGATCCCAATGTTAGGAAAGAGTGAATTAACTAAATTTTTTATGAAGATCCAGTAAGTAATAACTCGGCCCTTTGTTCACTTCGTTTTACTGCGGATTTGTTTACAAACAAGGCACAATTCGACGCAGGATTTTCAAATAGATTGAAACTAAAAGATGATGCTGTGCCGGCTATATTAGATCTGACAGTAATGTCACAACACAAGTGTGAGTTTTAATTAAGTGATAACTATTGCTTTATCTCTTCTTACAGGTTGTTTCATATGAGTATTTATGTGTTTTTGACCTAAATCACAGCAGCTTCCATCTATGAGGAATGTACCCTGTCAAACATACATAACTATTAGCCAATCATAGCAGTGGGGGCGTTTACTTCCGAGTCTACAATCCACCACGCCTATTCAAACGGTGTTCTGATGAGGGGGTCAAAAACAGGACAGAAAATACTTATTACTTCTAAAGTATGATGTTTTTTATAGTGCACCTCAGAGAACAGTACAAAATAATAAACAAAGGCAGTTCATGACCCCCTTTAATGGTTTGAGTCAGAATCATAACAAAAACCATGTCAAGTCCATGTTTAGACTGAGTCAGAATGCTCCAGAGTCCATGACAAGACTCTGACTCCAGATGGACTCAAATGCTACATGAGTGCAATGGAATTTGAGAGCTACAAAGATCAGGTTTTTCAATAAATAATGGTTTAACTTAATGTATTTGCTTCAGACAAAGCTTTTAGAAAACCAAGTCTAAATGCTCCAAGACCAAGACCATGAAGATATGGTCTTAGACTCGAGATGGACTCAAGTACTACTGTAGGTTCTTAAGTGGCGCACCAAGTTTGGATATTACAGAGTACAAATTGGATTTGAAAGCTACAAGACCAGGTTTTTCAGTAAATAATAGTTTAAATCTGTGTATTTTCCTCACAGAAGACTTAAAATATAGTGTACTAGGTATAAAGACCACAATTATGGAGCATACAGAGCAAGTGCAATTTCTGCATTCACACGCTCCTCGGATGCTCTAATTTCCCGAGTTGTGCTTTTAAGTCTGAATGTGAAAACAGCACACACACGTTACTACAAAGATTTGTTGGACATGTATTATTAGAGCTTTCCGAGTTGAGTTCACAGTGCATTTTCTCAGTCTGGGAATAATTTTTCACGTGTGGTGCCGGTGATGATGCTTCTTACGTCCGTTTCGGAGAAACAAAGGACAAATATTTCAACCGATCGCTCAGGCATGGCACCGAAATGAGGTACTTTAATCTGCGTTCTGATTCGGTTCTAGTACATACCGGTTACATGGGTACCGGTGCCCAACCCTAATTAAATATGCTTACAAGAAAAATATAATTCTTGAAAATAACACTGCATTGTCACTTCTAAAATATGACCAAGTTTTGTGGCACATGTATTTTTCAACTTTCAGTTTTACTTCTAAGACAAACTGTCAAAGCTAATCCAGTGTCACTTCAAGATGAAATATAGATGAATATGTTGTGTCCTGATGCCAGCTATATGACCATAAATGACCTTGAGAATGTGTCCAGACTCTCTGGGGCTGCTTATGATTCCGGATGAAAGACAAATTGATTGTCTCCGTGCTTTCAGCATTTAAATTCAGCCACTGCGTATCTTTAAAGAGCCAAGTCATCGCTAATGCACAGTGTCCCTGTCTTTAAAAGACTGACTTGTTGATCAGGCTCCCCCAAGAGAATGTCTCAATTGAAAAAGGTCACGTGTATAAAATGAAGGCACTTTTTGCTCATCAGGAATACAAGCCCCGCTCTGTCCCCAAAGTAACTGGATTTGAAACTGTAAAAAAAAAAAAAAGCATAAATAAATGTCGGCGTCAATGCGGCTAACAACATCAAATGCACTTGCCGGGAAGACTTTACTCTTAGATTATGGCCGATTTTCCCATCTTTTAGTTTTGTGCTCCGTTTTCATATTGTGTGCGTGTGTGTTTTGTTTGGATCAATGCTTTTTCTAAATGTCATAAGTTCACGTCCTGGAAATTGCTTTTTATCTCAGAGTGCATTTGCAGCGTTATTTTTGCCCAAAGCTTTACCCTTTCCTCTGAGAACAGAAGTTATCAGGCAAACTGCCAGCTCCATTAATGTGACTTAGAGGTTATCGCGTGTATAGACTGTAGACGTACCGTTCGAATCAGAAGGGTCATCTCGCTGTTGCGCTGTCGTTTAATATTTTTGTCATGAAATACAAATGCAAAGTCAAAAACATACTGCCGTGCAACTAAATTGATATTGACCAGCATATTTTATGTCACAGCGGTCTTTAAAGCATCCACCATGAACCTAATGATCAATGCTAATTTCCATTCCTGCATTTCTCGATAAGGATCTAGCATTGTGTTGCTATGGTCGTCGCTTCGTTTCCCAGCATGCAGCCCATCTTTGTTACAGCCTGTATTAGAAGTCTCCTTTATGGCAGGAAAATGTGATAAGGTTTAGCTGGTGGTTCGCTCACCTGGAGCAAGAGGGTCTTTCTTTAATTTATGCTGTGCCATTGAAAAATCAATCCTCAGTGACTGCTGGGGAAAATGGACAAGATGAGATTCACATCTTTCATTTTGTCTGTCTGTGTTGTTTTTGCGAACACCAATAAAAAAAATACTTGATTGAGGACGGTTTTGGACAAAAGACCCATTTTTCCTGCCAAAGAGGTTTTCTCTTAAAGAAATGTTTTTGCCTTATTTGCGTCAAACGTTCTGCTGTTTTCCATCTAGAAATGGGTCTCTCAACAAATGGGGAAAAAGCCAAATGGTTAGAGCATTACAGTTTAACAATTGGTGTGTCAAAACAACATGATCTTAAGAAAATTGGATGAAATTGTATGAATTAAACAGTATTGCAAACTAAAGGGTAAAAAAAAGCAGAATATGTCTCTGGATGTTTTTAAAAATAAATATTATTATTTGCATCTTGGCACTATGAACTGCCATTGTATAAGAAAATGTATATTGTATAAGGTTTTTTCCTTTTTGGGTGAACTATTACATTACATACCAATTTTAATGATTGGTGTGTGAATTAGCATGATCTAAATAAAGAATATAATTTTATGAATTTAAAAAATAATAATAATAACCAGAGTATGTTTCTAGATATTTTAAAGGAGCATGGCATATAGCGTCATATGGGCTATTTTTATTTTACATGTCATTTTATTTAGTGCTGTTAAATGATTAATCGTGATTAATCGCATTCAAAATAAAAAAATGTATTCACATAATATATGTGTGTGTGCTGTGTTTATTATGTATATATAAATACGCACAAATACAGCATATATTTAGAAAATATTTCCATGCATTTGCATGTATATTTATATTCATATAATTCATATATATATAAATACTTTAAATATTTAAACGTAACATATATATTTCTTAAATATTTAAAGTGTGTGTGTGTATTTATATATACATAATACATATACACAGTATGCACACATATATTATTTAAATAAAAACGTTTATTTTGGATGTGATTAATCGTTTGACAGCACAAATCTTTTTTTCTTTTTAACCTTGGCAGATGTGGTCACTATAAACTGCCATTGTATTAAAAACACACCAAGAAAAAAAATGTGTGTATCAGCTGCATAACATTTTTCATGTGAGGGAATTGTTTCTTTAAATATCCACTTAAAAGATGTAGCAAAAATAATCAAGTTATGAACATTTCCACATCTCAATGCAAAGAGACTAAGGGCCCTATCATACACCCGGCGCAATGCGGCACAAGGCGCAGAACAAGTGTTTTTGCTAGTTTCAGCCCGACGCAGTTCTCATTTTCCCGTTCTGTGCCGCGTTGTTTAAATAGCAAATGCATTTGCGCCCATTTGTGCGCTCATGGGCATGCTGGTCTAAAAAACAAGGTGTGTTCAGGCGCATTGTTGGCACATTGCTATTTTGAGGAACTGAAAATAGACTGCGCCATAGACCAACTCAAACCTGGTCTAAAGTCAATGGTGCGATATCTCTTTTTTTTAAGTTGTTAGCGCGTTAGTAGAAAATGCGCCTCTGGGTGGGTCCACAATGCTCGTTCACTTTGCTTATTACACACTTATTATTTGCAGCATAACACAAACATGCCAAATATTAAAAGTTAAAGGATTACATTGTAAAATAATATTATTGTGTAGGCTACATACATATAAGAAATATGATACACGTCATAATAGATAGTCATTGCATGTATAATAATTAATTAGCGCATGAGCAGATCTATTTGCTCTCTGGTGACGCGTTCATGTGCGTCTTAAAATAAGGTGCGCGTTTAAATAGCGAATCCGCCACGCAGCGAACTCAACTCATTCGTAAAGGGAATGGGAGATCAGACTCTGATTGGTCTATTGCACGTTACGTCCAAAAAACACCCATTACTCATTAAGAGGATAGGAACAACATGAGCCCGGGCGCGCCGACCGTTTTCCCGTTGTTAAACTAGCAAAAGTGGATTCGGACACGCCCTGAGTGCACCTGCGCTTTGTGCTTTAGACCATGTGCTTAGATCGTGAAAATAGGGCCCAAGATCTTTAGTCATATCCAGAAGAGAAATGAATGGACTATGTTTCTGAAACCAAGCGAATACCTAAGGGAATTGTACAGTATTAACGTGTGTCTCATACTCTATGATATCTTTCTCATTTTTCTGCCGTGTTCAAACAATGCTGTTTTTACCTTTATCTTTCTTTCACTCTCTGTGAGATACAAGCTCTTTGTCAGTGTCTTACAGTGATTGGCATGTTTATTTTCTCTACCTGTTTTTTTTCTGCGCTACAATCCTGCTGGTCTGTGGCGTATGTGCCAGCTTGATTACTTGAATTTGTGAAGGTACTTAAACGGCAAAGTTTGATCCTTTCTTTCCTCATGCTTGAGACAGAAATGAAAGACAACAGGATGAAACGATCCTCTCATAATGCGCTTTTGAGACTACAGCACCATAGAATTACTATTCATATCACTGTCGCTGTGGCTGGTCTCAGAAAAACAGGTTTTGAGCACTTCTTTTTCTGATACGGGGTTCTACATTTAGTTTTTCCATTAATAATCACCATAAATTATTAATTGGTTATTATAAGTGAACTAGTGAGAACTATTACAAACTTGATCATCATAAAACCTAATTTACAGGAGGACATCGACCACCTCTTCGTCTAAATTATAATTAATCTACTCAGAATGGAATCCAAACTTCAAAGTGTAGATGTTTCTAAAGAACATGAGAAGTGTATAGCAGATAAGGTGGTGCATAACGGGCCACACACCAAAAGCGTTTGATAATCCCTGAGGTATAGTGGTATTAAACATGGATGAGGCTGTTGTGAAGAGTGTTGGAGTACTATCTGCTTGTCCTCTTCTGTGACAGGGCTGCGATCTCCCTGAGCAGAGCACGGTTCATGTGGTTCTGCCCCCGTCCACCTCGAGCCAGCACTCTGAGCTGGTCCAGTGGCACAGGCCAGGCGGCGGGATGGAGAGCTTGACCCGACTCGACCTCAGTGGCTCCCGTCTGGCCAGTGTGTCTGAAGGCCTGGCTGTCATTCTGCAGACAGATGTGTCCAGACAGGGGAACTCCATTGGATGCACAGGTACAGGGCATAGGTCTTTGTTTGTGTTGTTGTTTATCAAAAATATCAGTCAGTGTATATAAAATGTATTTTATCCAGTGGCAGCTGATGCTTTATCATAGTGAAGAAGCACTAATGTTGCTTCCTAATGGAAGAATGTGTGGTATTTTTTTGTATCATTTGGTGTCTAAATGCTACTAAAGATGAAGTAATCAACATGTTCATTTAAAACAATGTGCTTCTGTCTACTATAAAAAAATATATATATATATATATATAGCTATACATACAACTCACTGCAGGTTCCAACAGAAAAATAGAAAGGTTATCAGTTAATAAAGACTTATTTTTGCATGGTTCCTTGCACAAGACTAAGGGCCAGTTTTACTAAACAGCACAAATTAGTACCGATGGGCGTGAAAATTTCTGTGGGTGATTTACTAACAATGCGCAAATTAAAAACACAGACACAACATCTCATTGCCATAATGACCAACGCAATCTACCAAGCACAGTGCAAATTAGCATAAGGATATTTTCAGATTTGGATATTGTGTTCTTCTGGCATTCCAAATAAATTGATGTGATTAATCTCTGTTCTCCTAGCAACAACAAATGCAGCCATTTCAAGTGCAAAATATGTGTTAAATAGTGCGTTAAATAATGGCGCAAATACCAGTAATTTGACAAGCGCAAACGTTAGTAAATTGCGTTGCGCAATTTCATTTTAACACTCTCCTCCCATAAATTTTACATCTGAAAAGGAAACTCTTAGAAATGCATATTCAATAAGGTCATGGTGCCAAAAAACTGTGTCCACGCCTTTTCAGTGCTAATTCTTCACTGTACATTTTTGGTAAATCCTGATAGTACTATTTTAATGGCAAAAGACGGTTTGTGCGGGGGCTGCTAGTAATTCTGGCCCTAAGTTATGACATCAAAAGATTTTTACAATAGTGCAAGATTGATAATCCAATGTATTTTGACATTTGCATCACATACTCTACATGTATGGCTTTTCTCAGATGGTAAACTTGCTTGGCAGCACACCTGGTACAGCATTGAACTTGTGACACAGAGTGCTCGAGTATGACTCCTGAAAATGTTGCACAACATGCAAGAATCAACAGGCTTGTTTTTTTTCTAATGAGCCTATTTGCTAATATTCAAATGTCTTTTTTTTTGTTTAATAAGTACCATTTTTGTTTCAGTTTTATTCACAATTAAAACACATTCAAAATCTAGTTAAAATAGCCCAATGTCCAGTTTTTGCAACATTATTAACACAGTTGAATTATTTATTATTTATAATTATTATTTGTGTATTTGTTGATATATTTTTTACTAAATTGATAATTAAAAAAATATTGTTTTCATTTATATCCAACACTGTAATAATGTTATTCACTGTTAAATCAGAGTTTTGAATTGATTTGATTAAAAGGACAGTTCACGGATATTAAAACCTAACAATTCAAACACCATTTTTGTTGCAAGAAACTTGAAAAAAACGTGTTCATATTAACACTCTCAGCGGTACACGCACGCACGCACGCATATATATACTGTTCATGTAGGTGTAAATATATATATACAGTATATACTGTATATTGATATATATGGATGTTTCCTGTGCCATGCTTCCTGTGCCGTCTTAAACAATTTCCACAAATTCTCTTCCTACATGATGCTTTCAGTCCCACCAAACTAGAATTCTTTTGTAGTGTATATCCTTTCATTTACATTAGTTTGTGCACTACTAAGGCTTTGGTGACCTCATTTTCAGCAGTAATATGCAGCTCTCAGAGAGGGTGTTTGAATGTTTTTGTAAGCGCACAGGTTGGTGAAGTGGATGCTATCATTTGCCACAATGGCAGTGCTTTTACAAGCTGTCCTCTGCCCGCCCTTCCCTTTTCAGCCTCACTCTGGCTAGCGGCCCACTCGGCTACTTAGTCCAATCATGCCACCTCTTTTATCCAGCCCTTCTTCCTGTAAAAGCATTAGCATAATGGAGGAATCCTGCAGAAATCATAAATAATAGTGTGCCTGTCTTATAAAACCCACTCCGCTCGATTTATTGTCAGGCATGTCAAGGTATCGAGTACCTCCTCGCTGCCCCATGCTTTTAGCTCTAATGAGAATGCTGCTCCCGGGTGTGTGCATGAGTGATTTAAACTGGGATGGGACAGACTTATAGGACAAGTCCTCTCTAAACTAAATCATATGCCAGGAAGATGTCTGGATCGTCTGTGCTGGCTAATTGGATCGTGGGCTCTTTGTCCTGGTACCGTGGTGGCTTGCTGAAGCACTGCTGCACCTTGTTCTCATCCTCTACTCAGCACTCTAACCAACCCACTTGCGTCCCATTCAAAATACTCCACAGCTGTAAACTAAAAGAGGACAAGAAGCAACGGAAATGAAACAAAAGCAAACAAACGCCAGCTGAAGTCCAGTTGCTCAGTTTGTCCCATTCATGCATTCATAAATAAAAAGGAATGCACTGGATATACTGAAGTGTCATTTTTGACACCAAACAGAATAATAATACAAAAAATCTAAACTGTTTTCCCAAACAATCCTGCTGTCTATCATTGTTAGGACTAACAGGTAATCTCGCAATCTTCTTTCGCATTACATTTTTCAATGTTAGTTAAGAAATTTACCAGCCATAAATACTTCTTAGCAAGAAACATTGTTATGCATTATTTATATTAAAATGTATATTTTTGTCCCTGTGCATATTTTCTAGCATATTACTGACAAATAGTGCAGGTCGTGTGTCACTCACAGATTAGACAGTCTCCATAAAACGCCACCTGTTACAAAATATGAAGGCACACAGTGATTTTGACCCCTTATATTTTCATTTTTGGTAGCTTAATGTGAGGAATATTTCACATATGTTACCACACTTTCTACTGAAGTATAAAATAGATCATTTAGACATTAGTTCATGTCAGTAGACCGTATTTGATTTATATATCTCACATTGCTCACTCAGATGTTAATAAAGTTGCTGATCAGCTGATAATAATGTGAGTTTTTATATGCTTAATGACGCCAACCAACAAATGACTTACCGTGTTCTGGGATAGGAGTAACTGTGATGGGATAGCATTTGAATTCTAAAAGAAACAAATGACACTGTTTTTGCATGGTTTTTATGATGTTTATGATTGTTTTTACAGAAGCTAAAGCCCACAGCAGTTTCTATGTGTTCTGTAAGACGGTCTGCAAGGCCATTCAGTCTGGAAAACTACGTGTTCGCTGCAGAGACTGCAAACAAGGCACTCTTACTCTCAGCAGGGTAAGTATATGCGTCTGTGATTTCTCTAACTAACACCTAGTCCTAAATCTCTACTTTACATAAAAACTTCGTAAATCAAAGATGCCAATTTACTAGTGTCTTTTTTGTTTGGCATACAGAAGGCATTTAGATACAATTAATATACAGAAGTTGACATCACTTTTATTCTCACCTTTATTTAGAATAAAATATTATATTATTTTTTGGATTATGTGGTTCCATGAAGAGCCTTTAACACCCATTTAACTTTTTTTAGTTCACAAAAAAAGTTATTTAGAGGAAAATGGTTCTTTAGATTTTTAAAACAATCCTTAAAATTAGAAAATAATGTTATTTGGGGAACTTTGCTGTGAAAAACTCCTTTGTGTGTATAGAACTAGCCTTAAAGGGATAGATCACCCAAAAATGACCGAATTATTTACTCCCCCGCTAGTCATCCTAGTAGCCCTGCTGTCTTGTGAACATGTGTACGACAGTTAGCGGAAGCTAGCGATTACAGTCTATAAACAGAGCTGGGTAGATTACTTACAAATTGTAATCCGTTAGTGATTCCAGATTACATGACACAAATTGTAATCAGTCACGTAATCTGTTACACATTTTAGGTAATATAATCAGATTACTTTTAGATTACTTTGGATTTAACTCGTTTATCACATTGATTTAAATAGGATTAACTTCTACCATAATGATGTAAAAAATGCAAAGAGTAAGAAAACTTGTTCCACTCATTGTAATTTACAACATGAAGTGTATTTATACATTATATTACACCAAGGTTTCCAAACTAGGGTTCGTAAAGGAGCTGCAGGGGGTTTGTGAGTTTAATGAAAAGCGGACAATTAATTAAATCATAAAAAATGTAAATGGAAATAAATAATTTTAAAACAAACTCCGTTTCTAGGAAAGACTCTTCACTTGGCGGCCATATTTGCAACGCCTCCGGGCAGCTCATACAAGATCTTAATGAATGGGGAATCCTGAAATCTCAAAAACCGCTTGCTAAAATCAGCAACACAAATCTGAAATGAACTGCCCCATGAATGTTGTTTTTTATGCTCAAATAGCGTTTAAAAGGCATATTTTTCAGACTAGACCAGCCAATGTGCACGCGGAGTCATAACGTGCTTATACTGCTTATGTGCATTGTCTGGTGTAGTCAGGTTTCTATGGGAAATTCGGCTCTTATTTAGAAGGTGGGACTATAAAGTGATAAAGAAATAAAGTGAATATGTGCATTTGAATTAGTTACAATTAATAATGCATGGTCAAAAAACCTACAGAATAATACTTAAAAAAATGAATGTGTTCATTAGTAGTTGATGCAATTTTGAAACCTTTCTTAAACCTGAATTGATTTTTGTAAATACAGATGTCCACAAACCTGAACTATATATACATATATAATATGTATATAATCAGTAGGCTATTTTAGAAAGGAAAATTCCAAAGATGAAAGAGAAATTAGTGAGAATCAATGAATGATGAATAATTTATTGCTATTGGGTGAATAATATGTAAACATGTAATCCATAAAAAAGTAACTGTATTCTGATTACGAGAATTTTAAAATGCAACTTACTCTAATTACAAGTACTTAATATCTGGAATCTGATTACGCAATCCAGATTACATGTAACCAGTTACTACCCAGCTCTGTCTATGAAGTTTTAAATATGGATATTTTTCTTTAAAAATGGCTTCACTTAGCATCAAATGGCCTGTATTAATCCATATAGAGTATTTTTGTTATGATGGATGCACTTTGTTTGGGGCTCAAAATCTCAATCCCATTCACTGCCATCGTAAAGCTTGCAAGAGTCAGGACATTTCATTATTTCTTCGATTGTATTCATCTGAAAGAACAAAGTCATATACACCTAGGATGGCTTGAGGGTTAAGGTGTAAATCATGGGGTCATTTTCATTTTTGGGTGAACTATGCCTTGCAGGTAATCAACATTAAAGTATTTTCATATTTAAGAATTTGGAATATATTTATTTTTTATTTTTTGATTTAGGGTCATTAATGTGACACTCAATCCTAACTATTAATTTATTAAAATTGCATGAAACATGAGTTTCATTACATTCAACAACTTGAATGGACCTTTTGATAAGCAAGTTTTTAATTTCTGAATTAATATTCATAAATGGGGAATAAGGTAAAAGCGCAATACAAATGTCTTAATTTTTGTAATTATTATTATATTTTTTATAACATATTATTTGCTTCTATATTACTATATTAGGAAAAATATATTATTACTTATATATATATATTAAATATTACTTTCCTAAATCCAGTATATTACATGAATCCAACATAAATACGATGAGTACATTTCTAATAAATTGCAATGGGAAGAATTTGCCCTTTCTTTATTATGGATCATTGTAGCAGAATACAAGTTATATCCTTGCAGCTCTGGTTCAATCACTCATTTAAAACAAGCTGTGGAGGGTTATTCTAATGCAGCCTCATGCTCCAGCCACAGACACGGCATCACTGAATGATGACTGTAGGGGAAAAGTCTGCTTATTATTGCTGTTCTTTAGCCCACATTCATAAGTGCTTTGAGACAAAAAAAAACATAACCAGAAACATTTGCTCTGTTGCACCAAGTCTCATAACTAACTAAAAGTGTCACTTCTTAGCCTGAAGTATGAAAACAGCACAAACCCATGTCTCGCTGCCCCCACATGGCTGTCATAAACCCCATCCCTCCGTAGTTCTGCCCGTGGCCTGTTTTATCTTTTGGTCCGTATGGACTTTCTGTCCCAGCGCGTGGGCAGCATTCCCACCTCTCCGCATTCTGTCGCTGTTTGGGAAGGCTGACTGACACGTCGCTAAGCTGCACCTGTCTTTTCTTTCCGCTCGCGGTGGTCTTCTGCGCTGAGAATCTGTTTGGCCACTGTCTCCGTGCCAGTGCCGCCCCATTCCTTTGCCAATCTTGTGATGCGTCTGGCTCTTAACATCCTCGGGCCTGAAACGGGTTCCAGCTCTTCTCATCTAATTCTCTCCAGAGAACTTTCTCTAAATATGCTGAGGAGAAAAGACGGCAAAGTTTATGCACTCGCTGTCAGAACACTTCATTTGGACCTTTGGAAATATTGGACTTGGCAGCACTTTCAATCAAACACATTCATCTCCATCAGCAAATCCTAGCTTAAACATCCAGCTTTGGCTTTTAACAGATTTGTGTGCATGATGTAGACACATTTACACCAGGATCTTCAAAACCTACATCACTGAATTAGGCCTTTAGGGGGAAAACCTGCTTATTATTGCTATTCCGAGTTTCTTTGCCCTTTGAACATTAATAGAAAATAACCTTGGCTTACATCTCTCCAGTACACAATTATGAGAAATACAGTTTTGACTACATTGCTGGCATTATAAATATTTCAATGTGCCCTAAGGCTTTAATTAGAAGTTTTAATTATAATGTTCGGGATGTTCACACTGTAATGAAACCCCCACCCCATAGATATTACATTACAGGCTTAGCATTTCAGTGTAATATTTGTTGTACCTTGTGTGTAAAGTTGAGCTAATCAATTGTTTTTTCCATAAAGTTGGCCTAAAAATGTAAATGATTTACCATATTTTATTTGCCTCATATTGTTATATTTTTTTGTGTTGTATTTTTTCTGTACACACAAAAGAAGACTTTTTGAAGAAAGTGCACTGTCCTTCTTTCAAATGACATCAGTTGGCAAGATCCAAAAAGTCTATCAACACCAGAAAGTCTGTAAAAATATTCATATTACTTGACACAAGTGTGATGAGCAGGTTGAAATATAAAAAATAGGGCTGTCAGTTTAATACTTTAACTTAATTACTTATGAAAAATTACGTGATTAAAAATATTTTAATGCACTTAAAGCACTGGCCCCGCCCCCAAACCTGTGCGTCATCTTACATTTCATACAGTCGACTGCTGTCAAATATGATACAGGACAGCAACTCCATAAATGCAGTTATGCCTTAAAATTCAAAATATTGGGGCAAAAAATACTCTTGTATGAGTTTTTGTCTCATATTTATATCACATGATACGCGACATCACACGAGCATTGAGAGCAATATCACACGATTGCTGATTTTGTTCCGAATATAACAAGTGCAAATGCGATTTCAGTAAATAAGAAGTTAATATTGTTATATGTTTTTGCTCAGTTTTGCCAACCAAAAAAATTACCTATAAAGCCAAGCAACACAGTGTTTTGTTTCTGAATATATTCGGGTTTTAAACGAATCGATGAATGAGATTTAGTAGCCCATTCATAAAGTAAGCTGTTTTAGTTTCTTATTTAGAGTATTATTTTAAAAAAGGGGGGACAACTTTAAAAGGATAAAAAGGATGAATTCACAAGTCTGACTCAAAATTAGCCAATAACTAATGCTGAATTTTAAGATGTATTATTGTAAATGTAAATAATGCAAATGAATGCCCATGCATCTTCCCAGCTGCAGACTAGTGTGTTTGCATAGCGTTCTTCTTCAAATATTAAAAACAGTTTTGCCCTATGTGACATCTGTTTTTACAGTATATTGTTTGTCAACACACATTTAGGTTTTCCTAAAAAAAAAAATTGTTTGCTTGATATAAATAATATTTCTATATATTTATTGTTTTGATAGTACATCAAGCCCCCCTCCCTCAAGTATTTTGAGCAGTATGATTACATAATATTTTTATATTATATTGTATAAAATTATTAAATATAACTATATATTACAAAGCAAATGTTAATCAATCAGTACTTTTTACTCATAATACTTGAGTACATTAGAAGCCTCTATAAATATCAGAAGACAAACATAATTTGTGGATTTTTTTTTCCTCCTCTCTGAATGTCAGAATATGAAACTGTCTCTCTTCCATTTTGTTTAGATTTTTTTTCAGTGGCAGAGCCCACATAATGATACCTTATGTGAATTATCTGTTAATCATTGGCTGCGCTTCAAAAGGTCAGAGACAAACAGGGTCAGCTTTGAGCATTGCATTACAACGCTTCACCTGCTTGCAACACGGTGCCAAGGGTAATGCTGTGGCTTCATGCTTCGCTCCACACAGTTCAATACACTGCGAAACATTGACACAAATCACATTAAAAGGCCTTTAGAGTTGGGATTAATGGCTATTTATTACTTGGATGTTAGTAGTATTTTGTACTTTGAGAAGTAATAACATTTTCTATGGGGTTTGGGTCTTTTTCATTGTTTGGGACATGTCTAAACAGTGTGAGTTTTGCACTTTTTTTGCAGTAATCATTCAGTTCACTTGAGAATTAAATAGGCAAATTAATGTATAAAAAACACAGTAAATACGTTATTGTAATTATTGATATACTTGCACTACCATTCAAATGTTTTTGAAATAAGTGTTTTATGGTCAGCAAAGCTGCATTAATGTGCATCAAAAATACAGTAAAAACAACAATACTGTCAAATATGACTTAGATTCAAAATAACTTTGATATGTTTATATATATATATATATATATATATATATATATATATATATGTGTGTGTGTATATACAGTGCCCATCATAAGTATTGGAACAGTAAAGACAACATTGCTCTGTTGGCTGTGGAGTCGAGACATTTGTAAAATGATAAAAGATTAATATGAGACACAACTACAGAATGTCACATTGTATTATTAGCTGTTTCAACACATACATGTTTTACCAAATAAAAAGAACAGCACTTTTAGAGTTCATCCCACTTATTGATGTGAGCATAAGTATTGGGACAGTTGAACATAAGGCAGATATAAAAGATTAAAGATTATTTAGTTGCACACAATCACAGCAGTGAGTCTGTGACACATAGACATCTCCAGACTCTTGTTCTCATCCTTCAAAATACTTTTCCCAGCCTTTAATGCAGCCAATTCCAATTGTTGCTTGTTTTGGAGTGTTTCTGCCTTTTACTCTCCTCTTCAGCTGCTGAAATTCATGTTCAATCGTATTTCAATCTGGAGATAGACTTGGGCAATCTAAGACTTTCCATTTATTTGCCCTTATAAACTCATTGACTGAATTGGCAGAGTTTTGGGTCATTGTTCTGATGCCATATGAAACACTTCCCAATGAATCTGGTGGCATTTTCTTGTCTGTCAATGTAGGCAATATGGTTTTGAACCAAATTAATTATTCTGTCATCATACATCAAGTCATCAGTAAAGTTGAGACGGCCTGTTCCAGAGACAGCCCTGCATGCCCATGCCATGACAACACCTCCTCCATACTTTACAGATGAGGCTGTATGCTTGGGATTTTTTGCAGCTCGATTTTTTTCTCATTTTTGCTTTCCTATCACTTAGATAAAGGTTCATCTTTGTCTCATCCTTCCATAAACACAGTTCCAAAACTCTTCTGGCTCACCTTCATGCTTTTTTGCCAACTATAATTTTGCCGTTCTATTTACCTTCTTAGATGGTAAAACATCTATGTGTTGAATCACCCAATAATAAAATGTGACATTCTGTAGTTTTGTCTCATATTGATCTTTTAATCATATTTGTAAATGTCTTGACTCCATAGCCAACAGAGAAAGTTTGACTTTACTGTTCCAATACTTTTGGAGGGCACTGTATATGGTGTATGTGTATATGTGTATATATGTGTGTATGTGTATGTGTATATGCAGGGCTCTAGTCTGACTTTTTGCACTGGTTGCACCGGTGCGCCTTACTTTTTTTCTTAGGTGCACCCACATTTTAGTATAGGCAATATTGACTAGTAAACGATTATCTAACAATCTGGTCAACATAAAGTTATTTATTTGAAGCACAATTCTACAAGAAAGGTAACTTACAGAAAAAGTGTTGGTGCTTAAAGTGCTTAAAGTTAAAACATCTCAAGATAAATGAAATAAAAAGAAAATCTAAATTAAGTGTTTTAAGGGCGTCAAACTGAACATCTCATGGCTCAATGTCTTATGGACTATCCTCCATTGCAGTCACATGCCCCTCGGATGGCCAACTCCTGAAGTTTGTCCTTCTTGATCTTTGGCCTTGGCTAAACCAGCTGGCCACACTCTCTCTAGCATCAACATCTTCCAGACTTGCCCCTCTACACTGATTCTGATCAGATCTTCCACTGTGTCTGAATGAAGGGATGCTCTAGTGCAGTGCTTCTCAACCCTCCCCTTTAACCTATAAAAAAATCCTGCGCCCCCATCCCACCTCAGACTATCAAATAATTTCACTAAACATTATGAAAAAAAAGTATTTAAAGAGGAAAAAAACACCTGGTCTGTCTGTGCTCATACTGTATTTTAATTAGGGATGGGTATCGTTAAAGTTTTAACGGTATTACTCCTCTTATCGATCCGGTACTTTAACGTTAGCGTACTTTTATTTTGAAGGCAAAATCAAGACAAAGTGATTGTGAGTAATAGGCCCTGTCCCAAATGGCACCCTAAACCCTCGCGGTCTTCCTCTGAGTCCACACTTTCGTGACGTAATGCCGCTTTGACTGTCGGGTAGAAGTCTGCTGCAGAGCTCGCCCCAGTGCGGGTTCGGCAGAAGTGCTGATCAGGGGCGCATTACGGCCGCAAAGAGCTTGCGAGCACCCTCTGAATGCTAAAATGAGGAATGGGTCACCCTACCGTCTCGTGGACTTAACGGACAGGGCCATGGTGATGGGAAGTTCATTTTACTGACTTGGACTTTTGAGTCTCGTTCAGCAAAATTAATTCATCTTTTTTTCAAGTCATTTCGTTCATTTTAGCAAAATATAGTTAAAATGTTATGTGTTACTTCCCAAACACATATACTTACGCAAACGTTGATCACACTACAAACATTACAAAACTATAATGCTATAAGAAACAGAAAAGTATTAATTGTTTACCTGGGTCTTTAGTCTATGATTAGCTCACCTCACCTCTTATCTGACATGTCTTCAGGTTTTAGTCTTTCGTTCATCATGTAAATCACCTTTAAAGTTGTCCAAATGAAGTTCTTTGCAATGCATATTACTAATAAAAAATAAAAAAAATCATATATTTACAGTGGGAAATGTAATAAATATCTTCACGGAACATGATCTTCACTTAATATCCTAATGATTTTTGGAATAAAAAAAATTCTATCATTTTGACCCATATAATCATATATTTACAGTAGGAAATGTCCTAAATATCTTCACGGAACATGATCTTCACTTAATATCCTAATGATTTTTGGAATAAAAGAAAAATCTATCATTTTGACCCATACAATGTATTTTTGGCTATTGCAACAATCATACCTTATGACTGGTTTTGTGGTCCAGGGTCACATATATATTACTTATATAGTTTATCAGACCTCTCTTGCAACAAACATGTTGGATATTTCCCATATATAAATGCTTTGAAAGTGTATTGTATTAATTGTGAATAGTGTAACTGCAGTTGATATTTTCACCAAAGATGTTTTTCTTATCTAAGCAGAGATTGATGTCACTGTGATTACTACAGTGTTCAAACATAGAGTATTTGCTGTGTGTGCTACAACCCTGTTTTCTCTGGATATGTGCCATGATTGTGTTTTCATCGTCTATAATTGAGTGCGGTAAACGCGAGTGTAGTCGACCAATCAGGCGCTTTGAGTTGTGTCTGTGTGTATCAGATGGGTCTCTGCTGGATACAGGAAGTAGAATGCTTACAGCTGGCTCACAGACACAGCCCTGTTTGTTAAACAATAATGTAATTAAGGCTTTGTGGGACTGCGATGTTGATTCTCCTCCATGGAGAAAAAAAAAGTTACGTCCTGAGAGGGTGGGGAGGTGAGACTGATGTGAACAATGCAGGAGGTGTGTTGTTGAATAATTCATCGCCGTTTTTCTCATTAATCATTTACACTCGCAGCGGCGCGAGCAGTGCGTTTGTTTAGAGCCGACATGCTGGGGTTCTGTGTGACCTTTCCTTGCTGTCTCTAAGCAGGTGTCTTCGTGTAATCTCCGGGCTCCTCCACCACGGCACGGCGGTTTCATCCCTCCGCCCTCCCTTCCCTTCACCCCCTCCTGCTCCCCCTGTGGGCGAGTAATGATTTTCTTAACCTTTTCTCTTGCTTATTAAGGGCCCTGTCAGAATGTTTAAATGCTTATGCTAATCAGGCACGGTCGGAGTCAGGCGGGTGGGGTGTTGTCCCAAAACAATTATGGATGGAGAGAGTGTCTTAATCTGGCAGAAGGACAAGGAAGTGTGTGTGACAAAGGTGGCAGGTAGAGAAAGAGGACTGTGTGATGCTGGTGATTTTAAAGGGATAGTCCACTCTGAAATTATGTCGTTTCAAACTTGCATTGTTTTTCAGCAGATTCTTACAAAAAGATAAATTCTGAAGAATATTTACACTACAAAAGTAGTTTTGTGTATATTGAAGATTCTTCAGAACGTCTGTTTGTGGTTCAATGGGGTAAAAAAAAAACTTGAGCTACTCCTTTAAGACCATAAAATTTGGTTTGGGAAACCAGAGTTAACATAAGAATTAGTCGTAGCATTTCGAGGTCTTGTGTTTTCAACCCAAACTCATCGGCAAACCATGTGACATGGGGACATTTTTGAAAAAATAAAATGACTGTACGTTTTTCCAAACTGAATATCCAATGAGTGGTGCTAAAAACATGATCTGTTTTATTTGAAACAGAGGAACATGAATCTAGTTTGATGGTGGCATGTATCGCAGCAGTTCGGAAATTAAATGAAAAATGTAATGCTCAATTGCAATTCGAAAATAATGTAAAACCTACAATAAACCTTACCGAAAGTATGAACGAAAGCAAACGTGAAATAAAAAAAAATAATTTTCTAAAGTAGCCTTGCCATTTTATCTCATTGTGTTTCCTGTTTCACGACATCATACCCAACACTTCGAAATTGCAAGTGCAATGCTTTACCAGGTGAGCTACTGAGCAAGTTTACTATGTCAGAAAAGCCATGCTTATAGAGCTGGTTATGTGATACAGCCATCAAAATGTGCCAACAATAAGCCAAACCTTATAGATATTAGTATCTTAACCCTAAACATATGGTGAATACATGTAGTAAATTCATTTTACTTCGTACTTAAATTAATAATTACACTGTAACATAGACACCTTAAAATAAAGTGTAACTGTAACTTCATTTATAAAAAGAATTGTGCAAAATGAATACAAGTTGTTGGTGTTTTACATCCACTAATTTTTATTTCAGCTGGAAACAGCTGTGAATTGTAGGTACGTTTTTGGAGTTCTTCATGTGGAGGCATGTTTTGGCATGTTTTGCCAGTGTTGTGGGGTTTTGGTCTATTTCTCTTTGAGTTAAACTGCTCTTCTTTCTTTTGACCCTTCTCTCATCACGTTCCTGCTCTTTACTTGTCATCCAATTACCATAGTCCTCATCATCTTCCTGTGACTGACGTCCATCATCTCTGTGATATTCTGTGTGTTGTCTGTAGGGGCCGTGCTGCTGGGATGATGTCCTTCTCCCTAACAAGATTCATGGAGTATGTCAGTCTCAAGACTGTGATGGTACAGTTGCGGTGAGTCTTCAACAATTTTATCGTATTATGTTAATTATTATTGTGCCACTTTCCTGAATGAAAAAGCACCAGCGAAAGATGGTTAGTTGAGACTGGACAAGCTTGTTAGGCTGGACTGTTTTGGTGGTTTTATAGGACATTTGGGCACTTATAAGTTGGTCAGGCTGGGAGACGAACCGACTGAACAGCTTACCCAGCTGAACATCAGGTTGGCTGACTGGGAGAAGCTGTTTTTAATGATAGATAATATAGCAGAAGGGGACAGGAAACTGTGGTGAAAGACATTGGAAATAGATCTGCAACACGACACAGGGTCCAAACCTAAATTTCAAGGTCACACATTTGATCACTTACATTTTACCAAAGCTGTCAACATACTACATTCAACCAGAATTTATTCATTTTACAAAGCCAAATTTTCGGTCAAGACACCATTTTTATTGTGCCTTTTTGTCCATCTAGCACTGTATTGCTGGGCAGACAAAAAGGACCATCCACTTGTTGGACTAAACTGGTAGCTTTATCCAAGCTGGGTCCAATATTACCACCCTCATGCTGCAAATCCATAAAAACCACTGCGGCTGGGTTGTTTGAGACTGTTCGTGGGGGGTTGCAGGGCATGATTACATCTCATTTGTGCTTCTTGCAGGAGTTCTACCTGAAATGTGCTGCCCACCCCACCTGTGATAATGACACTTCAGCAGCACTGGACTTGATAATGCCCAACACACGCAGAGTGCCCTGCATCGCCTGCACTGACATCACGTGAGTAGCTCTTGGTTTTTCCCATGTGTTTGTAGCTAAACCCATTATAGAGGTCGAAATGAGTCTGCACAACAAAGAACCAATCAGACAGTTCATTACAACATTAATCTCACCACATCCTAAACAAGCCTGATGTGATAAATCAACAAAAGATACAAGCTTTTGTCCTAACCAGCCACGATTACAAACAGTGCTATTGGTTGCTTCGTTTCTATTAGGGCTGTGAATTGATTAAAAAAAAATAAGAAAATTGATATATACACACACACTCATTACATACCCAATTTAATGTGCCC
Source organism: Oxygymnocypris stewartii (assembly GCA_003573665.1). Taxonomy (NCBI): domain Eukaryota; kingdom Metazoa; phylum Chordata; class Actinopteri; order Cypriniformes; family Cyprinidae; genus Oxygymnocypris; species Oxygymnocypris stewartii. The sequence goes on along the minus strand of QVTF01025790.1, from coordinate 187,675 downwards.
TGAAAAAAAAATGAACACTGGAGATACAAAATAAATAAATAAAGTATTTTTAGAATACAAGACCTATGTTATAAGAAAATTATATTTCAGTCTTTCTACATTTGTGAAATTCACTAACAGTTATACAATTTACTATCAATTAGAAAATAGTTTCTACCTTTTTTAGTGTTTTTTTACTTTGAAACAATTTTCACAAATGTCACAAACAATTACAAATAAATGACAAGTAACGTATTTTTCAATATTTTAAACATTATATATACTGTATATTACCTCTTAAAAATATTTAAATAAGCATTTGTTTATTGGAATCAAAAAATAATATACTTATTTGCAAACTGAATGTGATGCTTTTGGACACTTCAGTGTTAATTCCAATTCAATAAAATTTATTATATTTGAAATTTATATTAGCGGAATTTTAGAGTGCCTTTTTGACTGCCTTAAGTAAATTTTTATACAGTATGTAATTTCATAAGGGTACTTCTATTATTTTTTAACTATAGTTTAAGTGTATGGTAAACTAAAGTGTACTTTAATGTCATTTATACTGAAACTTGCATATAATGTATTTAAATATATTTGTAATTACACATTTACTATGACTCAATGGGATTGCAATTCAGTACATTTAACATATATTAACTTTAATAAAAACATACATTTTTATGTGCATTTTAGAATGTCGCATAAAATAATTCTGGATGGAAACACCAAGGTGTGCATAAATAAACAAAATGTGCATAAAAAACTTAAAATAATTATAAATAAACCATTTGAGTAGGAAAAACATTTTAGCCGATAAGAAAAAAATGTGCATAAACTACGATGGTAACACATTTACCAAATAAATTCCACCATGTGCATCAAAAAAGTCATGTGACTGCACTTGGGACTGGATAACTTACTCGACTATCCAGCGGACCGATCTCGTTGCACAGCATCTGAAATGTTGTGTTGATTGTTCTGAAATGCCTGAGCAAAGTCTGTCACCAAAGTATTGCTGTATAATAATCTTACACGACTGCGTTGCCAAACACTAGACGTCCACCTCTGAAAGCAATGAGAGCATTTATTGTGTTTCGTCTGTTCACTCTGAGGCGCAAGTAATTCATCATATATGAAAAGTATTATATTCAGTGGCTTCTCCTACTTTTCTTAGTGATATTTACTGCCAGTGTATCAGGAAGTGACGATTTTGTTCTTTTTGACTTGTTGGATGGAAACGCAAATGTTTTATGCGATATTTCAGTTTTGCGCATAAGTTAAATGTGCATCTTTGGATGGAAACATAGCAGACAACGACTACATGGGAAAAGTAACTTTCAAAACAAGTTTGACAGAGCAGTTTGGCGACTTTCTGATTGATCCATCAGTAAGAAAAGATGAAATACCTGCAACACATTGTACAAGTAAACTAAAGATTGATACAAACATGCTGAAAGACAGACTGCTCGTACTTCTGAACCTACATACGCATCCTGCTGTGCGGCCCTTCAATCAACAGTGGCCATTTTTGCAGAAATAGCGGGTACTAAGTGTGCCCTGCCAATGAAGGTCAGCTATTAGCGGGGCGGTCCTGCGGAAACGCTCCTACCTGCTGCTCTTGCACGGAGGAGCGGGCGGGCGGGCGTCAAGCGCCTGGAGAAACCAGACAATGGAGCCCAATCACCAACAACCACTATTCAAATCAAGGACTGATTGAAGTAGCACTGCAATTACCTTCCTGAGTAGAGCTTTGTTTTTTCCACCGTCCTCCACTCCGCTCTTCTTCCTCCTCAGAGATCTCCTCCATTTGTTTAAAAGGGCATGACAAGGACGCGGCCAGTCTCTTACAATAGAAGCAGGAGAGAGGGGTCAGAGAGGTGGAACAGTGTTAGCAAGTTGACTTCCAGTCAAGTGAGTCTGCGTTTGAGAGTGAAGGGGGACTTCTGGAGAAATGGAAAGAAAATTGTCATGAGATTTCAGATGGCTGTGTCTTTGCTTACTACACTAAAGTATCAAGGGTCTTTGAGATCATTTGAGATCAAGTTTTCTGAAGGTATTGAACAAGCGACAAACTCTCTATCTGCCACCGTTTTCCCTGAAGCCCTCTCCTCATCAGAATGTCATGAAAACTCTCCAAATCATATTTCACCCTAGAATCAAAATCAGAAAGAATATAAAACTCTTTGTTTTGAACCATAACAATTTATTACATTGTGCCATTATTTTCATAAGTGTTTAGCATGTTCCCTTCAAAAAGCATAATTGCTATAAGGCAAATAAACACATTGTTAAATAATTACATTGTGAATTGTGGTATTTTGTTTGGTAGTTGACTTTTTTATTGGTAGATTTTTAGTTAAAATGGTTATGAACGTTTAAGATGTGTATTCACAATTTGTACTTTTTTGCTATCACCAGGTCATTTTAACTGGTCTTGCAGTGTGATCAAATTGTCCAGTGTGAGTCATGTGCCCATATTCTCTTAAATAGTTTTTTTGTGGTAAAATATGACTTGGACATTTTTTTTGTGACTTTTCTGTGACATATTTCAATATGACATGTGTTGCCTGCTGTCAGAGAGTGAATCTGCCTTTTCATTCAGCCTTTCATTTTTTTCAGACCAGTGTGAAACAAATCCAATATTTGTATGCATCAAAGCAACATACATGTTAATTTAAATGAGCTTTTATTTATCATTTTGTGTAATATGAAGCTCATACTCAAGGAGGAAAAGAAACCTCAGCTTTATTCAGAAGCCCAAACTGTGCAAAAATATGCAAATTGGTGGAGATGCTGATATTTATATGGCCAACAATAAGATGACGTAGCATCTTTGACATAGAAGTATAACAGTAGCAGTATAACAGACTTGCAAAAATGCATATTAATATTAGTTGTCAATCTATCCCATTATTGTGTCTTGTACCCTCAATAATTGTGTCATTATTGTATAACATTACAGCATTGTTGCTTTCGGTGTGGACAGACATTAAACACTTTTATAATATGATGAGGAGTTGTGTAACTGTAGACTGTAAGTGTGACTCAGGCCTCACCATGTCTTCCAGGACTCCAGTGCTGGTGTTTCAGTGTGCCGAGCGTCATGTGATCTGCCTGGAGTGCTTTCACCTGTACTGTGTGACCAGACTCAATGAGCGACAGTTTATCCTGGAGCCGCTGGTGGGCTACTCCCTGCCCTGCGCAGGTAAACATATATCTCAAGTGTTCACCGATGGGAATGACTATTAGTGTGTGTGCGTGTGTCTGTATTTGGTGTGTTTGTGTGCACAGGCTGCTGTGTTTGGCAGTGATTGATGGTGGTGTGTTGGTGGCTGCAGTGAAGAGGAGATACTATCAAATTGTTCTCCTTCATTCTCTCACATACACAGTTGCTCACACACATACTCTCTCCGGGCCCTCGCCGTGCCCCCCTTGGCCCGACACATCCGTTAATGCCACACGGTAATGGGGCTCCGGGGAGAAGCATTGACCCCCTATCAGCCAGAACACCCCACCAATCTCTCACGCGCTGTATCTCTCTGTATCTACCGCTGTCTTGCCCTTGCACTCCTTCATTTGTTTCACTGCCATTCTCCTCCTTTCATTTTCTGTTTCACTGATATTGTTTGTCTCATTTTGTGCTCTCAATACTTACAACTTTGCTTTGGCTGCAGCCGGTAAAGACAGTCATACAAAACAGAATTTGGACAGTTCACTCTGGGTAGAAATGGGAGTTAAAGAGGATTTAATAATTCTGATTCCAAATCCACCTAATAATTACAGTTACTTGGGAATTAAAGGTTTTGTAGAATCATTAATTCCGGTATTATAATTCTGGTGTTATACTAAGCAAAAATACTATTCATACTTTTTGGTAACATATTTTAGTGCTTCTGATTTTTTATTTAGAATTTTTGGAAATGGAAAAATGGGTTGCATTCATACAAAGTTCTACTGGAGCTCAAACATACTCTGTGCATTGGATTACTAAGCATTTCAAGCCATTGTTGGTAATTTAAAATATCTAATGGATGAACTTCTGCCTTGGTTGAATTCATTCAATGCTGGCAACTGTAATAAAACTTCCCGGTGTTCTGGCCGCCACCTTCTTTGAGCTTGTCAGTATCAGTATGAGTACCTGAGTTAGAATAAGGTTGTGAATTCAGCTCTTTATTCATAGAGAATAGTATTCAAGCAACTACTTTCATCTTTGAGCATTGCCCAAACAGTGAACATGTGTATTATGGATATTTGTAATACCTTTGCATTATTGGCACTTTATTTTGTATTGGAATGTTTTATTTGTAAATTAAGTATGCTTATAATTTGTTTTGGTAAAATATCGAAAGAATAATGGCAGAAGTTCCTTTTTATTTATTGGTAATTTAACCAAATGATTTGTCAACGGATCAGGAAGTAGTTGCTAATCATTCATTCATTCATTCATTCATATCCATAGGTTAAATGACTAATGGAAGAAATAACAAATATATCAATTCTCAAATAAATGAATAAACAATAATAATAATAATAATAATAATAATGTTTCTTGATCATCAAATCAGCATCAGCATGTGTATTCTTGTGTATTCGTGTTATTGTTGTGACGGCGTGTTTTTGTGCTCATCTATCACTGCGTGTGTGGCTGCAGACTGGAGATTGTGTAGAAAGGTCAGACATCAGCCTCAAATGCCATTTCCACTTTTAAACAACTTTCAACAGTCCAGCCAAAACACGCTTGTCCAAAAGGCACAGATGAAAGAGGCCAGTCACATCCACGAAATGTGAAGGAATGATCGTCTACCTCCGATAAACACAATTGTGTGAGCTCAAGAAGCTTTTTCTATGAAAATCCAGTGGAAGCCAGCGCACTCTTAACCTTCTTTTGAAATGAGCTTTAACATAACACCATATTACAAGCTGACCTCAAAGGCACAAAATCTCCACTTAACATTTAGTCACACACCTTCGATGGAGATTTCCTCTTCTGTTGGTCTGTGTGAATCGTTAGCATTAAGAACAAGTTGAATTTTACTGATGCAAATGTGCTGAAAATTACTGCAGTAATGTACCTGCGCTTGCTGCTACACTGAATCATGCCATTATTATGAATGGTCACACTGTAGCATGACAAAACACGCTTTCTGTGATCTTTTGAAACAAGAGTTAGTTTTACTATCTACACATGCTCTACTGAAATATACAGAACTCAAAACTTCCTCCACAGTCAAAAACAAAAGGCAAAAATGTTCTTGCTCAGTTTTATTTTTCTAAAAGTCGTGTCAGCCGAGTCTTAACTATTTAAGTGGATCATTTCAGCAGATTGTTTTATAAGCCTGTCACAATGTCATACATGTTTTTCAAAGGGTTTAAATACATGAAATACTGTTGTATTTTCAGTACCACTGTAAAAAAATCATCAATTAATATAATATAAGATAATAACCACATTTTTCACTTTTGTGTGCTGTCAGATTTGTAATACCTTTGCTGTCCTTGTAAAACTTTTTATTCTGTCATCATTTTTTGTAAAGTTGCTTATTTGGCTAATTATACTCACTGATATAAAATAAAGAATTGTCAGTGTCATTCTAGCTCCCGTTTCAAGAATCAGTTGACTCTCAGCAGGATGACATTGGAGAAGGTTTGCTTTTTCTTGGCCATTACAAGTTGATTGAAAGTGTATAAACAAGGCTTCCATCTCACTCTGTCGCCCGTTCTCATTCCAGCAAAAACACTAAATAAAGTGCAACCAGACTGCTATGCTGCTCTATTTATTAAAAGTGTATATATATATGCCTGTGGGTTTTGAACCTGTTTACATCAAAACCATGAATCATCATATATCTTTCTATGTGATGTAACCCCTAGAATTTGTTTTGTTTGTACAAATTTGTCACAGGTTTGTGGCGAAAACAAAACCTTTGAGCGAAATACTGGAGTGAAGATGACTGTGAACGACTTTGGCAGATTATGTGAAGTAAATCTACGCATCCACGGCACAATTAGTGCATCTAAACTAATATTTGACAGTAGAGACAAACAAGAAATTATTTGCAGCCAACTGTCAAAGTTAGGATTAGTTTAGTTCTGTTAAACACAGCTCTTTGTTCATTTCGATTCTGTCAGAAATGCTGCAACTAAATTGCAAGAATACAGCATGACATGGCATTATTCAAGGACTGGAAAAGAAAGGAGACTCTGACCTGTTTCTAGCTGATGATCGGTAACGGTTGATAAATTAAACTTTTCCTAAAACCTGTTGGGAGTAGGGCCACAACATCACCTCTATTCAAAATGTGAACCAAACACACCGCTTGTTAGGGCTTCAGTTGGCAAATCCCGGGAATATTCTCCACAACGGAGCGGATAGCATCCAGTGTTTCCATGTTCACTGTTGTTTTACATTTCCCTAACCTAAACTACAATCTTAAATTCGGCGCTTAGCGTCTATGTCACGGCTCTCAGCCTGCCCTCTGTTCGTTGGTTGGACGGCTGGTGCGGAGCCGGAGATAATCTGGGAGCTGGTTTGCTATATCAGACTGAGTACATGGCTCTCAATCTCAAAAATCATAAATGTAGTCTACAAATTGGCTTTCAAACTCAAACATGACACAAAAATGCTATAAAATGATATATATATATATATGTATGTGTGTGTATATATATGTGCATATATATATATATATATAATAAAAGTAATTCACAAATTGGCTCTTAAACGAAAAACATATACAATTATTGTCTCTCAATAACGACAAGAAAATCTGTATAAAATAGTATAAAGTAAAAAAGTATAAAATTAGTATTATAAAATAACTATAAAAGTAGTTCATATGACTTATTTCAAATCTTCTGAAGTCATACAATCAAATTTTGTGTGAGAAAAAGACTGAAATATAAGTTCCAATAAGTTTCTATTTGTGAACAATTGATTTCCTTGAGATGGATCTTCTTTATGATTTGTTCACTAATCAGATGGATCCAGTTCTCGAGTTCACTTCCTTTGTATTGTATGGAATGGAAAAATGCCAAATGCCTTTGGAACAACATGACATTCACTTTTGGATGGAATGTTCTTTAAGGCTGTATGGCAATTTAAAATGTATCTATTTTCTAAATGCGATTCATCTATGTATACTTACATTTTGCTAATTCCGTCGTAACTTTAAACTGAGTATATATGCCCACTACACTGTATGAAAGTTTATCTCATTTTAGATGAAATTACAGTTTTGATATATTTTATATCTACATACATTATTATTCCTGTCATTATTTCAAGTATGGGTAGAAGGCCACCTCCCACGAAAAAAATCACAGGGATGCCCTCTACCACCTGTGGGTCCAGATTTGTGAGTTAAAAAATCTGATCATCCTACTTCTAAAGAAACCCTCTCTCTCATGCACACGCACGCACACACACACACACACACACACACACACACACACACACACACACACACACACACACACACACACACACACACACACACACACACACACACACACACACACACACACACACACACACACACACTCTTACCAATTCCCAATTTGAGTAAATGTGACTCAGTGAAGGGTTGGGTGCATATCCCTGTGTGGGCACACTTATCAGACAGCGATATGAGCAGAGATGCATGTTAACTGGGCTCAGCCGCCGATGGCTGGTGCGACGCTAGATAAGGTGAAATTGCAGCAACACCTGTTGGAGGCAACCTTGACATTTTATCAGCTCAGAGAAATATCCTTATATACCACGGACTGCCTGCAGCCACTCCTAACACCAGTCAGAGAGTCAACTTGGGAAAAAATCCAACTGAAACTTATTTGCTGCTTCGCTTGGATCACTTTAGCTCATGCTAGTGTGGATCTGGGGACGATTGATGGTCCTATAAGGATATATATATATATATATATATATATATATTAGGGGTGGGCATAGATTAATTTTTTTAATCTAGATTAATCTAGATTAATTTTGGAATTAATCTAGATTAATCTAGATTAAAATGGCTCATTTGAATTCTGCCGAAGGCATTCAGAATATGTGTGCTACCCAAATAATGACTAAAAGTAAGTCTTTGAGAACGGGTTTCTCAAGCCAGGTGGTGCATTAGACCAGGGGCTCATCTCCTGTTTCCAGAATGCATCACAAACTGCTTGAGAAAGCTGTTCTACTATGATAATTGGTGATGAAAATAAACTGTTCAATAAGATGTACTTGTGTTTACTAACTGTTTATTCAGTTAAACATGAATTTTGAACTGTAGGCCTACATAAGAGGTCGTGATGAACTGTTTACAGTTTCCATTGGGAAGCTTCTTAAAAATAAATTTTCCCTGAAGCAAACCCGGCGGCTTCATAGCTGCATCCATGTTAGCACGTCACGTTTGATGTGGTAATTTCACAGTAACGTTAGGCATACACACAGGTTCGAAGCAGAGGGTGACACGGGAGTGAATTCTCAAGTTCACATGAGACCTAAAGCGCATCCTGTTTGCTTAAAAGCGCAACGTTTCGTTGTTATTCTGAGTGTACACAAATAAACGTAGAGTCTTTACAGATTCGAAAGATGTATTAGGCTACTTTTATCTGTATGACCAAAAATGACGGAGATTTTAAGAGCAAGTGAGCGCACCGGAGCCTGTCCTGCAGCAAACGCTCTTCCACACAAACACTTCAATAGCGCACGTTTCTCTAGGTTAACATCATATTGAGCGGCCATGTAAAGTTGCTACTACATACATCTTTCAGATGAAAAGCCATATTTGAGGTTGATGAATGATAGGTGAGCGTTTGGATGTCCTGCCTGATTGTATTACCACATAGACCAGCCGTTAACAATCTGTCCATCACGGACTGCGAGCCTCTAGTTCAAAGACTCGTTCTCGCCCCCTACAGTGCAATTCGGCTAGGTATACATCCGCGCTAAAATATCAGGGTGAAAGTCATCATAGCTTGCGTAGTATAGACCCAGCTCCCAACCCAACTTTGAGAATAGATTAACGGCGATATTTTTTTTATCGCCGATAAGAGTCTCGCGTTAACGCAGCACGTTAACGCCGATAACGGCCCACCACTAATATATATATATATATATATATATATATATATATATATATAATGTTGTATAACTGATTAACGCTTCCCCAGGACCGTGAATTGAGTTTGGAGATTATCATGGAAATCCTGCTTCTGGCCTTTATTAGTATTCATATAAGGATCAATGGCTTATAAGTAATCCATGGTAGACTGCTATCTGGAAGATTTTCTGCGAAGATTAATTTCCCTTCTTATAAAGGGAACAATGTCGTGAAAATAAAATAAACAATAAAAGCGTCACTTCTTGGATGAAAGAGGGCTGCATTAGAAGGGAATCAGGAAGATAAGGCAAGGGAGAAACTCAAGGGAGTCAAGGTTTTGGCTGGTTAGCGTGGGCTACTTGGCGCTTTTCAGGGCCTTTGATGAGCATTCACAAGAATCTGCGTATTCTTTATACAGAATACATTTATTATTTTACAAATATTTCATTATAGTATATGTTTTAGCAGTGCCTTTTTTGTGAAGAATATACAGTTTATTTACAATGTTTAGGTCACAGATATTGTATAATAGTATGTTTTAGCGGTGCCTGTTTGTTTGCTGTTTGATGTCATTAGTGAAAAGTTTGGGGCTTTGTATTGTTTTTTGCTTTGTCTTGTTTTGTTTTCCCGTTTGTTGTATTTGATGTCACTAGAGAAGAGTTTTGGACTGAGTAGTCTTGTTTTTTGATTTGCTTTGCTTTGTTTTGCTTTTTGTTTTGTTTTCCCCTGTCTGCTGTATTTGATGTCACTAGTGACGTTCAGGACTGTTCTTGTTTTGTCTTTTGTTTTAGCAGTGCCAGGTTTAGTGCAGTTTTGGTTTGTGAATTCTTGTTTTGCTTTGCTTTTTGTTTTCTTTTCCCCTGTCTGCTGTATTTGAAGTCATTAGTGAAGGGTTTGGGACTGTTTTTGTTTTAGCTGTGCCAGGTTTAGTTTAGTTGTGTTTTGTTATTGGTTTGTTTTGTAGATGTTTTATCAGTGCCAGATATTTTTGTTTTGTGTTTTGTTTAATTTAGATGTATTTGTCAGTATTCTTGTGGTGCCTTCAGTAAATCCACATCATGGTACCATATTACTGCAGTTCCAGAGTGATTAGTGATTAGATGAATGGGAATGCTAATGGATATTAATATAAAATCAACATATTCTGAACTCGGCAGAACAGTGGCATTCTAGGATCAGGTATGGACACGCCTGGTCTAGAGAGAAGCACAATTTATTTTGGCCAAGGACTGTGTACAATATGTAGACAAAAATAGAAGTGAAGCAACCAGACACAGTCCACTTGGTTTCAACTGGATGTTTAGGGCCTAGTTAATTTAATACAGTACTGCATTTATGTTAGCACTGTAAATATGATACTACGTTAACATACATTGTATACATGGTTCTGATGTTATTTAGTCTGTAGTCCTCCTTGCTAAGGACACCTTTATGTGTTGCTATAACTTGAACAGCAGAGTCTATGAGGGTCCTGGACCCACAAAAATTATCTAAAAAATATCATGGGAGAAACTAGAATGCTTTAAACATAAAACTATTTTTTTTTTCACAATGAGATTTTGTTGGTTATTTGTCTCAGTTTTATATGGAATGCTACCACTGAAAGCTCATGTAAGTGCGCCACATACTGTCTTACAAAGACATTTCCATAGAGCCACTGTGTGACACTCGAAAAATGGATCCTCATTTTTACCCCGCTATAATATTTACTTTATTGTGTTATGTTAGTACAATCATTCAACTGCACAGACATTCTAAAAAAGAAGTATATATATATGGACAACATATTTTCAATGTATATGCATAAATAAGTATTAAAGTAATAATAATAATAATAATAAAATCAATCCGTTAGTCAGTCCATCATTCATACTTTAAGTTAACATGGAGGTCCAAAATCAATGACACAATCCGAACATTGACACCAAGGTCATGGGTTTGACTATTATGTTTTATTTAATATTATTTGCTCCTCCAAAATTTGAATCGTGTGCAATAGCATAAAATACTTGACAAAACAATATAAGGACTGCATCATTTCAGTGACTTTCAACACTTTTATGTTCCAGTTTTGTGTAGTTTAGTATTCAGACAGCTGAGTAGCACAAGACAGGAAAGAACCAATTTCATACTGGAAATATCACGAGAGTTGATGGAGTGGAAAATTGCTGACTTAAATTAGTCATATCTTTCTTCTACGATGATTCTCTTACTCTCACTCTCTTTTTCAGTAGGGCTAGCCGTCAAAAGAACAATCTTATTGATTTGAACATTCACTGTATATGTTTCCGCTGTTCACGGTATGGGCTTTGATATAAACAAACCATTGCAGGAAGCAGTGCTCAGGTGTACGCCCCTGTTGGCTGAAGGCAAAAGGCTACACTTTGGCATTGAATAATAAACTTTCTCCCTTCAGACAAATGAGTAACGGTGCTCCGGCGAGGCTTTTCAGCCATCTTTCTCTCAGTTATACACACACTCACATGGCTCTGTAGGTCGACTGGCTTTGAACTTGTGAAGCTCAAAGCCTGGCCTCTGTGGCAGTGGGTGCTTGTTCTTTGTGTTTTATGTATAATGTGATAAAGCGAGCAGGGTTTTGAGGGGCAAACCCAACCGCTGAATAATAGAATACAAAAAACTCTTAGACTTCCCCAAAATCCATGCCAGTGAAAGAAGAATGAAAGAAAAGCAGCTCTTTTAAATGATTCCTTGGCTCACTGACTAGCAGCCTGTCATCCAGCTCATGCTGGGTTTACACAGATATCGAAGTGACAATGTGACACACTAACACAAGTGAAACACATGCTCGTACAGGGCTGTGATATTATCATGGTATTCTCCAATATTGCCTATTTGAAGAAGTAAAAATGTGTTGGCGATTTTTGAACAGAATGCAATGTAATTGTGCAAAGAGTGATAATGATAATATCCAACATAGATTTGTATCGCCCATTTAAATAAGTAAATGCCCTTTATGCCTGGTTGGACAACATTTATCTAGCAGCAATACCTGTAACTAAACACCACCTAGAGTTTGATTTGATCGGCGTATCACTGAATTCACACTTGCTTTGATGAAGTCAATCAGGCCAGTGTCAGCAACGCATCCTCATACTCACCGACCACCTGTTTAACTGCTTGTTAACACGACTATCTAATCAGCCAATCTCAGGGCATAGACTAAATGCATTTAGGTATGTAGACATGGTCAAGACAATTTATCAAACCTGTCACAGTTACCAGCTTGTGTGCCTTAGATGGCAACCAGAAGTCACCGTGTCTGTGAGCACATGGCCTGTTGTGTTTGTGTTGTGCCATGTGCTTTCTCCTGTCTATGGTCTGTCCCCTCCCATCTTGTTACCAAATCATTTTTTCAGTGGCTCCACCTGTGTCTCCCTCGTTACCCTCGTTTGTCTCCCTATTTAGCCTCCTGGTGTCTGTAGTCCTGTGCTGATCTGTTGTCTTTTGTGTGTCTTTTTTAGAGAGTGTCATGTTTGACTGTGCACCAGTCTTCTGCCTGCCTGCTTGTTTTTTCCCCCTCGGGGTGGTTTTTGTTCTTTTGTTTAATTTTATTATTAAAAACCCTGAATCCTCTGCACTTGAGTCCTCGACCTCATCACTCTCGTGACAGAACGGATCAGCCAAGATGAGGATTCAGCAGAGGAGGGGTTTGGGTCGTTCACCACCCGCCACTATCTCCAGCCCCCTATACCAACGCATCCTCCAGTATGAGGCCCTGAGCTCCTGCCGTCAGCAGGGCAATGACGTGAGGAGGTTTGCCGTGGAGTTCAGTGGTGCAGCTGAGGGGCTAGGTTACAATGATGAGGCCCTCAAGGACCTCTTCAACAGCGCCCTTGATGAGCCCCTCAGCTGGTGGAGGATGAGTGGGCTGGACCACCTCACATTTGGGGAATTTGTCGAGTCTTTGGCACGTTCCCCAGCTAAGGTGGCTGGTGTGCCTCAGGTGGTGGGCGACAAGGCTGCAGCCGACAGAGTCCGCTCCAGAGCCCGCTCCGCCCCGTGAGCCGACAGAGTCCGCTCCAGAGCCCACTCCGTTCCGGGAGCCGATACAGTCCGCTCCAGAGCCCGCTCCGTTCCAGGAGCCGATGCAGTCCGCTCCAAAGCCCGCTCCGTTCCGGGAGCCGACACAGTCCGCTCCAGAGCCCGCTTCGTTCCTGGAGCCCACGGAGTCCCCTCCAGAGTCCGCTCAGTTCCGAGAGCCCACGCAGTCCGCTCCGTTCCGGGAGCCCACACAGTCCGCTCCGTTCCGGGAGCCCGCGCAGTCCGCTCCAGAGCCCGCTCCATTCCGGGAGCCCACGCAGTCCGCTCCAGAGCCCACTCCGTTCCTGGAGCCCACGGAGTCCCCTCCAGAGCCCGCTCCTTTCCGGGAGCCCACGCAGTCCGCTCCGTTCCGGGAGCCCACGCAGTCCGCTCCAGAGCCCGCTCCGTTCCTGGAGCCCATGGAGTCCCCTCCAGAGCCCGCTCCGTTCCGGGAGCCCACGCAGTCCGCTCCATTCCGGGAGCCCACGCAGTCTGCTCCAGAGCCCGCTCCGTTCCGGGAGCCGACACAGTCCGCTCCGGAGCCCACTCCGTTCCTGGAGCCCATGGAGTCCGCTCCGTTCCGGGAGCCCACGCAGTCCACTCCCGAGCCCGCTCCGTTCCGTGAGCCCACAGAGTCCGCTCCAGAGTCCGCTCAGTTCCGTGAGCCCACAGAGTCCGCTCCGTTCCAGGAGCCCACAGAGTCCGCTCCAGAGTCCGCTCCAGAGTCCGCTCCAGAGTCCGCTCCAGAGCCCGCTCCAGCCCGTGAGCACACCGAGCCCGCTCCAGCCCGTGAGCACACAGAGCCCGCTCCAGCCCGTGAGCACACTGAGCCCACTCCAGCCCGTGAGCACACAGAGCCCGCTCCAGTCCAGGAGTCCACAGAGCCCGCTCCAGCCCGTGAGCACGCAGAGTCCGCTCCAGAGCCCACTCCAGCCTGTGAGCCCACAGAGCTCGCTCCATTCCGGGAGCCCATGGTCAAACTCCCTGCTCTGCCAGCCCCGCCCTGGCCTCATGCTCTGCCGGCCCCGCCCTGGCCTCCTGCTCTGCCGGCCCCGCCCTGGCCTCCTCCTCTGCCGGCCCCGCCCTGGCCTCCTCCTCTGCCGGCCCCGCCCTGGCCTCCTGCTCTGCCTCTGTTTCTGGGCCCTCTTCCGTTACATGGACCTGGCCTGCCGTCCCTCCCCCCAGTCCGCCTCCTCTTTGCCACCCTCCTGGACTCTTGTTTTGTGCCCCAGACTGTGGAGCGTCTGGAATCCGCTCCTTGGAGGGGGGGGTTCTGTCACAGTTACCGGCTTGTGTGCCTTAGATGGCAACCAGAAGTCACTGTGTCTGTGAGCACATGGCCTGTTGTGTTTGTGTTGTGCCATGTGCTTTCTCCTGTCTATGGTCTGTCCCCTCCCATCTTGTTACCAAATCATTGTTTCAGTGGCTCCACCTGTGTCTCCCTCGTTACCCTCGTTTGTCTCCCTATTTAGCCTCCTGGTGTCTGTAGTCCTGTGCTGATCCGTTGTCTTTTGTGTGTCTTTGTTAGAGAGTGTCATGTTTGACTGTGCACCAGTCTTCTGCCTGCCTGCTTGTTTTTTCCCCCTCGGGGTGGTTTTTGTTCTTTTGTTTAATTTTATTATTAAAAACCCTGCATCCTCTGCACTTGAGTCCTCGACCTCATCACTCTCGTGACAAAACCAAGTGTTTTTTATAAAAAATAAATGAATTATAGTTTTTTGAATAAAAAGGTTGTTAAATACACCAAAGATGAATTCCTGCTGTTCCTGCTTGATCTTTTCTATTTCCAACTATAACAATATTCCTATTAACAATAAGATTTGATGGTTTTTATTTGCTTCTTAGTTATCGTTATCTATCTACATCTCCCTCGGTGCAAGCATGTTTGCTTGGCGTCATACTTCCTCATCATGAAGTTTAGAGTTTACACACTTAGAAATCTGACTTCAATTTGCGTTTATATACTTTTTACTAAAACAGACATTATAAGTGTCAAAATTACAGCATTAGCAGAACATATTTATAAAACAACACCACTTTAACACCTTGAAATTAGTTTTGAGACAAACTATCTTCATTTGTTTGCAGATTCTCTCAGTTTGATATTTTGTTTAAATCAATGGTTTGCAATGGTTTGTTTATATCAAAGGCCATACCGTGCACTGCGGAAACATATACAGTGAATGTTCAAATCAATAAGATTGTTCTTTTGACAGCTAGCCCTACTGAAAAAGAGAGTGAGAGTAAGAGAATCATCGTAGAAGAAAGATATGACTAATTTAAGTCAGCAATTTTCCACTCCATCTACTCTCGTGATATTTCCAGTATGAAATCGGTTCTTTCCTGTCTTGTGCTACTCAGCTGTCTAAATACTAAACTGCCACATAATAGGTGTCTTATAATTAGAGTAAATCGTTGTTAGCTTTCCAGGTGTCAACAAACTCCAAACAAATTTCAGAAGATAGCTGATGCTATGCGAATCTAGCATTTGGTCTGCAGGTGTATGATTATCAACTGTGATGATAATTTATCTTTTTATGCACACCTGCTGCTTCAGATGTCTTCTAAATAGGTTTATTGTCAATCTAAAGTTGCAACTTTGAGTGATTTGATGGTTTTTATTTGCTTCTTAGTTATCGTTATCTATCTACATCTACCTCGGTGCAAGCATGTTTGCTTGGCGTCATACTTCCGCATCATAGAGTTTACACAGTTAGAAATCGGACTTCAATTTACGTTTATATACTTTTTACTAAAACAGATGTTATAAGTGTCAAAATTACAGCATTAGCAGAACATATTTATAAAACCAACACCACATTAACACCACTTTTGAGTTTTGAGTCAAACTAGCTTAATTTGTTTGCAGATGCCCTCAGTTTGATATGTGTTATCTATAATGCAATGACAGCAGGACATTTGAAAGTGTGGCTTAAATAAATAGTTTACCCAAATATTAACATTTGCTTAAAATGTACTCACCCTCAGGCCATTCAAGATGTATGCAAGTTTGTTTCTTTATCATGTCAGAACAGATTTGGAGAAGTTAAGCATCGCATCACTTGCTCACCGATGGATCCTTTGCAGTGAATGGGTGCCGTCAGAATGAGAGTCTAAACAGCTGATAAAAACATTACAATAATCCACTATCAATCCACACCACTCCAGTCCACCAATTCAATTATTGTAAATTAAAAAACTTGTAAGAAACAAATCTACCAATGCGTTTTAACTTGAAACCATTGATTCTCTTCCTCCAGTATCAAAATCCACCAACACATTTGTTTAGAACTGCTTTGGACTGTTTCACGTGTAAATGGTGCTTGATCTGGGAATATTTATCACCTGATTCAGGAGAGACAACATTTTAACTGGAGAAAGCGATTATAGAGGTCTTATTTTATTAGCCAGAAGCAACTGTTTGTAGTTAAAAACATCTTAATGATGAATTTGTTTCTTACAAACACGCAGCTTTTCACTTCACAAAACATTTATTGATAGACTGGAGTCATGTGGAATATTTGTGGATTGTTGTGATATTGTTATCAGCTGTTTGGACTCTCATTTTGACGGCACCCATTCGCTACAGAGGATCCATTGGTGAGAAAGTGATGCAATGCTAAATATCTCCAAAATGATACAGTGAAGAAGCAATCTATGTCTTGGATAGCCTGAGGGTGAGTACATTTTCAGAAAATGTTCATTTTTGGGAGTATTTTGGGGCCATTCTGCAAAGACAAACACAAACATATCAGGGAAGGAACCAATCCAGAACCCTTCCACCAGCATCCTGACAGCAGGCTTCCGAGGAACATGAGATTAATGTTAAAGTGACAGTGTATGTCGGGCTCCCAACAGTACAGTATGACATTTCATTTATGCAAGGCTGGTAAGGTTAAAATAGAGACATCAGAAGGACGAATCATTTGGAAATGGTTTTTATCCCAATCTGTTCTGTTACGCTTTCACTATAGAGATATTGAGATTTCTGAACTTTGAAGCACCTTATTAGGACACAATGGAAACTGTTTCAACATTAATATGAGTGAAGTGAAAATGGGGTTTTCAGTACAGTCTCTTAAACACCAACTCAGGGCCCAATTACTGACAAAAACGAAGCTGACTCACTGACAGCAGGGCATTATGGGCCAGCTAATACTAGAGCTGTTGACGTGGAGCTTGCAGCTGACACTGAAAACCTGATACTCTAATGTGTAGCACTTGCTGAAACCCGCCACATTATGCAGAAACGCCACTGCTAATGTGCTTCCTGTGACACGAGGGATTTTGAAAGCCTAATTTCAAGAATAATGTTGAATAGTTTTGTTAAAAGGCAGGACTGAACTGAAACAAAGCCTTTTTTTATAAACTCCGATACCTTTGGAATATGTCTAGGAGCTTTGATTATTTGTATCCTGGGTAATAATCGGGTTTCAACCTTTTGGTGTATATCTTATGTATTGGGTCTGAAATGGTTTATTTATTATGATTTTTGAATTATGTATTTGTATCAGTCAGAGGAACATCATTTCAACCAAGCAACCATTGTTTATTCAGTATGTTTTTAGCAGGAAGCAATATACAGCACAAATCTATTTAAAATACTTGTTTTCATGCTGTTTTCCACTAAATAAAGACAATCAAATATGATTGATGTTCACGTATATGCGCCAATATAACAATCTAACATACAAAAATGCTATATTTACTTAAACATAGACTTTAATTTAAAATATTAGGGTTTTTGATGTTTTAAGTCTCTTATGCTCACCAAGGCTGCATTTATTTGAGCATAAATATAGTAACAATGGTAATTTTGTTAAGTATTACTACAATTAAAAAATTGAATGTATTCCTGTGGTGACAAAGCTGAGTTTTCAGCATCATTACTCCAGTCTTCAGTGTCACATGATCAGTAACAATCAGTTGTTAATGACGTTTAAATCACAAATGATATTACAACAGTCACAGATATTAAAATGAATCTTACTTGGCCATATAAATCATTCAAAATATTACTATATATTGCAATATAATTAATTATGTAGTAAGATACAAGCAGGATTATGTTTCCCATATTTGCAAAGATAAATTAGTTTGATTCTGTAATTTTATGCTTTTAATCATCTTAGTTCTGAATGTGGACAAATGTAATTCTCAGTGGCATCAATGTTACATCAGTCAGTGGAACAACAGCTCCATTAATCCTCATCACAGTGACTGTCACATTTACACACACTCCCTCGCTCTCTTTAATCAAAGAGATAATTAGGAGATAATTAGTGGGTTGGAAATTTGGGCAAGGAATAGAAAAAAGACACAACAGTTTTATTTCCTTCATCAGAGGCCAGATTGAGGCACAATCTGTCTGGGAGTCAGTCTCCACCCATCAGGGGAATTGGGAAGGTGTGGAGGTATATGTGTGCGTTCACCTCCACACGACTGGGAAAACAACCCGTCTCTAATCACAATAAATGGACGAGGGAAGAAAAAAACATTATAAACAATGTGTTAAAGTAGCTTCAGCTATATAACAACTGTGATTGGTCGATTTACATGTCAGTCAAACATGTTGCTTCTCTCTCTAAGTGGGTATAGTTCTTGACTAGAAGAAGCACGTTGATCAAAATCGGGTTATACTAAAAATAATTCATGCTAACTATCACAAGTGTAGCGACAGCGAGATATAATTGTCAGTAACAGTGGAGGAGGATTTATAAATGTAGTCTATTGAAACATAAATTTAGTCCGTTAGTGCAACATTTAGTGTATTAAATCATAATTTAGTCCATTTGAAGAAGTAGTAGCTCACATTAGATTGTTGTTATCTCTAATGGAGAGTGGAAGGCTTGAATTTTAATTCAGACTCTTATGTTCTTTAAAGCCACACACTCTCTCATATCGGACAACATTTCCGTTTCTCATTATTCTCATGCTGAATGCAACCGCTCGGCTCTTTTGTCTGGTCAGTTGCCCTTCATACTGGAGAAGGACATTAAAAATGAGATTTGGAGACCCCTTTATCACTGCAGGACAGCACGGCCTGGTGAGGAGGCCCGGTGAAATATAGCACGTCTATCTGTTGAAGAGACACTAACCACGCTTTTATATGGGTATTGATTGACTGGCCCCTCTCTTTATGAAAAAGCCACTTTTTTGTTATCTGTTTCAGCGAGTTATTAAAGAGGAAATTGAGTTATAAATCTGATGGATTTTTGTAGCATGTTTGGGCCCGTTTTGTAATATTTCCTAATTTCTGTCTCTCTTTCTCTCCGTCTCACTTCATCCATTCCTTTGCATGTCTTTATTCACAGTTATTCTGTACATGTCATGTGGTTAAGTAAAGCAAGCGTTTTAATTACTAGGCAATTTTAACATCTCAATTCACATATTAAATTTGATAGACAATATGCAAGCAAAATACCCTAATCAATTTATTACTCCATAATGTGGTGGCCAAAATTATTATAACACTTGTATATTCACTAGCTAAAAAATTGCCTCATCATGATCCAGTCTGTCTGGAATGACATAAAGAAACGGAACAAACTGAGACAGACTAAATCCAGAAGAACTGTGGCAACGTCTCCAAGATGCTTCAAGAAACGACCTGCAAAGCTTCCTGAAGAACTCTGAGCAAGTGCACCGAGGGCAAAAGCTGCTTTAAACGCAAAGGTGTTCACGTTGATGTAATTTACAGCATATTTACACAAGTGCCTAAAACTTTTAACAGTACTGTAGCTTTGCAGGTAGATTTCTTGTATCCTGCTTCGTTGTGGGCATGTCAACTTTCACACATTTCAATGTCTTAAACAGCTTGCACTTTTACAGCAAATTTACACGCTCAAAATCCAACAATCCCCATTGACACAGCTGATTTCCATGAACATATTACATTTAACCGGTTAATTCAATTACTCAGTCAGAATACTATACTGATACCAATTAAATTATAGCAGCATTAACAAACCAGCAGTTCATTACAGGGCAGAACTGCAATACAAAGACAAAAAATTTATTTTGATTTTTGCTGTTGATTGTAATGATGATGATATATTGCTTATTATGCATCAGAAAACCAATATTTTACATTGTGTATCTTAGTAAAAGAAAACAGTTATTCAAACTGGGAATAAATTATCCATAGAAAAGCAAGCAAAGAACATTCGCCATCACTATAAACTGTCAATGACTGACTGAAGCTGTCAAGTTCACCAAATTCTGCAATGTTATAACACTGCAGCTGTCAACACTACCAAATTAATCTCTTACTTGCATCCTATCTGCACTTTGTTGTTCATGCTTAGAGAATTTCAGATTGAGTGTATAATTCAGTCAGTTCAGACTCGCAGTGAACAACAGTGAGAATTTTTGCCCCCTTATCTTGAATGTGGGGGGCATTTTTGTTCATTTTGGTGGTATTTTTGCCCCAAGCTAGGGCTGCAACAAACGATTATTTTGATAATCGACTAATCGTCGATTATTTCACTGATTAATCAATAGACTTTGATTATTCAGCTTTTGCAGTTAGTTAAAATATTGAGTTTTATATATTCTAACAAATAAATAAATGTAATCACTTCAGCTTTTGAAAATCACACGTGACCCTGGACCAAAAAACAGTCATAAGGGTAATTTTCTTTTTAATTTACATTTATATATCACCTGAAAGCTGAATAAATAAGCTTTCCATTGATGTATGGTTTGTTAGGATGATAAAAACATAACAATAATCCACACCACTCCAGTCCATCAGTTAACATTGGCTGAGATACAACCACTAATCTGGAATCTGAGGGTGCTAAAAAAATATAAACATTATTGTTGTTCAAATGAAGTCTTAGCAATGCATATTACTAATCAATAAGCTTCAATGGAACATGATCTTTACTTAACTTTTTGGCATAAAATAAATATTGATCATTTTAACCCATACCATGTATTTTTGGCTATTGCTACACATATACCTGAGCTACTTATGACTAGTTTTGTGCTCCAGGGTCACATATGTAATTAATTACATTTATTACACAATAAATTGCTAACACTTTAAAATAAAGTTTCATTAGTTGAATACATTAGTTAACATGATCTAATAATGAACAATACTTCTACAGCATTTATAAATCTTAGTTAATGTTAATTTACTAATGCATTATTAAAATCACAAGTTGTGTTTGTTTACATCAGTTAATGCACTGTGAATTAATATGAAATAACAATGAACGCCTATTTATTAAATAACATTAACAAAGGTTAATAGTGTAATAAATGTATTGTTTATTCATGTTAGATAATACATTATAACACCTTACCGTAAAAGCGTTACCAATTAATTTAATATAAATAGATATATTTGGCACACAAAATGAGATAACAGACAGAGAAACTTCTTAATCACCATTTAATTAGCTATATGAAAAAATAACTGAATGACACATGATGCCTAACATCTAATTTTGTAAGTCATATGAATAAGAAACAAAATAAAGGTAAGTGATAAGATGTGTTTTTTTTTTTTTTGATAAACTGTTATTCACAACATATATCTCTCTTAAAATACCTCATAGGTTTATGATAATCAAAACAGTCCTGAGCAAGATCAATCTTTGATCTCTGCAAACCAAACTACCCCTTTAATCAATTTACTTCCCCAACTAATAAAGTATTTTATCATTAGCTAGCTCCACACGGGAGAGCTGCTTTATAACAGAAAATCAAATTGTAATTCTAACGTAACTGAAAGCGACACGAAATAAACTGCTTGATTTAAGACTATCTATTGCATAAAGTGCTATAGAAATAAATGTGATGAGACTGCTTTACTGAAGAGCTCATGCAAACATCACTTTCTCACCGCTGTCACTTTTTGTTGTTTAAACTGTTGTTTTGTTTGTTGTTTATGCGTTATTGAGAAGAAAACGCTGTGTTCTAGTCTAAAGCTCTGTGTGTCTCTTCTCTTGAACTGCATCATATTTAAAGTCTTGTAATAATATTCTTGTCAGTCTTCATAATTCAGTTGTGCTACAGCACCACACTGGTCAAACCGCAATATTGCAGGCTCTTACATTCGGTCATATGAGATCAAATGACTATTCGACAACAGAAATATTTGTCGAACATTTTTTATTGTCGACGTTATCGATAATATCGACTAATCGTTTCAGCCCTACCCCAAGCCTCCACAGGCAAACGAGTATGTACAACAAGACTGTGTGCTTACAATGTGTTGACCAAGCAGTATTTTTCTGGCCTTATGTTACCTCAAGCCTTTTACCAGAGTTTTCATAAGACACAGTTCTTGTTATAGTTGTGGATAGTATCATGATGAGCAGAGTTTAACTCACCTACAAAGGTATCAAGGAGAGAGAGTGTATCCTATCAGCACAAGGTAAAGTCTGCGCTGGCTTTGTGTCTGGCCTGATGAGCTGGGCGTTTTCTGCACAGGAAGCGGCCGTGAAAGTAATGCCTGGTAAAGGGTTTTGCCATCAGGAGAGGAGATAAGGTGTTCTCTCTCTCTCTCTCTCTCTCTCTCTCTCGGGCTGCAGCGCTTTTAAGTGGTTCAGCCTTTGAAGTGGAGGCAATTGGTTCTTGCTGCATGTATTGCCATGGAAACGATTTGACTCTGCCATCCACAAAGAGCCCCCTGTAATATGAGAGCATCTTTGGAAGCCAGTCAGGGTCCGTCCTGTAGGTTTGAGAGGTGTGCGAGTCTCCTTTCTCCTCCTACAAGTCTTTGTGTTTGGTGGAAGACTGAACGCCATCCATCTCTATTTCTTTGCTGTCTGTTTTTTTGTCATAAACACATCCCTCAGAAATATGAGGATGTTTTCCAACAAGCTCAAATCAACTCATAACATCATATTATTCCCTCTCAAAGGTGCTTCTGACTTTTGTTTCTGTGTATTTCTGGTCTTGAAAGCCAACAAGGAGATTTTCCACTCAGCCAGGCACATGCGCCAAAGTGCTCGCGTTTGTTCTGCACCTATTTCCTCCAGAAATAATCTCATTTTGGAGCTGGCTGGTGTTTGTCAGTCTCTACTCTCTCATCCCAGGAGCCTCTCACTCTTCGCTGTCTTTCAGCAGCAGAAGGGTTTGATTTGATAAAACCACCGCGGAAAGATCCTCCGTGCTCGCTTGTTTACCTCCACTGACTCGGTCGCTGCTTCAAAGCCGGTGTAGACTACATTGGGAACTGGGGAACCAGTGTGAGCGTGTGTGATCTCGTCCTGTCAGGTGTTTCTGTTCGCCGCTGTTTGTGTGTCTTAGAGATTGACTGATGGCCATGGATGGGCTTTCTGAAGCTTCGCTCGACTTAGTTTGAATCAGGAGGGAGATGTGGGTGTAATTGAGGTTGTTTGTCAAAGTCTTGACCGTGTCTAGACTGGCCGCTGTCTGTTGAACAAAACATAATGTTGGTTTTCATATATAGAAAAGGTGGAATTGATGTTTACTAGGCCAGAATCCCATGTAAGAGGTTTTATAAATCTCTCACATAGAGATCCTATAATGCAACTTTCAGAACATACAAACCCCCTTCTGAATTGTAATATTGAAGTTAGATGCTTCCCATAAAGGCTTCTGATATACTCATAGCAAGTTATATTTTTGTTCTTCGCTTTCAATAACAAAATAAACAGTGACAGTGAGGAAACAGCAGTTAAGAACGCATCTGATCATAGCAACGGGGATATGTTTGCACCAGCTCTGCAATTTGACACTCCAGTCAAGTCATATCAACTCAACTTTGTTATATAGCACTTTATACAATAGACCGATTTAACATAAAATGTAACATTATATTTTGACCCTCGAACATTTGCACTCTTCGTTTTCTAAATGCTTTTCTTTAAAATGGCCTCTAACTCTAGCTTTGTCTATTCTTTTTTCTATTCTATTCTATCTACTTGTTTTGTTTTCTTTTATTTATTATATAAATAACAACAACAACAACAAAAAATTAATTAGGCTAAACGAGACTTGTCATAGCACTTGCATATAATCGCTCTTTTGTTGATTTTGATTGTTTCTGTTGTCATCATTTGTAAGTCGCTTTGGATGAAAGTGTTTGCTAAATGACTAAATGTAAAAAGTACTGTAAATGTAAAGCAATGCAGCTTTACAGTATTAAAGGGGTCATCAGATTCAAAATTCACTTTTCAAGTTGTTTGAACATAAATGTGTGTTAGAAGCGTGTGTACACTAGAGCCCCGCGGAATTTCTGACCAGGACCGCCCACTCCTGCAAACCCGCGTGTTCCAGTCCCGCCCGCTCCCGCAGTCTTTGTGTCCACTCCCGCCCGCTCCTGCGGAGTTTCTCTCAGAGATTTTGAAAAATGTACACAAATACTCAGACTAAATATTTGTTCAAGTTAACATCCAGAATAACAGGCTTTAAACGTGATTGAGCACAATATGAAATAACTTTAACTTATTAAATAAATACAAATTTAGAACATGGAAATTAGGTATGTCGCCTCAGGGAAGAGGTGCCAGATTTATGTCAAACACTTTTGCACATTTATGGCAGCTTACTAAGTTTAACTCTCCCTTTTTTTCAGTGACGATTGAGAATTGTTTCCAAATGTCTTACTTGCCTTGCTCTGCTTTAAACAGCCGCTTTAATTTTTTATCTCAACTCCATGTGTTGACTCCATTTCTATTACATGCCAAATCCCAACGCTCCCCGTAAACTTTTCTGACCGCCCGCAGCAAAGGGAAAATCGCCTGCTACCGGGAGATTTGCGTTGGGTCCTGCGGGAGCCCAAACCCAATGCAGCCCTCTAGTGTACACATCCATCCTATAATAATACAAATCCAGTGTTTTGTTGTTGGATGTAATAATGAACATAGTAGTCGTCATTTACTCCCGACTTCTGAGCTAAATGCGTCTATGTCAACGCATCTACAGAAGAAGGAAGTATAAGGGTTTTTATTCATCTTTGCAGATCACCTTTCCTTATAATGTGCTAGTTAACCAGTTTCACGGCTGAAGTTTACAGTCTGCTCGTCACCCCACGGAAGAGAGGGGCGGGGTCAGCAGATCTCATTAGCATTTAAAGCAACATGCTTGCTATAATGGCTTGCTAAAAACAAAGCTGATTTTGACAGGTTTAAAAAAAGTGTTTTTTACACTACCATTGAGAAATGTTAACCAAAGTATGTTATAGACTTTTAATTAAGACCCTAACGGATCATATCAACTTGTGCAAAATGGGCATCCGATGACCCCTTTAAACATGAAAAACTGTCAGTGTTACTTCTGATTGGAATTACAACTTCATATTCTACTGTGAAGCATCTTGACAGTTCATGTTTTTACTCTCATTTGTCTTTAATGGACTGGATAGAAGAAACGAACCAGAGATTTCAAACTGGTCTCATACAAATACGTACCTATGTGTACTTTTCTGCAAGACCGTGTATCTTACTGCGCGTTTCGACGCAGTTTCAAAGATAAAATGTCCACAGAGTGGCGCTAAAACACTGGTTTAATACATGAACACTGGCATATTTTTATTATGTTGATATAGGTACGTATTGCTGTTTTTATTAAGTTGTTTCAGGTACGTATTGCGGCTGTTCAGAATTCAGATATCCGGGGACCATCGTTAAATTAATGCTCTATCGTGTTGGAAAAAGGCTATGCCCTACACCAAACCCAATCCTAAACCTACCCGATAGTGTTAACAAATGCAAAACTGATATAAAAACCTATTTGTTGATGCAACCATTATATGCAGATTTGATCTGTTTTGTCGAATAGTGATTACACGGGATTCGAACCAGAGCTCCTCACCTCTCAAGTACATCTCCGTACTCTGTGAGATACCAAACAAACCTACCGTCCATGAAAACCCATTAATATGAAGCTGGATATGTGTGATGCTAACGTTCAAAAGCATCAGTTTTCAAATCTCCCAGCATATTAATATTGTTTTGAAGTACAAAACATGATATTCTTCAAGTAATTGTGCGAAAATTAGGGGTCGACCGATTATCGGCCTGGCCGATTATCGGCGCCGATATTAAGCATTTTTACAATTATCGATATCGGCCATTTTCAAAACAGATTTGCCGATAATTTCAAAAAAATAAAAACAGGTGACATTATTTATTTGTGAATAAATAATACAGGTGAAATTATTTAATGTTTAAATGCACTATTTGGCTCGATGCAGCCTGTCTGAGCTCAACACTCTGTGTAGAGCAATCTCCGCCCACCGCTCATCTGATATGTAGAGAGTCACGAGTCCGACCAATCAACTGCGGAAAACTGAAGGCAGTCTCACACCGAAAGCACTTGCTAACTGGAGCTGCCTCAGTGATCACGCATCAGTTTTCTCTCAAAAGTAAGGCAGCAGCAGACGTTGCTGAAGTTGCAATAAATCACAATCCACTATGATGTCCGCGATGCGGAAAATGCGGAATCGCGGAATGCAGTCATATAATGGAATTTACCGTATAACGCGGAATGTCACGGAATTTGTCGTGGAAGTTTGGATGAATTAATCAAAAGTAGGTCAGTACTCTTAAATCAACTCGCGCTAGGGACTAGTATCTAGAAATATTAAGCCGCAAATACACTTTAAATATGAATCCTGCATGTTCTCCATCTCTGTTAATGAATGACTCTGTTAATTAATGCTTCTGGGTGATCCCTGCACTTATGTTATTATTAATATTACTGTTTATTTAATGTTGTTATTAACAGTTTTCAGAATTAAAGACATGTTTAAAAGCATTTAAAGAACGTTTTTTTTTGTCAGAGCTCTTGTTATTATTAATTTTGGCATTCATTTTCATTTTACACCAGACACGTATATCGGTTCAAAATATCGGTTATCGGTCTACTTAATCTGTAATAATCGGTATTGGTATCGGCCCTGAAAAACACATATCGGTCGACCCTTAGCGAAAATGGCAATTTATTAATCGAAACTCTGTAAATTTGTGTGAAAAGGAATAAAAGGCGTCTGAGTTTTACTGCCTCTAGTGTTCATTTATTTTGGAAACTGCAGTGATATGTTCTTATTGGTATGTATTTCGGCTCTCTTTTTTAGTGACGGATATTTTAGTGACCAAAAAAAGAGGCACATCGCACCTATAATTTGCTATGGTAGTTAAACTTATACTTTAGTGGGTGGAGACATTTTCATTTTAGATAGCATTTTATTGGTGATAGATGAGTGGTTATGGTCAACTTTTAGTAGTAATACACTAGATGGGGTCAAAGCTAGTAGACGTGGACTAAAAGCCACAAAACCTATTGATTTTATGGGGTCCATAAAGGTTAAAACCCCACATCATTCAAAAGTTTGTGGTCGTCAGAATTATTATTTATTTTTTTTTGAAGGAAGTATTTAATATTCCCCAATCCTCCATTTATTTACTTAAATACAGTACATAAAACAAACCACAATATTGTGAATTGTGCAAAATTGTGTAATTGAAATAACTGTTTTCTATTTGCATGTATTTTAACATTTAATTTATTTATTATTACTTACATTTCGGTCTACATTAATTCATACTTTCTGACAATAACAAAAGTAAATAGCTAAGATTATTATTTTTATTCACATCTTGTCCATTTGCTTATAGTGTTGTTAAAGTTTATAAAATGACCCATTCTTGACCAGAGCATATTTCTGAAAGTCTGCTGTAGCCTGAAAACCAGCCTTAAAGCACACAGAAGTATATTTATTTTTTAAAAGTTACCGAGTTCAAACGGTTCTGCAGAACATGAATGAGCCATGTGTTATCTGTGGGAACTGATTAGTCTTGTCTCTTTGTTTCCGCTCATGCAGTCTGGTTTACACAAGTCTTCTCTGCCTGAATGCGTATTAAAGGGTCTATTGGGTCATTACTGATCCGCTGGAACATCGCTCTCTTCCTGTAATCTCATGCTTTCTCTTTATCTCGCTCATATTCCCTTTTCATAATTCTGTCTTTTTAAGCCACCGGCAGAGCTCTGCAGTACTGCAGCTGTATCACCAGGTTTACCTGAGTGTGAGAGACACTGTTAGCTTGAGGCGACTATACCCTTCCTCTTAAAGTTCTCTGCGGTGTCTTTCTTTGCTATCACAAAAGAACAGCATGCAGGGCAGCGTCCCAGCGATCAGATACACATCAGGTTTGGGTATCGACAGCTAAACACCTGTCATGCTAATCAGACATCTTATGCCTAAAGAAGCCTTAAAGAGTCATTTGAAGGGGAGCATCACCCCACCCAGATAAGCTTTATATCGCTGATTGATTTAGTCACACCTTTACACTCAGATTGAAATATATATATATATATATATATATGTGGTTGAATAAACAGTAATAATCTGAAATATTTTTACAATTTAAAATGGCTTTTAATATATTTTAAAATGTTATGTATTGCTGTGATCAAAGCAGAGTTTTCAGCATCATTACATTCATCATTCAGCTTTGCATCACAGGAATAAATTATATTTTAAAATATAATCCAATATAAAACGTTTAATAATATTTCACAATATTACTCTTTTTACTGCATTTTTGATCAAATAAATGAAGCCTTTGTGAGCATTAAAGACTTCTTTCAAAAACATTTAAATATCTATCAAACATATTTTAATATTTGTATTTAATTATCATTTCTTACTTTTTTGGAGTGACAGTATGTTTAGCTGCAGTGTTTACATGGACTGAGTGTTTTCAAATGAGCCAATAGCCCTGAGTACCTGCCCCCTGAATTTGTTAGCAATCTCTGGCTTATTTTTTTTGGCCATCAATAAGCGGTGACTGCGGGTCGGTTTGATTGAAGAGCAGGAGAAGAAAGTTGGCATGTCTGTCATTTCTTATGCATGCTCTTTATTGTAAATGTCATGGGTTCACAGGGCGGTGGGGGAGGTTTGGGGGGTATTGATTATCTACATAATTAAGCATTCTTTAAGTACTCGGCTTTTGATTGGGCTTTCAAATGCTAATTCTGACCGCTTGTCTCAGAGAACGGCACAATCGGAGTGTGATTTGTTGGGATAAAGTTGATGTTAACGGTGTACGGCAGAATTGCAGGGGTGAACTCTTGCATTTTAGCCAGTTTCCAAAAATTAGAAAGAGAAAGGAGGAAATGCAACAAAGGCCTGTCAGATGTGAGGTGTCAGACACGGACACTGCTACATCAATGACCTTGGCCCCTGTGCCAGACTATCAAAGGTTATGAGGCTGTAGGCCAGAGATGATAGAGACTAGTTTATGAGCCTTTGTCAGGGGTCTCAGCTTTCTCTCCTGAGTGTAAAATCTGAGGAAGAGCTCAACGGCCCACATTTTGATGGGTGAAGAGAAGGGTTGCAAATACCTGGGGAGGTATTCATATATGTTTTTCTGTTTACTGCCATTAAATTGGCTATAGTCTATATTTACTTGTCCCATTTGTCAATGGATTTTTGTACGTGTATTTGAGAAAAACATTTATTTCATAATTATATTTCCCCCCATTGTTAATTCTTATTATACAGTAAAATGTTAGATTTTTGTGAATTTTTTAAATAAAAGATCAAAAAGATTAACAATGCAGATTAATTTTCACAGCCTTCTTTGATCATATTTACCAAGGGTGCCGATATTTTTGACCATGACTGTGAAAGTGATGTGACATACGGACAAGTATGGTGACCCATACTCTGAATTTGTGCTCTGCAATTAACCCATCCACACACACACCCGGAGCAGTGGGCAGCCATTTATGCTGCGGCACCCGGGGAGTAGTTGGGGGTTCGGTGCCTTGCTCAAGGGCACCTCAGTCGTAGTATTGTGGGTGGAGAGAGCGCTGTACGTTCACTTCCCCCACCTACAATCCCTGTTGGCCCGAGACTCGAACCCACAACCTTTGGATTCCAAAGAGTTCAACTCTATAAACATTAGGCCACGACTTCCCCAATTGTATAAACATATGTATAATCATTCAACACAGTCTCATGGCAGTTCGTAACTATTTTACATTTTGACTAATTATTCATATACATTTTTGCAATCTCATTCATATCATATATCTTTGTATGATTTACATGCGCTCCAGTGACGCTGATGTTTAGGGGTGGATCTTCTTTCTTGCTTTTTGTCTAAAAATTATACGATTCACATACGAATTCATACTACGTCAACTTATAAAATAGCAAAATGTTCCTGTGAGATCAGATTGTAATTATCATTATAGTAAAAAAGGTTGTATAAATTATATTAATGGAATTAATATTCAGTCATAGTTGTGTCATTGCATCACACACAGCCCACCTACAGTGGAGATCAAAATATATAGAACAATCTATAATTTCATAAATGTCAAAGTCACTGCTAAGTCCTATTTGAAGTCCTATCCTAACAGGGGCAGAAGGGCCGTTTTTAAGCATATTTCATAAATTGATTGTATTCTGAAACACCATAAAAGAAAACTTAAATTATATAACTTACAGATACCTCCAAATTATTGGTTTTAACCTGGCACTTGCTGCAAATTTCCTTAATTATTTTACAAACCCTATTTAACTGGCAGCATTCCTCTAATTTTCACTGAGACCGCAAGATAGCAGGTTACTCTAAGTTGACTGAAACCCTGCAAAAAGGATGACCCTTTCAGCCACTGCAAGAGAAGCTGGTCTTTCTAAATATTAGGGGTGTAACGGTTCACAAAATCCACGGTTCGGTTCGATATGATACAGTGGTGTCACGTTTCAGTACGTTTTCGATACGGGGGGCGGGGCGATTGGATACATCGCAATGTTGGAAATAGTTATGTTTTAAACCTTGAAGGCGAGCCAATGGATATCACACAAGCAGGCGTTTGCACCAGGGTTTGCACACTGCAAACTAAGTGCAAGATTTATGCCGGTGAACATCTTAATCAGTCATTTCACTGTAAGCAGAAAGTGAAAGTAAAAACGGAACGACGGAGTAATGACGGAGCTTTCGACATTCTCTCAGAGACAACGAGAGACGAATCTACTTCAACACATGCTGATAACGGTTTAGCCTATAGCTGTTTTCAATGTATTTATTTTGTATTTATTTTGTGGCCCGTACATAGTGAAAAAAAAGAGAATAAACTTGTGTTAAACAGGTTAACTACAATTCCTACCATTTTTTGACTGCTGAAACCTTTAGAAATTTTAGTTGTAATCTTTATTTGTGCTACAGTCATTGCTGTTCTCTCATTTTGAACACTTTGTGGTATAGCCACAACTTAAATTCGTTCAAATTTTGAACGATGAATATTACATTTCTGAAAAAAATCAAGAGTTCAAAAATGTTTCTCTAACTTTGATCTCCACCAGGTCTGCATCTGTTTGCTAGTATATCTGTAAATGTATGTTTTTGCAAACAAGACATCAAAAACACTTCTTATAGCTCTGTAAAACAAACAAACACGTTTGCCGTTATTTGAAATATCAAAACAAATAGAACAAAGCCAGTTTCATCATCTAAGGTAATACTATTTTTGACTGAATTCCTCAAGGCAAGCACAACCAAGAAAATCTTATAGCTCAAAGAAAAACAGTAGATTGCATTTAAGATCAAGATCACACAGGAATAATGCAACCCGGAATGTGTCCGTGTCTCTCTGCGTCCCTGAAATGAAAATATCTGTGTGCCTGTGAGCTCTGGTTATTTCTGCTCAGCTCTAGCAAATTTCACTCCTAGACAGACTCAAGGGTCACGATTAAGAGGTGTATCATTGCAGATCCAGACATATGCGTCAAGACTTCAGGATCTTCAGTCCAGTCAGGATCTCACACATGGCACAAAGATGTTGCCACAACCTCTTTAGGGTCAAGACAAATTATCACGCATTCATAAAATCTCACATAATAAAAATTCATGCAAGTGAATTCACACTTTATTTGACATGTATACTGTACACCTATATGCCGTTTCCATCCCTAATGACTTTCTCTCTTTTAACACAAAAGGAGATGTTTTGAAGAATATCCATGCTGCTCTTTTTACATGCAATAAAAGCATACATTGACCAAGGGCTCCACAAAAAAACTCCTTGTGTGCTACATTACAACTCTTCTAAATCAATATGATAGCTTTTTGTGGTAGACTTGTTCCATCCATCATTAGATTTTTAAGGAATGTTAAAAAATATTGGATAAACTGTTATTTTAAATTACTAAATAGCAAATTCATTTTGATTATTACAGTGTTCCCTAATCACTCATACCAATGTAAGGAAATTGAGCATATATTTATGTCATATGTTTTAATGACAGTTTTGTAAATTATTTTCCATAATTTATAATCATACATTGATTAAACAGTTTGGCACATTTGAATTCAATGTGAAATGTCATTCACAACCCATTGACTTTTTTAATCTGATACATTTCTGAGTGAAATAGGATGTTCAGCAAGGAAAAGATGAGGCGAGACTTGATTTTATTCATTATGAATAGAATTAATTATGAAAAGTGGCCTTTACATACCAAAATATTACTAGAAGAATAGTTCACACAACAAGTGAAACTACTGTCATCATTTATTCATCCCTGTGCTGTTCCAAACCTGCATGACTTGTATTCTTCTGCAAAACACAGACATTTTGAGAATAAAAAGTTAATTTCTTTATTCATTTCTTCATTAATACAGTACTGAGCTCCAGTATTGTTTGGGCCCCAGCACTCTTTAAAAAAATAATATATTTAAAAATAATGCAAAAGAAAGGTCAGTCATATGGATTTGGAATGATTTTAGGTTGGACTTTCCCTTATACTATCCCAGAGCATGTTTTTGATTTTAATTAAACATTTATAAAGACAAATTATTGTTTTACAGATCTGAAATATGCTTTAAAACAAGAAAATAGAGCCAGTTTAGATTTAATTTACACTTTAAGTCATTATAATAAAAATCTCCCACTCCAATATATCTCGCAAATCTCATTTGCATATTCACATTTATAAAAATGTAAACCATATTGTCGTGCAGCTCCTTATATAAAGATGTATTTATATCTATTTTCTGTTATAATTATGAAATTATTTAAACTTTATCAGCATACATACAAATAGTTCTAATCTGCTGTAAAAATTAATTTCCAAACTTTTAAATAGGACATACAATTTTTCAAAAATAAAAATAATTTCTTTGTAATTGTTTGTGAAATTGACTAGAAACTTTTGAGTACTTTACAACTTTTGCAGTGTTTAAGGCCTGAAGATATTTAGGGACAGTTTTACTAACAGCTTGCACCACCTCAAATAGTCTTTTGGCGTAGACTGTTATTTTTGCACCTAATCTTATTGAATATGCGATTTAGCGAGGTTCCCTTTCAGACACGTTTATGGGAGGAGAGTATTCAAATTAATCTCGCAACGCGATGCAATAACGTTTGTGCTCTTATTTTTTGAGAAACAGCCATGCTTTGCTTTAGGAAATAAAAAAGCCATGTTATTTTTCATTTGCTTTAGGAAATAAAAGACGGCTTGGAACCCACAACATGGAGTCAAAAGCAGGTCTATCAAAACTTTTTACAACCCTTCATTTTTTGGCCTCGGGTCATTTACAACGTACCGTGGCTTCTTTATTTCTTTATTCTTTATTTGCGACTATACTAATTTGCATTGCACTTGGTTGTGTTGGTCGATATGTAAATTAGATGTTGCGCCAATGTTCTTTAATTTGGGCGTTGTCAGAAAAAATCAGCCACATTAACTTCCACGCCCCTCTGCGTTGTTTTAAAATTGTGCTCTTGCGCTAATTTGCCCTTTTTAGTAAACCTGGCCCTAAGATATTCTAAACATTAACATCTTGCAATGAAAACTACTATACAAATAGAATTAGCTTGACTAGCATCACGTTTGACGTCAAAAAAGCCAAATATGACCTATTAATTTGAAGATGCATCTTGACCATTCCTCACAAATTGTTCTTTTTTGTGTGTGTTTCACAGAAGAAAAAAGTCATACATGTTTAAAATGAGAGGATGAGTAAATAATTGTTCTTATTTTTATTAAGATTTTGCCTGAACTAACCTTTTCATATGAAAAGGCAAAAGAAGGTAAACTCATGTTCAAGTTTGAAACATTCATTGGCTCATTATCTCCTGTGGAGGGAACTACTATTGTATTTGTAACACAAGCTTTTTATCTGGATTGCAGTGTGCTGGAGCCATAAGATCCACATTAAGTAGCTAACTAACCCCTGCGGTTGGATTAAATTTAGAGTTGTCGTGGACCCGCTGGTTTCATTTCCTAAAACATTTCTCGAGCGTGACTCAAACAGCTGCGTCAGTCAGCGTGAGGTGCAATACATTAAGCCGCCTCCCTGCCGGCAAACTGCGAATAGTAATTAAGCTATGGAAGTAGCTAAATGAGGCTTTAACAATCATGCCAGGCATATTGGCGTCTTTGTAACTCTGTGTGAGTGAGCTTTTGGCACGCAGAGGTCTTTTGGTACAGATCAAAAAGAAAGGTGGGAGTTAAACTTTGATCGTCCTCTTCTTGCTTGTGTCTTTTAATCCCTCTCAAACGGCCCTACACAGGAGAAACTCTTTGAGCTCGGAGGATTTGAAGTGCTCTATACTTCGACTTCGTCAATTGTCTTGACACCACACGTTTACACTCTGAACAAAAGACGTTTGTTTTGAGGCAAAGGCAGTCATTAGCGGGTGTCTGTATTGATTTCATTATGTTGTAATACATTTTCTTTTGTAAGTAAAATTGAATTGTACAACACAGCACAACTGATCAATTTAATTGCACTGGAGGCTAAACAGATATTGACCAGCCAAGCATGAGATGTACAGGCTTTTTTGCTCTTTCCTTGTTAGACATTTTATCATAGTTGTGCCTAGCAGATGGAGGATCCTCCAGCATGACAAAATAAAACCAATCGAAGTTTCTTTGTCTCCTTGTGGGACTTTTCCCCTCATTGCAGTATATCACTTCAACTTTCATTTGCTGTTTCGGGTTTTACTGTGCTGCATGATTCTGAGCTGATCATGTCAAATGAATGTACTGTATGACATTAACATAACTGCTTTTGCCAGGTGCCTGCAGCAGTGTATCAGTACTTCACTACATCTCAGAGCATCTCTTTTTCCTATACGCTAACTTTTCTTGCTGGACTATCAGAAACCTTTTATGCAGTGGCAGTTCTGGCTGACTGGCAGATTTTTTTAATGCCGTGAATCCTCAGATATCAAATCAAATCACTTTTATTGTCACATCACCACAGCATGTGTGCTTTGGTGAGTGAAATTCTTGAGAGCGTGCTCCAGACAGTGCAGAAACAATTTACATATAGACAGTACATACTTACAGACTTATCGAGAAGACAATGTGCAGAATACACATACATATACTCAGTACACACAGTATACTTTTTAATTCAACTTTGTATTTGTATTGTCGTTTGGCTGCTTTGATGGATCTCCTGAGATCGTAACTGGCTTGTTTTCGATCGACAGTGTTTCCGGATTTAAAGGCAGATGTCTGCGCTGACAGGGCTGATCGAACATCGCTGTTAATCCACGGTTTTTGGTTGGGGTAGATACGGATTGTTTTTGTCGGAACTACGTCCTCTATACACTTCCTGATAAAACACGTTACAGAATCTGAAAACGCCTCTATGTCGTCATCAGACGCTGCCCGGAACATGTCCCAGTCCACGTGATCAAAACAGTCCTGTAGTATAGCGTCCGATTGGTCCGACCAGCATTGGACTGTCCTGAGGGCGGGTGCTTCACGTTTCAGTTTCTGCCTATAAGCAGGCAGGAGCAGAACGGAAGAGTGATCCGATTTGCCGAAAGGTGGGTGGGGGAGGGATTTGTATGCGTCCCGGAAGGGGGATTAGCAGTGGTCGAGTACACGATCTCCAGGCGTGTTGATGGTGATGTGTTGAAAGTATTTTGGAGCTATTGTTCTGAAGTTGGCTTTATTAAAGTCCCCCGTGATAATAAAAGCTGCATCTGGGTGCGCGGTTTCCTGCTCACTCATATTCCCGTACAGTTCCTTGAGTGCCTGGTCTGTGTTGGCTTGAGGGGGAATGTAAACAGCTGTGATTATGATCGCTGTAAATTCCCTCGGTAGCCAGAATGGTCGACACAGAAGCGTATGAAATTCCAGATCAGGGGAGCAGAAGGATTTAATAGAGTGTATGTTCCTTTCATCACACCACGAGTTGTTGATATAGAAACAGACACCCCGTGAGAAGCCCGTGAGCTTGATGGCTGAGTCTGGAACCATAGCAGACATCCAGGTTTCTGTGAGGCAAATAATGCAGCAGTCCCTTGTTTCTCGTTGGTATGAGATGTGCGCCCGCAGTTCACAGAGTTTGTTGTCCAGTGACTGAACGTTAGCCAGCAAAATGGTTGGGAGAGGAGGTCGGAAAGCACGGCGTCTCAGTCTGACGAGGACGCCAGCTCTCTTCCATCTTTTTCTGCTACGTTTCTTTCGTCGCGGCCGTGCGCTCCACACAATGGGTTCTGATGCCGTGTCTGTGAACAATCTGCCGGCATTCAAGAACTCAAAGTCCGGTTTGCGTTGCGTGACGGAGGAACCGATGTTTAAAAGCGTGTGAACCCTAGCTCCGCCCTTGAGTTAATTGCGTAAAATTTGTTTTATATGTTAAATTGAAAAAATGAATCGCCTGCATTAACGTGCTAATTTCGACAGCACTAATACATATATATATATATATATATATATATATTCACTCATTCATTTATTTATTTATTTAATGGCAATATTTGATATTCTATTTTAGTGTATTTTAAAATGTGATTTATTCCTGTGATCAAAGCTGAATTTTCAGTGTCATTACTCCAGTGTCATATGATCCTTCAGATATTCTGTGATGATAATGTCTGATCAATGTTCAGAAACTTTGTGCTGCTTAGTATTTCTGTGATCCTTTTTTAAGGATTCTAGGCAGAATAGAAAATTCAAAAGAAGAATTAATGACATGTATTGTAACATTATTAATGTTTTTGAACATGTGGATGCTGAGGGTGGGAAGATAGTTAATAAAATTGTCTTCTTTGAAGATTTTCTGTTGTCTTATATGCTTTCTCAATAAAGAAATGTTTAATATAATTGTTTTTCTCTCTCACTTTTTGATCATTTTAATGCATCCTTATTGTAAAAAAAGTTGCAAAAAAACTCCCCTCTTTATTGTATAGATAAGGTGGGTATGGGATGGAAACGGTACAGATTGTAGGCTGGATTCAAACTTGTATCACCTGATCAGCGTATCTCCAACATGCCAACAGCTGTGCCACATCCCTGACCCTAGGTAACTCCACTTGAGCTATAACTAATCTCTTTCCATATGTCTCTCTCTCTCTCTGTGTGTGTGTGTGTGTGTGTGTGTGTGTGTGTGTGTGTGTGTGTGTGTGTGTGTGTGTGTGTGTGTGTGTGTGTGTGTGTGTCCTGAAAATTTCACCTCTCAGTATGCTACACATGTCATCCCTCTGTAGTCTTTATCTTTAATTATTTTTAGACAAATGTGAGCCTTTTTTCCCTCTATAATTCTAATATTTACTGGCAGCCTGCGAGTCCCCAGGCAGGTCCAGTGCGATTAGTGCGCTCGCCGTCATTTGCATAAGAAAAGTGAGACGGCGTTTGCGCTAGCAGCCCTGGAGGAGGATTAGCAACATTAGCATTCTGCAGGACGGTGTGTGTGCTGGAGACTTCAGCTGCTACAGGTTGCTACTGTGTGACCTTTACAACTTTTTGTGCAGTTTTTCAATGTTGATATATTTTTAGTCTAACGCATTAGAATGAAGGTATAAATGCAATATGGCTGTAAATATCCCGATACTATCCAGATAGGAAACGTGTGTTGTAAACAGAGTTGTTTTTAAGGGAAATCAGCGAATGTCTTTCAGTTTTTGTTTAGAGTGTTCTTACTTTTAGTCTGCACGTTAAGTCCGTAATTCATAAAATCGCTTCCTCCAAAGAAAATCTCCAATTGTCCTCTCATATCAATATCCATCAACTTATTTGTTTAGAACTGTTTTGGCTTGTAAACAGAGCTTGATCTGTGCATATTTTTCTCCGGATTCAGACAAGATTACTTTTTTCACTGGAGAAACGATATTAGAGGACTCCATCAAGCTAAATTGTCTTAATTATGGATTTGTTTCTTACAAACATGCCGTTTTTCACTTCACAAGACAATAAATAGATGAATTGGAGTCATGTGGATTATTTGTTGATTATTGTGATTATTATTTTTGGATTATTGTGATGTTTTTATCAGCTGTTCTGACGGCACCCATTCACTACGTAGGCTCCATTAGTGAGCAAGCGATGTAATGCTAAATTTCTCCAAGTCTGTTCTAATGAAAAAACAATCTTCATCTTGATTGACTTTAGGATAAGTACATTTTCTGCAAATTCTTGCACATAAAGTAAGCATGTTTGTGCTTCCAATTACCATATTTGATGTGCTCGATTTATGTGCATTGATCAATTGTTTATACATGAATATAAGCCTAAATTAAATCTGTCCAAACTCCAAAGTGATTGTGTCTCTTCAGGAGACTTGGGGATAAGTCACTTAATTCACATGGATAACATTTACAATGTAGTTGTAAACTTTTTGAAAATTTTGGACCTTCAATGACGGGACAGAAATCTCAGAAATTTCATTAAAAAAATCTTAATTTGTGTTTTGAATACGAATGGAGATCTTATTAGTTTGGAATGACTTAAGGGGAGAAATTTACAACAGAATTTTGAGTAAACTAGCCCTTTAGGGTTTAGAGCTTTTATATATAATAATATAATTAACATCTATAGACTAGAAATGGTTAGATTATGAGATCAACTGATATTAAGATTACATTAAGATTAAAATGGATGTTCAGGGTTAAAATTACTGTCTATTGTGGCTGTAAAGATGTTACTTAATGGTCTCAAATGAACCCCGACAGCTGGCATATTGTCTCTATCTATTCGCATAAAAGCGAATCGGCAGGGACCAGAACGTCTGTGATGTGCAATTTCTTCTCTTCGATTTGATAAGCTTGTTTTGTACTACATACACTCAGCCGCTATCAGTCTTTATGTCTACGTTCATCTCCATTTCACTTTTTTTATTTAAAGCTCCACTCCACTTAGGTGTAAGAAGACGTCCAAGGATGTGTTGTGTGTGTGTGTGTGTGTGTGTGTGTGTGTGTGAGTGCCATCACATGCAGATTTAAGTAGTCATTAGTCTCCTAAGGGATAATTGGTGTATTGCAGGAATCTTTGGTCCAAAGCAAAACGTTTCCCCACAAAAGGGACCACATCATTACACCACGCTTGTTAGAGGAGAGGATTGGACTGCCACTTCGGGGTCGGGCCCCTGCCTAAGCTCACACATTCATCTTCACTCATTTGCCGTCCGTAATTATCCTGTGTGGATTTAACAGCGAGTTGTTTCGGCAGAGCAGGAATACGAGGGACCTCTTTGGCTCTGTTCCCCATTAAGGTGCTTCTCCTCTCCTCCTGGAGATTAGGCGGCTCAAATAAAAGGCCTCTCCTCTCAGAGCGTGACCCTGAGGTGGCTGTTGGGTGCGTATCGGCATCGTAAGTGGTGGGCCTCCCCGTAAGACTAGCGCTCATTAGCGTTTGTGTACGCCGGAGTACAGGACATGGGGCGTAATGTATGATAATATATTCGCTTGTCGTTTCCTGTAGCATTTTGATGAGGAGCGCCCAGCTGAAATGACCAGCGTTCGTTGTGTTTGGGATGCTAGTGCATGGTTGCCAGGTCTGCAAAATAAAACCAGCCCAATTGCGATTTTTCCATGGTTTTCTCCTCCATCGAAATAAGATGACCAATACTTGCTTGGTCAACTAGCGAAACTAGAAAGGCCAGGTCAAACAATTTCACCAGCTATGTTTTGCTGTGGCACGCTGGGTCAGCAAGAAGGAACAATTTTAATTTAATGATTATAAAAATGTCATGTGGATTAACCTTGAGTACATGTGAGTTAATTTACACATCAAAATTATTGTTTTTAGTGTGTGTGTGTGTGTATATAAATATAAATATATATATATATATATATATATATATATATATATATACACACACACAGTGTTCTCCAAAATTATTGGAACAGTAAATACAAAATTGCTCTGTTGGCTGTGGAGTCAAGACATTTACAAATATGATTAAAAGATGATTATGAGACAAAACTACAGAATGTCACATTGTATTATTAGCCGTTTCAACACATAGATGTTTTACCAGCTAAGAAGTTCAGCACTTTTAGAGTTTCACCCCTATCTGATGTGAGCATAAGTATTGGGACAGTTGCCTCACAGGTCTTTCTAAGTGATCAGCGGTGTCCTGATGCATTAATTCTTCAGATATTAAAAGCAGGGAATGTGTCGTATCAGTTATATCCATTACTTCTGTATTCTGAATCTTGAATTCGATGATGAAACACTCAAACCAGGATGAAGATGAGGGTGCTGACTTTGAGAGAAAAGTAAGCAATTAGGATGCTAAAAGAAAAGAAGTCAATTAGAGCTCTAGCAAAAACTAAAGGCATGGAGAAATCAAGAGTTTGGAAACCACCAGCAACCAACAGCGACCTGATCGGCTGAGAAAACAACAGTAGTTAATGACAGACAAATCATTAAAGCTGTGAAAATGAACCCTAAAAGACGTGTCTGTAAAATCAGCAACAACTTCCAGAAAGCTGGGGTGATGCTCTGACAATCTACTGTCCTCAGGAGACTTGGACACAGAATTACAGATGCTACACAGCAAGATGCAAACCTCTGACCAGCACCAAAAATAGAAAGACAAAGATTAGAGTTTGCAAACAAACACAAAGGTGAGACAGAAGAGTTTTGGAACTGTGTTTATGGACTGATGAGACAAAGATGAACCTTTATATAAGTGATGGGAAAGCAAAAATGTGGAGAAAAAAATGGAACTGCAAAAAACCCAAGCATACAGCCTCATCTGTAAAGCATGGTGGAGGTGCTGTCATGGCATGGGCATGCATGGCTGTCTCTGGAACAGGCCGTCTCATCTTTACTGATGACCTAATGTATGATGACAGTAGAATAATTAATTTGGTACAAAACCATATTGCCTGCATTGGCAGACAAGAAAATGCCACCAGATTCATTGGGAAGTGTTTCATATGGCATCAGAACAATGACCCCAAAACACCCGGCCAGTTCAGTAAATGAGTTTATAAGGGCAAAGAAATGGAAATTCTTAGATTGCCCAAGACTATCTTCAGATTTAAATCTGATTGAACATGAATTTCAGCAGCTGAAGAGGAGAGTAAAGGCAGAAACTCCCCAAAACAAGCAACAATTGGAATTGGTTGCAATAAAGGCTGGGAAAAGTATTTCAAAGGATGAGATCAAGAGTCTGGAGATGTCTATGTGTCACAGACTCACTGCTGTGATTGTGCGCAACTAAATAATCTTTAATCTTTTATATCTGCCTTATGTTCAACTGTCCCAATACTTATGATCACATCAATGAGTGGGATGAACTCTAAAACTGCTGTTCTTTTTATTTGGTAAAACATGTATGTGTTGAAACGGCTAATAATAAAATGTGACATTCTTTAGTTTTGTCTCATATTAATCTTTTAATCATATTTACAAATGTCTTGACTCCACAGCCAACAGAGCAATGTTGTCTTTAGTGTTCCAATACTTATGATGTGCATATATCTTATATATATATATATATACATAGAATACACACTAATAGACCTAGATACATAGTCATGTGGGTCTGCAGTAGTCTATATAATTTCCTGTTTTTATTTTCCTCCCCGTATGTTTCTGACTTTGATTGCACATTTGACTTTAACAAAACTGCTACATTGCTTTTTTTCTAATTAATAATAATAAAAGATTATGCCAAACTACCTAATACGATTTTATTTTGGGAATGTTAATGGCTTAAGAGGCTTTATTCTTCAGTATGATATAACGACATTTACATAACCATGACATATTTGACAATTAATAAATGAAAAAAAAAAATTAATTCAGAAATTATATCAAGTGGTTTGTTTGTCATTGTCAATTGCCTTTTTGATGTATTTTTGAAGAAATTAATAGATTTAGACAAAAAAAGACGAGTGTCGTGTCATTGACCTGAATAACAAAGCTGTATTCGTTGGATTTCACCAGTTAGAAAAAACAACAATAATTTACAATTTAACATTGAGCAGGATGAGATTTCACACTGGGTTCACACCAAAAGTAAAGATTCCTTGCAAACATGATTCTAAATGCAAACATTGCGTTCCTATAGATCTATTTAATCTGGAACATGAAATTAATCTTAGTTTTTCTGGGTTTTACATCATCAGGTGAAAAAATATATAATCTTACAAACCATGTGATTTGAGCTTATGCCAAGCATTCGGTTTCATTTTGATTTCATGTTGATTTTGAAAATATATGTTGCATAGGGATTTTATTTGAACTCCAAAGTGAGCACCAAAGTGATTTGAATGCTGTTCCAAACCTGCATGACTTTGTTTCTTACTCATCTCTTTGTCCATACAATGAAAGTCAATGGGGTCCAATGTCATGTGAACCCCAAATTTCTTCAGAATATTTTCTTTTATGTTCCATGGAAGAAAGAAAGTATTTTAGGTTTGGAATAAGTTCAGGGTGAACTATCTGCTTTTGAGAGCTGTTTCAGCCCATGCTAACTCTATGCTTCTGACAGTAGGCCTTTTTCTTTTTTCTTTCTCTGTCTCCAGCCGGCTGTCCTGATTCGCTCATTAAAGAGGTTCATCATTTCCGCGTCCTGGGAGATGAGCAGGTAGGTTTGGACTCTGAGATCCGCAGGTCTCGCTTACACACATGTACACACACACCTTCTAAACAACCTTCCTCATCCTGATCACGGCTCATGAGAAATCCAAGTTCATCCTGATTGTCAGATCGACACATGCGAGGGGCTCATAATTGGCCCATCTGCGGTTCCCCCATGCCATTCCTCCGCTCACAACAAACCCTCAGCTCTGTACCATCACCCCAGCCGTCCTTGCAGTGAGGGATGGGTTCATCTCGGCGTGTTTCTACATCCTTCCTACCATCTTCACCAAGTTTTTGTCTTTGAGCTTTTCACACCAATTGGGGCTGTTATGCGACACGTTTGCAAAGCACCATTAGGGATGCTTCTATCGATATGCTTCCAAACACGTTGTTATGTCAAGTGGCCTCTCCTGACATCTGTGTGCATCTTGTTCGTCTCACTCTCTCCTGTCCTGTTGGCACAGTGGGCTTGTGGGCCAGATGTCAAAACTAAATTTACGTTGGCTGCATACAGGGTTATACTTAGATTTCTTTATCTTTAGTAATTTTAATAAAGTAAACTTAAAAATACCTTTTATATCGTTAGTAATATTTCAAGATGAACACTTAGGGAACTGAAGTTACATTGCTTGATTTTTTTTTTTAGAATAATCATGTTAAATTGTGAATATCACATATGATCAGGCTTCTGAGGAACGTTTATTTGTTCATCTCTTAATCACCATTGTATTGCAGTCATAAAAGACTGATGTTTCAAACATAATACTCAACAAACAAAAACACTCAGTAAACGGTTTTCTTTCTTTTTTTGCTCTGAGCTGTTACATTTACAGTTTTCCTCAAGTGCTTTGGCACATTTTTCGAAAAAGTCATAACATAACATATCTAAACTGTTAGTGCAATTGTCAAAACTGTTTGCTGAAACATCACAACTCTATTGCATGTCTGCAAAATGTAGTAACTCACTAAAAACATTTAATTCATTCCTCAAAGCCTAGTTATTGTGTCAGGGACTTTGTCAGTGTTTTTGTCATTATGTGAGCCACACTGGTTAAAATGTTCCGATGTAATTTTTTTCACCTTGGAAGTATTTATGCAAATCTATTTAGTTTTGTATTATATGCCAATTTAATTTTGTTATTAGCAGATTTATATTTGTTGTATACAATTTATTTCTACCTTTTTGTTGACAGACTGCTTTCTACACACTATGCAAGAATGCCAGTTTTGTCAGTGACATTGTTTTACGTTTGGTTAAAAGATTACGTTAGACATGATGAATTTCAGTAAGCTTTTGAACCCATGTTAACCGTGGTGAGTTCATGCATTATTATTACTTAAACCTGGACAGTCCTAAATTCATTGGCTGATGCATTGGTGCATCCCTACTTACTTTATTTAAAAGTCTATCATTATCCAGTGTTTGAACTTGGGTTTGACTTTTTTCTGAGAATCTTTAACACACTTAAAGTGATAGTTAGACCAAAAAAAATGTTTTTTTTTATCCATGCAGTGAAAGTTGTTTGGTTTTCTTCATTCATTCTTTAAAGTATATTTCCACAATAGAAAGAAAGTCATACTGGCTTGAAATGACATGAAGGTGAGCAATTGTTGGGTCAGCTATCCTGCTTTAACATTGCCAGGCTGTTTTTAGACTCAGTCCATCTCTGTTTTCCAGTATGAGCGCTACCAGCGATACGCAGCGGAGGAGTGTGTTCTTCAGATGGGAGGAGTTCTGTGTCCCGCCCCAGGATGTGGTGCCGGGCTACTTCCTGTGGATGATGGCAGGAGAGTCTGCTGTGAGTTGGGGAATGGACTCGGCTGTGGGGTAAGACCTTCTCCACTCACCTCACAACAGCTTTCACTGTAATATGCAAAGACTGCTATCAGTAAGCCATTTGTAGATCAATTTCCCCAAACAGCATAAACACTGTCATGCTCTGTGGCACTATTAAAACACTGAA
This sequence comes from Oxygymnocypris stewartii, assembly GCA_003573665.1. Classification (NCBI taxonomy): domain Eukaryota; kingdom Metazoa; phylum Chordata; class Actinopteri; order Cypriniformes; family Cyprinidae; genus Oxygymnocypris; species Oxygymnocypris stewartii. The sequence continues at coordinate 142,814 of QVTF01025790.1, read as the reverse complement.
ACTGAAAACGGTTTGTTTGTGAATCCCCACCAGCCCCCAAGTCGTTATTTCTGCTATTACTCTATTCTGTGACACTAGTGGTGTAGAAATTACACACTTCAGCTTTAAAATATGTGTTGGGTTGAGTTTTGTATAGAGAGTTTTGTTACAGTCTGCATTTGTACAAACCTTTGACCGAGTATATCCCAGTTTGGGATGGCATTCATGTGTGAGAGGACAGTTTTTTTTCTTCCCTGCCCTCTATCGCTTGCATACTCCACTCATCCAATCACGGCACGATTAAGATGTAATTACCAAACAATTTGCATGATGTTTTCTAATTAGCCAGTCGATTAAAGATTAGGGTGCAGTTCAGCTGCCATTAGCACCGACTGATTGCATGTTTGCAAACACAAACATCCTCATTCCAGTGGGACGAAACCCCATATCTGTGCTTCTGTCAAAGGTGCAGCCTGCATCACAGAGTGCTGCCTGAAAGCCGTTTGTTGTCATGGACAGTGGTTTTGAGCTGTAGGCGGGCCTTAGACCTAGATGTATTTGATTAATTACATTGGTGTTTGTATGTTTCACACAAAGCATGGTTTTGGGACACAGAGACACAATTTTGGAAACTGTATTTCTAACAAAACAAAACAAAAGCATCTTCACACATTTGAACTGTATTTTGCAGACTTTTAAGACTTTTGAAATAAAATATCAAAACTAAACTTTGTGCAAATACCTATGAATACTAATTTAATCTCATGTAATCACATTGGTATAGTTTTAGCGTTATATCAGTATAGTTTTAAGCAGTAACATAGTATAGGGACCATAGTATATTAGTATAGGGGCCAATTCTCACTATTTGTTCTTATTAGCATGCCTATTATTAACACACTGGCTGTTTATTAGTACTTATACAACACATATTCTGCATAACCATATTCTACTTCCCTAATCCTACCCAATAATACTTACTAACTATTAATAAGCAGCAAATTAGGAGTTTATTGAGGCAAAAGGAATAGTTAAATGGTTGTTAATAGTGAGAATTGGATCTTAAAATAAAGTGTGACCATTTGATCTGTAGATGGGCATTAGACAAAGGTGTATTTGCCTGAGCAACGATTCAGTTAATTATGTTGAGATTGTATAAGTATTGTTCTATAGAAATAAAAATGAAAAACAGTTTTTGGTAACAGGATTGCAAAACAAAACATACTGTAGTGGGCAAACTGTGTTTTGTTGTTGTTGCTGCTGTTTTTTGTTTCCTAAATTTTTTTTGCAAAAGTTTTTATTATTATTTATTATTATTATTTTCAAAATAAAATACATTTGGTAAAATAAAAAAAGCAGATGGGCAAACAGAATATTTCAAAATAGAATAAACTAGGTAACAGAATTTCAAAGCAAAACATGATGGCCAAACTACTTATTGTTGTTGTTTTTTGTTCTGATTAGTGCTGTCAAACAATTAATCACGATTTAATAAAAAATAAAAGTTTTTGTTTGCATAATATATGTCTGTATACTGTGTATATTTATTATGTAAATATAAATACACACACACATGCATGTATATATATTTAAGAAAAATAAATTGTTTATATAATAAATATATTTTTATATAATATAAAATATAATTGTATAAATGTATATACATGTCATTTTTTTATAAATATATACTGTATGCGCATGTGTGTCTGTGTGTGTGGGGTGTGTGTGTGTGTGTGTGTGTGTGTGTGTGTGTGCTGCTGTACATAGCCATCGGTCAAATCCAGTCTGTGAATGTGGGATCTACCTATACATATCTATGGTGGACAAGCAACACTACTGTGCAAAAATCCTAGGCCGATAGTATTTTACACCGACAAAAGCCAGCCGGTTTTAAGCCAGTTATTTCTATCTTTTGCTGTAGTGTCAGGTAGCTTTGCAGGTAGTTTCTTGAAGCGTGTTGGAGATGTTTCCCCAGTTCTTCTGGATTTAGTCTGTCTCGGTTTGTTTTGTTTCTTCATCCAGACAGACTGGATCATGATCAGATCTCTGAGGAACACTGGCTATTGTCAGACAAAAATCTCACTGGATTATTACAAATAATGGTAAAATTAATGTTTGGAAATGTAAACTGATTTTTCCTACTGACACACTAAAGCAAAAGATAGAAATAACTGACTTAAGCCTTTTTTTGCTGGTGAAAATACTAATAGCCTAAGACTTTTGCACAGTAGTGTATATATTAAAACTTCTTCTAATGCATTTTTGATAATAAGATCACATTGGCTAATGTTATGCACTGGTGTACTTTCAGCTTTGATTTCATAATCCTTCTCTCTTGTTGGTGGATTGGAGTGTAATTTTGTGTTTGTTTATAAATTGGGAATTTGGAGAGCTCGTCCCTTATCTTCTAACCATACCTGCTTTTACAGTATCAGTGTGAGAGCAGTGTGAGAGGGAAAGCGTGTGTCCGGTTTCTGACAGTGATGGCGTGGTCAGCGCCGCGTCTGTGAGCCGCAGATAAGACTTTATTAGAGTTGGCGTTAATGAACTGTTGGCACCACCACACACATATACCAACGATGGCACATAAAAACACGGACACAAAAAACGGGCAGTTTTTACACGCTCTGGACCTGAGGGACACCTTGCAGCCTACCTGTCCTACTTCGCTTACAGAAAAATCAATATATCCTCTCTCTATATCTCCTCTGCCGTTTTATACAGCCTTCGTCTCTTTTGTTTGGGGTTTAGGGGCCCTGTATCAGCACTGTGTGTTGAATACTTGAGTTGATCTCGCTGTGAGCCGCTGGCAATAGAGACATTTCTGGTTTTAGTGTGTATGACTTCAGGAGGGTTTGTTTCTGTGGTTTACAGTAAGTGTGAACTATCAGCTTTCAGCATCATGAGAAGCAAGATTAGCTCACCGGTCTCTAGTGATAGAGAAAAATCTGTCAACCTTGGCGATGAAGTGCCATGCTGTACTAATTGAGCTACTGAAACAAGAGTAAAAAAAAAACATGGAAATAAAACAGATTATAGGTGTATGTTTTACAATAAAATACAATTTCAGTTTTTCTACTTAAAAAATTCACATTTAATTCAAATTTGTTACTTTTTTATGCATGTTTTTTTCTCAGTAAAGATTATTTCAAAGTAAATTCTACAATATATTTGTTTCTGTGTGTATTATTTCACTGCATTATTAACAATGATGAATTTAAATATGTTTTTATTCTTATATGCTGTACAAATGATAACATATCAAATATGTGTCTTTATATCACGTCCTAAAGAATCTTTGGGATCTATATGACCCCGAATAACTTATGTGTAAAGTCTACTTAAGGAGTGATTAAGGGTTAAATATCTTAATTTAACTAAGGCCTAGTCCTGGCTTAAGCTAAGCCCTGTTTGTGAAACCAGGCTTTAATATTATAAATGAGTCTATTTAAATGAAATCATTATGTAAATATAAATAAACAAATTAAGTTGTGTCCAAAGTTTTTGAATAAACCTCTTGAATGAATGATTCAGGCATGAAATACATTATAACAGTCACTGGTCGGCACTTAATGTAACATAATATTTTAAGCGTAACATTAGTTCCAAATGTCAATTACTAATTTTGATCACGGCTGCTGCAACATCAGAGTCTGTATCCGGACTATAAAATGTTTCCCAATACTTTCGTCATTTAAGTTAATACAGAAATGTAGCCTACTGTCGACTGTTTCAAACATAAAGCTTACACGATGAGCGCTGCCCTCTCCGAATCAAGGGCTGCGCAGAAGCAGGTTTAAATATTCCGATGCGATTTCAAAAGTTCAACTGACAGAAGAATCACCATCATTTAGGAATAAGATTGCGTGTGTTTGAATCAAGATCGCAATCGAGATCTATTTCTCGTGCATAGCATTTATAGCGTATGCATTTTTGTAATCTGTCATATTTTTACCAGACCTCAAAAGTAACCCGGGCGCCTTAATTATTTTACCTTAATTATACCTTAATTCAGGCTAAACCGACCCTGTTATTTGTACAAGAGAGGAGTAGGGCTAAGCAATAATACAAAAATTAAACCATCTCAAAATTAAAGTAGTTAAATTTTGATAAAAGTGTCGAAATATTTTTTTTCGAATAAACTCATTAAATTATGAGAATAAACTTAAATTACAAGAAACCGTCTTTAAATTTCAACGAAAAAGACGTAATATTTCAAGAAAAAAGTTAAAATAAAATGCTGAGAATATACTTATTACATTTTGAGAGAAATCTAAATAAAATGTTAAGATAAACAAAACAAAAAACTCAAATAAAAAAAGAACAAGTTGAAAAGAAAATGTGGAGAATAAACTTGTCAGGTTCATTTAATTGTTAGGTTAATTTAATTGTTTTTATTATTGATTGGCCCTAATCCTCTTCTGTATATTTGCAACCCCATTTTTCTGAAATACACTGGAAAAAAATGGTGTAGAATTTCCAGTGCATTACACAAATGATTACAAGGAAACAGCAAGTAACTAACTTTTGCTGATATTTTGTTTACAAAAAAACCCAACATTTATTTTATTATTCTTTTACTACACGCCACATTTTGTAGTAAACTACAACATTAATAAAAAACAAAATAAAAATGAATACATTTAATTACATTACATTACATTTGACCTAAATCTAAGATGGACAGTATTCTCTGGAGGTTAAGCAGCTTCTTTTCAGATTTTTTCCCCCGAAAAATAAGAAAACCTTGACTTCATGTTTCAACGTTCCAAGCCCTGTTTTGTGCCCTAATTGTGGGAAATGTCAGGTAACTCAATGAAGCGTGTTTTTTTAAATGGCATGTTATTAGGTGGTTACGAAGTGAGAAGCTGTTCTGTACAATCTGTCTGTTCTCTCATTGTGTCTCTGGGACAGTGAGCCGGGTGTCAGAAAGATGCTATTATTGCCTTGAAGCCGTACATTTGGGTCAGGGCTGTGAGCGTGTGTTTGTGAGAGAGAAATCAGTCTGGCAGATGATCAGAGAAGTCTCTCTCTCTAAGGGCTCTTTCAGCGTTTCACTCTGACGTTCTTATTTAACACACATCAGACTGCCACTGTCAGATCCTTTATAAGTCTACACACACACACACGCGCGTGCAAACAGAGTTGACTGCATTTATAAACCCTGTAGCATAGATCAAAGCATCCTATAGCACAGTCCCCACAATGTTTTGTTCGTGTGCAGAATGTAAAAGTGACAACATCTATGACAAAATGTTCTCTATAAATCAGTGATGTTGTAATTACAACTTTTGCATTAGGTATTTCTGTACACTAATCAACTGCAATTCGGTGTATAAATATATATATGCATACATGCATACATTGAACCACTAATGGCAGATGGACTGCCCTGGCGATGCTTTTCATATTTTTTTAAACCTCGACCGTGTTATTTACTTGGCAGTCAATGGGACAGTCACAAGCCTCCTGGTTTTTATCCAAAATATCTTAAATTGTGTTCCCGAAGACGAACAAAGCTTTTATGGAGTTCGTACGATATGCCGGTAAGTGAAAAATGACATGATTTTCTTTTTTTTTGGGGGGGGGGGAACTATAGAACTATAGTGTTAAACCAAGTCTCTACATTTCTCAAACAGAACAGCTTCCTGGACAGCAAACAATCTGGCTTCAGAAGTGGGCATTCGACCGAAACTACCTTGCCTCTCAGTTGTTGAAGACCTAAGACTTGCAAGAACGGCTTCCAAGTCTTCATTTCTTGTCTTGCTGGATAAGTCCGCTGCTTTTGATACGGTCAACCACCAAATCCTCCTGTCAACCCAATTGAGAAAGGGCATCTCAGGAACCGCACTCCTGTGGTTTGAGTCTTACCTCTCAGATAGGTCCTTCAAAGTATCTTGGAGAGGTGAGGTATCCAAGTCACAACATCTAGCTACAGGGGTGCCACAGGGCTCAGTTCTTGGACCACTTCTCTTTTCTGTCTACATGGCTTCACTAGGTTCTGTCATTCAGAAACATGGCTTTTCATATCACTGCTATGCTGATGACACTCAACTCTATCTCTCATTCTATCCTGATGATCTGACGATAGCTGCTCACATCTCAGCATGTCTAGCAGACATTTCTTGCTGGATGAAGGACCATCACCTTCCACTCAACCTAGCTAAGAACTGCTTGTAGTTTCAGTAAACCCATCACTTCATCACAATTTCACCTTCCAGTTAGGCTCATCAACCATAACTCCTTCAAAAACAGCCAGAAACCTTGGAGTTGTGATTGATGATAAGCTACATTTATCAGATCACATTGCAAAAACTGCCCAGTCCTGCATATTTGTTGTATACAATATTAAGAAGATCAGGCCCTTTCTTTCAGAACATGCAACACAACTCCTTGTTCAAGCTTTTGTTCTGTGCAGACTTGACTATTGCAATGCTCTCTTGGCAGGTCTTCCAGCCAATTCCTTCAAACCTCTAAAATTAATCCAAAATGGCGCTGCAAGATTAATCTTTAATGAGCTGAAAAGAACGCACGTCACACCTCTGTTCATCAATGTGCACTGGCTACAAATAGCTGCTCGCATTAAATTCAAGGCATTAATGTTTGCCTACAGAACCACCTCTGGCTCTGTACCCCTTTACCTAAATTCATTACTTCAGACTTATATGCCCTCTAGAAGCTTGCGTTCTGCAAGTGAACGACGCATTACTGTACCATCCCAAAGAGGCACAAAATCACTTTCACTGACTTTTTCATTAACTGTTCCCATCTGGTGGAATGATCTGCCCAACTCAATCCGAGCAGCTGAATCCTTACCCATCTTCAAGAAACGGCTAAAAACACATCTCTTCCATCTTTATTTGACCCTCTAACTCTAGCACTCTCTATTCTAAATCTATTTTATCTATCGGTCTTTTTTTTTATAAAAAAAAAAAAAAAACACACACTTGACCCTCTATCAATTGCATATTTATTCTCTAACTTCTAGCTGTTCTTGAAAAACTAACACCAGCTTTTTTTTTTCTATCTACTTGTTTATTTAAAGAAGTTTTATTTATTTTTTTTATCTACTTGTTTCTTTAAAAAAATAAAACTTACTACGTGTACTGTGTTCGGCTAACTAACTGAGACTCATATCGCTTGCATGTTGTTGCTCTTTTGTTGGTTTTGATTGCTATATATATATATATATATATATACATATACACAGTGCCCTCCATAAGTATGGGAACAGTAAAGACAACATTGCTCTGTTGGCTGTGGAGTCAAGACATTTGTAAATATGATTAAAAGATGAATATGAGACAAAACTACAGAATGTCACATTTTATTATTAGCCGTTTCAACACATACATGTTTTACCAAATAAAAATAACAGCACTTTTAGAGTTCATCCCACTCATTGATGTGAGCAAGAGTGTTGGGACAGTTGAACATAAGGCAGATATAAAAGATTAAAAGCTATTTTTTAGTAGCAGATCCCTTCTGCAGAATCACAGCAGTGAGTCTGTGACACATAGACATCACCAGACTCTTGATCTCATCCTTTGAAATACTTTTCCCAGCCTTTAATGCAGCCAATTCCAATTGTTGCTTGTTTTGGGGAGTTTCTGCTTTTACTCTCCTCTTCAGCTGCTGAAATTCATGTTCAATCAGATTTAAATTTGGAGATTGACTTGGGCAATCTAAGACTTTCCATTTCTTTGCCCTTATAAACTCATTGACTGAACTGGCCGGGTGTTTTGTGGTCATTGTTCTGATGCAATATGAAGCACTTTCCAATGAATCTGGTGGCATTTTCTTGAATATTAGTAGGCAAGATGGTTTTGTACCCTTCCAAATTAATTATTCTACTGTCATCATACATTAGGTCATCAGTAAAGATGAGACGGCCTGTTCCAGAGACAGCCATGCATGCCCATGCCATGACAGCACCTCCACCATGCTTTACAGATGAGGCTGTATGCTTGCGATTATTTGCAGTTCCCTTTTTCCTCCACATTTTTGCTTTCCCATCACTTAGATAAAGGTTCATCTTTGTCTCATCAGTCCATAGACACAGTTCCAAAACTCTTCTGTCTCACCTTTGTGTTTGTTTGCAAACTCTAATCTTTGTCTTTCTATTTTTGGTGCTGGTCAGAGGTTTGCATCTTGCTGTGTAGCATCTGTAATTCTGTGTCCAAGTCTCCTGAGGACAGTAGATTGTCAGAGCATCACCCCAGCTTTCTGGAAGTTGTTGCTGATTTTACAGACGCATCTTTTAGGGTTCATTTTCATCGATTTTTTTGATGGTATTCTGCTTACCTTGGTTGTAACGAGTGGTTGTTTGAGTTACTGTTGCCTTTCTATCATCTCTAACCAGTCTGCCCATTCTCCTCTGACCTCTGACATCAACAAGGCATTTTCGTCCACACAACTGCCGCTCACGGGATATTTTCTTTTTTTCGGACCATTCTCTGTAAACCCTAGAGATGGTTGTGTGTGAAAATCCCAGTAGATCAGCAGTTTTTGAAATACTCAGACCAGCTCGCCTGGCACCAACAACCCTTCCACGTTCAAAGTCACTTAAATCCCCTTTCTTCCCCATTCTGATGCTCGGTTTGAACTTTAGCAAGTCATCTTCATCACATCTAGATTCCTAGATGCATTGAGTTGCTGCCATGTGATTGGCTGATTAGCAATTTGTGTTACCAAGCAATTGAACAGGTGTACCTAATAAAGTGGTTGGTGAGTGTGTGTATATATATATATATATATATATATCACAATATACTAATACTGTGTAGCAATTACTTCTGATGTAAGCTAAACTAAACTAAATAAAACAAATAATTAAATTAAATTAACAACTCTATCTGTCCAAATATACAGATGTCAGTGTTTCCCCTGGTAATCTAGCATTACTTAATTAATTAAAATAATAAATCCTAAGAAAATATGTACAAATTCTTAAAAATGTCTCAAATTAAATAGTGAATTTCCCTATTTGGGAAATATAGAAATGGCTTTTTTGTTTGTTTGTTTTAAATCCCTATCCAGATAATGATGAATAGTTAAAAAAGTTATGGAAATGCATAAGCCAAAAGGTTTAGGGTCCTACTTTTAGCCCATATATTTAACAAACATATACTGGAGGAGTGATGACGCTGAGCTTTGTGAATGCCGAGCGTTCTGATTCTGTGCAGTTCTGCGTTCACACATTCCCATGTTGAAATGCATAGTAGAGATGAGACCTGTCTTAATTCAAATATCACTTTGCTCAAAAAGTAAAGACTTTGTTCAGGACTGCAAAGGGGCATTCATTTCACACTAAGGGTTTCACAATGTTCCATGCTCCGCATCAAACACGTCCTTCTCATCTCTCACGCCACAGAAAATGACTGCGCTGGAGAAGGACACCAACCATGTGGGTAATAAACATGAATGGTGGCACATCTGAGAGAGGACAAATGAGAACAGGGCTGAAAAAAGTAGAAAGAAGTGGCTGTCAAAAGAACTCTGTTTTCTCATCATTACTGAGGAAGGGGAAAACAAAGAAGCATCTGTCTCTAGACCTTGAGAGGAGGATCTGTCTTGAGCAGCAGAAATAATAAAGCAAAAATATGATGTGATGCTTCCTGCTTCACAGTCTGGATCTCTGAAGAAATACTAAATCAGTGGAGCTTCGAAAGAGCTGTAGAGGAAGAGTATGCTAAACCACTGAGAATACTTCCTCACTTAAAACGCTCGCTGACAGGACAGGAATGGAGAAAGCATGCCCCCTTGTGTATGTTTTAGGTGCAGCATGAATGTGCATATGTGCTACTTGCATCATAAAATGTATGATAATTCAAACAGTGTCAGACCACTCATATAGAAAGCACCAACCACAGAGCCAAAGTGTGAACAGTTTTTTTAGGGAATTCATCCTGTTATAAATGGCTTACTTATGGTCAGTGTTGTTAACTAAAACTACAACTATTAAACCTAAATATATATATATATATATATATATATATTAATATTAGATGAAAAACTTCAATGAAAATGTAAAATACAACTTTAAGTACTAAAATAAAAATATATAGAAATATTTTTAAAAGAAAAATTACGAAACCACATAATGAAATTACTGAAACTTTTAATATAAATATAAAAAAACTTCTTCAAAAGCACTAACAAATTATATAATAGTTTCTGAATAATACTAAAAATAACACTTCTAGTTGTCTCCGCACATTAAAATGGAATAGTGAGAGTATTTTACTGTATTTTATTTTTTTTACCTGTAAAGACAAAATAAAATGACATCCCATAGCAACATATTTTCCATCCATAAAATGACATATTTCAGTAAAACACAATATTGAGCATCAAGTAATGTAAGAAGGGACTTTAATCCTTTTAATCTTGAAGAGAGTGAAACATGTTAGGAAATGTCCATTTACATGTTGTAAATGTGTGTGTGTGTGTGTGTGTGTGTGTGTGTGCGTGCGTGCGTGCGTGCGTGCGTGCTTGCGTGCGTTTGCGTGTCGTGCGTGCGTGTCGTGCGTGCGTGTCATGCGTACGTGTTGTTCGTGTCGTGCGTGCCGTGCATGTGTGTGTGTGTGTGTGTATTTTTCTTTTCTACTCTTTGGCATCATTTTTTTACAATTTGGCCAGACTGCTAAAGGTAAAACTGCACAGAATTAATGAAAAGAAGCCATTAAGATAACACTTGGCTTTAAGCCTTTATATATAAAGCAATATAAAATATTTTGAATGCATTAATTATATAATGTATTAGCATGAGCTTCATGATAATACATTATGATTAGATCTATCAAACTATTAATCACGATTAATACCATGAAAAAAAATTGTTTACATAATACATGTGTGTACTATGTATATTTATTATTTATTATTATGTATGTATAATACACATATATACAGTATACATATTTGAAAATATTTGCATGTGTGTATATATATATATATATATATATATATATATATATATACACATATTTATATTATATATATCATATAAATAGTATATTATAATAGTATAATAGTATATTTAATATAAATATTCTATATAGTGAATTATACATAAAGACTTCACGTTTAAGTGTTTCCATAATTATAAAGTGCTCAATAACATACACTTTACTATTAACATAAAATTACTATTACAAAATTAATTTGCTGATGATACTGTGGTTCTGGGCCTCATTAACAACAATGATTAGGCTGCATACTTGGAGGAGGTAGAGAGACTCACATCATGGTGCCAGGACAACTGTCTCTCTCTGAACGTGAGCAAAACTAAGGAGCTGATCGTGGACTTCAGGAAGAGACAGCAGCGGCCCTACACCCCTCTTATGATCAGTGGGACCCCTGTGGAGAGGGTGAGCAGCTTCAAGTACCTCGGTGTAAACATCTCCGAGGACCTGACTTGGACTGCACACATTCAGACTCAGGTTAAGAAAGCCAGGCAAAGACTGTACCATCTGCGACAGCTGAGGAAATTCAGGGTCTCACCAGCAATCCTGAAAACTTTCTACTCAGGGGCCATAGAAAATGTATTGACTCAGTGCATCTCAGTGTGGTATGGTAATTCCTCAAACCAGGACTGCAAAGCTCTACAGAGAGTCGTGCGCTTAGCTGAGCGCATCTCAGGGTCTGCTCTGCCCTCTCTGCAGGGCATCTACCTCAAACGCTGCAAAAGCAGATCTGCTAAAATCCTCAAAGACTCAAATCACCCCGGTAACCATCTTTTCCGTTTACTGCCATCTGGCAAGCGCTTCAGGAGCATGATGGCAAAAACTGAGAGACTGAGGAGGAGCTTCTTCCCTCAGGCCATCAGGCTCCTAAACACAAACCCAGTCTCATAAACATTTACAAGACTCATTATTAACTGTAAAACATTCACTATTCTCATCATCCGTATTGCTGCTATGTGTACATACCCGGTACAACCCATTTGCACATCCCTGTTTATATTACTATTTATTAAGTCCCAGTATACTGTTTTTGCACATCTTATTTGTTTTGCACTTTTTATTCTATTGTTTTAGTATTTTCTTTGGGTTTTTTTTACCTAGATTTACATATATGCTCTTGTGTTGTGTTACTTTTATTATTTTTTTTTTTATTATTCTTTTGAACTGTCCACTGAGCGGACCTGATTTGATTTACATTTCACTTCTGATTATACCCTGTATAATTTAGTATGTGACGAATAAAGAAACCTTTAACCTTGAACAAGCTGTGACTTGTAGCGGTCAGTAGTAAGTGGTTTGCTGTTTGTGTCAGTTTGTGTTTTGCAGGGACTGTAAGGCAGAGTATCACGAGGGCCCTTGCAGACAGAGGACACACACGGCAACAGGAAGTGCCCTACAGGTGAGGACTTCACACTTTTAATATTAGTTCATCTCATATGCATGGACTCAGTTCAATGTATGTTGGCTAGATATCATCAGTCATCCCAAAAGGTGAAAATCTGCTTAAATATTCTCGAGCGGCCTTCTCGAGACATTCTAGTCGTAATAATGTCAGTGCAGGACAATGCCTACAAGCCATTCACAAATCACCTGATTCATAAAAGAATCATATAAGAGAGGAATTTAAAGCTCTTTAAGATCAAATCTGTCTTTCTCACTGTGCTGTGTTTGATCCCTGCGGTGTGTGTGTGTGTGTGTGTGTGTGTGTGTGTGTGTGTTTCAGGGTTATATTGTTGATGAAGATGCAGCTCTTCGTGCTCGCTGGGAACAGGCCTCACAGGAGACTATAGACGAAACCACTCACCCCTGCCCCAAATGCCAAGTTCCTGTGGAAAAAAATGGTTTGAATAGTTTTTTTTAACCTTTATCTAGTTTGTCAAGGACTATTAGTAACTCATTACATGTAATCTGGATTACATAATCAGATTCCGAAAGAGCTTGTAATTAGATTAGATTATATTTAAAAATAGTCAAAACATTTTATTACATGATTGCGTAATATTGACACAATGGCAGTAAATTATTCATAAACACAAAGTTCTCTAGTGTCAAACTCTAGACGGCGCAGTCCGATAGGTCTAACTCAATCTGACATAATGACATCATTATTACACGGCACAGCTGATTGGTTCTCTCCTGCATCGGTAGCCAATGAGCTCGCTGCTCAACATTCAAATACTTGACTAGTGCTTGCTGTAACAGTTGCAGTGCGCTTCAGAAACCCTCCACCTTCCCCAGCTCCACCTGTATAGGTCTGCTACGAGGCGATCATGTATGCTATATATATGTGCAGGCGCGGTATTTCTTACATTCTCACAGCAGCTTGTTGTGGCTGTATTGGCAGTAGTAAGTCTCTGTACTTGCTCTAACGCAGCAGCAGCGTAGCAGATCTATTCCACCAAGACCAAACACATTAACATTGTCATGTACATTACCATGCAAATCACTCCAAGAGTTGTCATGACAGATGGCTTAAAGGGTTAGTTCACCCCAAAATGAAAATGATCTCATGGATTACTCTCCCTCATGTCGTTCCAAACCCTTAAGACCTTTTTTCATCTTCGGAACACAAATTAAGATATTTTTGATGAAATCGGAGAGAGATCTCTGACCCTCCATAGACAGCAATGTTCCCAGGTCCAGAAACGTAGTAAGGACATTAATAAAACTGTCCTAGTGACATCAGTGGCTCAACTTCAGTTTTGTGATGCTACGAGAATACTTTTTTTTGTGCAAAGAAATAAAAAATAAAAATTTACTCAACCATTCTTCTCCCCCGAGTTATGTCTTCCGCCATTTATGGAAGAACCTTTATTTTTAAGAGTGTTTTGATAGCCCAACAAGGTTTTCAGGGTATCTCTGTGAAAAACCTCTTTTGTATCTTTAATTTTTAAGTGTACTATTTAAAAAAATGTTGATATTATACTGTATGTGAACACTGAATAAATGCATGAATATTTACAATATCTCACAGACCGCTCAATCGTTGATAAGTTATCTTTGTTTTGATCTTTTACCTTGGAAGCTGCACTTTAAATATCCAGTTTCTTGTCTTGCTCAGGTGGCTGTATGCACATGGTGTGTCCGCGTCCGCAGTGTAAGTTTGAATGGTGCTGGCTCTGTCGTGAGGAGTGGAACAGAGAATGCATGGGCAACCACTGGTTCGGATGAGCCAGATACGCTCTCACATGAGCTAAACTCAGGAATGAAGCCAAATGGAAAACTCGCAGGACTCTAGCCAATCATTAGCAAGTCGAACCATTAGCACTGTTGTGAGGTACATATCATGAAATGCTGCTGACATTCAAACGTATCTGTGGTAACCACAAATAATTTAGGTGTGATGGAATAAAATTCTAGTGTTATTAAAATGTTTCAATGAAATTCTGAGTCATGTTCTCCTTTCATTTATCGAATTCTATCATATTGATTAGCTAATTGGAGTATTAATGACTGCACTTAATCATAATGAAAGCGGTTTAAGTTTTTCTCACCCTAATCTTATCTTATTTTATTGTATTTAGTATTTTATTTCTGTGATATAAAGCTGAATTTTCAGCATTACTCCAGTTTTCAGTGTCACATGATCTTTCAGAAATCATACTAATAGGTTGATTTGCTGCTCAAGAAACATTTATATTTATAAACATTAAAACAGTTGTGCTGCTTGACATTTTTGTGGAAAGTGAGATAAAGTCCGAAAGTAACAGTATTTATTTGAAGTTGAAATCTTTTAAAATGTCTTTATGATGTTACTATAAATGTGTTTACTGGCACTTTAATTCATTCTTACTTAATAAAAGTGATAATTTGTTGTTGTTTTTTGGTGGTGGTGGGGGGGGGGGGGGCACTATAGGATCACATATTTTTGTGGATGTGTAAAAATGAGCTCTGACAAAAATTCAGTTACATTATGATTCATGATCAAAGTTGAAAAAATCTCAATACGGACAATCAATTTGAACTAAAGGGATATTTTACATTATCAGGCTTGAGAACTGTATGTAGAAAAAAAAACTGAATTATAAGGCTCCACCTGTTCTCGGTCTATGTTATGATTTTATTTTCCATAATTGTCAGCTTGTCTGATTGTGGTGTTTTCCATTGCTGATGTAATTTGACATCTGTCAATGCATGATGCCATTGCATTCCTTTCATGTCAATCATTTACTGCTGCAGTCTCTCACGGTTGTCTGCTCATCAGTATCAGCAGGGCTGGATTATGAACCGGACCAGCAGGGCCAGTGTCCCGAGAAAATGAACACCAAGGCCCTCAAATCCAGCCCAAGACTGAAAGAAGTGATAAAAAACGTGTTTATGCTACTTAAATAGACTGAGTTTGTGTTGTTAGCTTAGAAAAGTATAGGTATGATCATATGATGATTAGATGGCCCTTGGTGGTCATTATCTGTTAAAACAGGACACTCAGCACTGGTGTCATAAACATAACACAACCTAAACATAATCCTCTGCTGTTGCCCTGCGACCTCTAGTTAAACATGAGATATATGATAGTTCATTATGATTTATTACAGGGAGGGTGTAACTGGATGTCTAACACACGTGTGCTTAACGACTCACAGTAAAGAGTAACTGAGAAACAAATCATCTGAAGACAAACATCCTGTTATTAAAGACGTCAAGAGCGCTCCGCTCGATATGCAGGCTATACTGATGTGAAGCTGCTGGTTTTCTGCTCTACTGGCTCCATTGCACTTCTGTTTTAGGCTGTAAGTTAACTCTTCTAGAGGAGGTCTTCAGGTGCTCTCAGAAAAAGAATGAAGAGATTCGGTGGAGATGGACCTGACAGGTCTGATAACATTGAGCTTGAACTGACTGATGGAGTCTCTAGTCGGGTGAGGAAACAGCTTTCTGTCTTTGCATCAATCTGCTATATATTTATTTCTGAACTGTTCAGTGTTGGTGGGCGAAGTCTGTAAAATGTATGGTAAAACACCAACAACTGTGCCTGACAGCTCTTTATTGATTGTTCATATATTTCATTAATTGATATAATGTTCATATAACAATCATTTTTGTAATAAAATATGAAATGATTAAAAAACTAATTGGTGGAAAAGAGAGAGCCACATGTGAAGTCAAAGCTGACGTAAATACTGATATATTGGTAACTGACACAAAAATAATAAACATTACAATAAATAACAGTAAATAAAGTCAATGTATGGTTTTTCACAGTAAATTACAAGATGAGATTTATATATATATTTATTTATTTTTTACTTCCAAAAACTATTAAACACTTACTGTTAATCAATTACCGGTTTTGTTTTAAACAGGTTTTAAAATTACAGATTGTTTTTACTTAACTGACATTTTGAACTATTGTGTCTTTGGTGATGTTTGGCTGTGGTCAGTGCAGCCAGTCATTGCTTCAGTGTCTGTGGCATCAGTTAAAAATGTGGGGCGGTCAGTCGCTTACCTGGCATCCTATGCAAGAGGCCGCTGGAAACATGCTGCCCGCAAGCCTGTCAGGAAGAAACCCACAGGTATTTAAAATAAATGTTTGTTTTGTGGCCTTCAAAATGCCATGCCAATAAACTCTTTACCTGCTTTGTAAAATATGATTTTGATTAAATAGCCTACTCTTTAAAAAATAGTATTTTGATTTGATTACCCTAAGAAAAAGGTAGCGATAGCAGAACACTGATGGTATCAGAGGGCAATACCTCAGTAAGCCTAATTTGAAATAATATGCCATTTACAGAAAGTCATGCATCAGAGAAAGTATGGACTTTCTACTGTCAATAAATACACAGACACGCTGAAGCAATTCACAGGTTCACTCTCATTTCTCCGATTATTTACATACACTGACAGAAACAAAATACCATTCCTCTCCAGAATACCGAAGTGCATTAATTAAAAAATCACACTTCTGCTGTTTGAATAGACATAAATAACATTCTGTCGCAGATCTAGAAAGGTGGAGCTGGTGGAGGAGGAGGGTTTCAGAGGAACACTGATAGCTATGCTGCAGGACCAGCTTATGCACCTTATTTTGCAACCCTCCTCCATCCCCAACTCCTCCTTATGCAGATACATGATCACTTAACTGCTTGCCCACAGATATATATCATCTGTCCAGCTCATTGCTAAATTGTCCACATTTATTCTCAGTGCTATATGTGACCCTGGACCACAAACCCAGTCATAAGGGTAAATTTTTCGAAAATTATTCGTCATCTGAAAGCGAAATAAACAAGTTTTCTATTGATGTAAGGTTTGTTAGAACAATATTTGCCCGATATATAACTATTTGAAAATCTGGAGTCTGAGGTTGCAAAAAATATATAAATATTGAGAAAATTGCCTTTAAAGTTGACCACATGACGTTCTTAGCAATGCATATAATCAAAAAGGAAGTTTTGATATATTTACAGTAAGACATTTACAAAATATCTTTAATTAATATCCTAATGATTTTTGGCTTAAAAGAAAAATCGATAATTTTGACCCATACAATGTATTTTTGTCTACTGCTGCAAATATACCCCAGTGACTTAAGACTGGTTTTGTGGTCCAGGGTCACATATTACTTTACTTGAATATACAACTGATGCATGTAAAATATATGGCAATTGCTTAGGCTTCAGGGGGGTTCAAACTTCAGTGATGGTTGCCTGTGGATGACTCACAACTGAACCCTTCAGAGTGAAGCCTGTCGCCACATATAAAGTTCTCGAACAGAGTGGTCCTGACTGAACTGAAATTATTATATACTTATTGTGAGTGTAATATCCTAACTCGAAACCGTTGTCTTTGTAGAGGAATATGTAGGCAGCAAATATAATGGTCTTGCAACGGATGAAGACACTGTAGATGGACAGAAGATCCAGCTGAATAAAAGGCTTCTGGATCACTTTCGAGCTCTGGCGGCCAGCAATAAAGACACAGATGAGGTAACATGTGAAACATGATGTGGTTCCCCTTTGGTGAACTTTGGGAGAACATGATGTTTTATTTGTCATTGTCAAACAATTATATAGATTTTTTTTTCTTTCAGGTGGATCTGCAGTTTCTGAATGATGTTCTCACGAATGGAGCTGACCCAAACTCAGGAGATAAATATGGGCAAACAGCCCTACATGAGGTTAATGTTTGACTTCTTATGTAAGACAAATGCCATAAAATGTCATTCAGGGATTTAAATGTTCAGCTGATGCTTACATTTACATATTGGGAATATAGGTGACATTGTAAATCATTCACAGATGTTTGAGTTTATTAGTAGATATCTCGGGTATGGAACGTGGACGTGATGCGTTTTTTCCTGGAAAGAGGGGGAGATTTTCAGCGGGCCGATGCTTTTGGAGTGACGCCACTTCATGTAGCTGCAGCTCTGGATTATGAGGAGATGCTGCAGTTCCTGTTAGAAAGAGGAGGTGCATTTATGTGTGTTTATCAGGGTTCAGAAAAATTCAGAACTGTCTGTACAATCTCAGAAATAAAGAGTACAAAAGCTGTCACTGAGGCAGTACCTTTTCAAAAAAGTACCTTCACTGAGGCAGTACCTTTCACAAAAATATTAAGCAGCACAACTTTTTTCATCCTTGAAAATAGCAATAAATATCTCTTGAGCAGCAATTCAGCATATTAGCATGATTTCTAATGATGCTGATGAGGCCTATTTCTCTCAAATATTGTTCACAAATCTGTCTAAATCTGTGTTAGTGAGCACTTCTCCTTTGCCGAGATAATTCATCCACCTCACAGGTGTGGTATATCAAGATGCTGATTAGACAGCATGATTATTGCACAGGTGTGCCTTAGGCTGGCCACAATAAAAGGCTACTCTAAAATGTGCAGTTTTATCACACAGCACAATGCCACAGATGTCGCATATTTTCAGGGAGCGTGCAATTGGCATGCTGAGTGCAGGAATGTCCACCAGAGCTGTTGCCTGTGAATGGAATGTTCATTTCTCTACCATAAGCCGCCAAATCCAGCATCTTCACCTCCAAGATCGTCTGAGACCAGCTGCTGCAACAATCGGTTTGCATAACCAAACAATTTCTGCACAAACTGTCAGAAACTGTCTCAGGGAAGCTCATCTGCATGCTTGTTGTCCTCATCGGGGTCTCGACCTGACTGTAGTTCGTCATCGT
Organism: Oxygymnocypris stewartii; assembly: GCA_003573665.1. Classification (NCBI taxonomy): domain Eukaryota; kingdom Metazoa; phylum Chordata; class Actinopteri; order Cypriniformes; family Cyprinidae; genus Oxygymnocypris; species Oxygymnocypris stewartii. The sequence continues at coordinate 123,739 of QVTF01025790.1, read as the reverse complement.
AACCGTCTTGAGTGGGCAAATGCTCACATTCGATGGTTTCTGGCACTTTGGAGAGGTGTTCCTGTGTGGCTCAGTGGTAGAGCATTGCGTCAGCTGCGCAAAAGGTTGTGGGTTCGATTCCCAGGAAACACACATACTAAAGAAAAATGTATAGCCTGAATGCAATTGTAAGTCGCTTTGGATAAAAGCGTCTGCTAAATGCATAAATGAAAATGTAAATGTTCCCTTCACGGATGAATCCCGGTTTTCACTGTACAGGGCAGATGGCAGACAGCGTGTATGGTGTCATGTGGGTGAGTGGTTTGCTGATATCAACGTTGTGGATCGAGTGGCCCATGGTGGTGGTGGGGTTATGGTATGGGGAGGCGTATGTTATGGACAACAGACACAGGTTGATTTTATTGATGCCATTTTGAATGCAAAGAGATACCGTGATGAGATCCTGAGGCCCATTGTTCTGCCATTTATCAACGACCATCACCTCATGTTGCAGCATGATAATGCACGGCCCCATGTTGCAAGGATCTGTACACAATTCCTGGAAGCTAAAAACATCCCAGTTCTTGCATGGCCAGCATACTCACCGGACATGTCACCCATTGAGCATGTTTGGGATGCTCTGGATTGGCGTATACGACAGCGTGTTCCAGTTCCTCCCAATATCCAACTTCGCACAGCCATTGAAGAGGAGTGTACCAACATTCCACAGGCCACAATCAACAACCTGATCAACTCTATGCGAAGGAGATGTGTTGCACTGAGTGAGGCAAATGGTGATCACCCCATTTCTAATCTGTCTAATCAGCATCTTGACATGTCACACCTGTGATGTGGATGGATGGATTATCTTGGCAAAGGAGAAGTGCTCACTAACACAGATTTAGACAGATTTGTGAACAATATTTGAGAGAAATAGGCCTTTTGTGTACTTAAAAAAAGTCTTAGATCTTTGAGTTCAGCTCATAAAAAATGGGGCAAAAACAAAAGTGTTGCGTTTATAATTTTGTTCAGTATATATATTAAAACATTAAAATACATATATAAATGGTTCCAAACTTTTGACTGGTGCAGTTTCCTGGAAGAAAAAAGGAAGATACATTTTATTTTATTATAATTTTTTTTCTTCCTGAAATCAGCCATATGTATATTTTGTAGTGGTGGGCCGTTATCGGCGTTAACATGCTGCGTTAACGCGAGACTCTTATCGGGCGATAAAAAAAATATCGCCGTTAATCTATTCTCAAAGTTGGGTTGGGAGCTGGGTCTATACTACGCAAGCTATGATGACTTTCACCCTGATATTTTAGCGCGGATGTATACCTAGCCGAATTGCACTGTAGGGGGCGAGAACGAGTCTTCGAACTAGAGGCTCGCAGTCCGTGATGGACAGATTGTTAACGGCTGGTCTATGTGGTAATACAATCGGGCAGGACATCCAAACGCTCACCTATCATTCATCAACCTCAAATATGGCTTTTCATCTGAAAGATGTATGTAGTAGCAACTTTACATGGCCGCTCAATATGATGTTAACCTAGAGAAATGTGCCCTATTGAAGTGTTTGTGTGGAAGCGCGTTTGTGCAGGACAGGCTCCGGTGCGCTCACTTGCTCTTAAAATCTCCGTCATTCTTGGTCATACAGATAAAAGTAGCCTAATACATCTTTCGAATCTGTAAAGACTCTACGTTTATTTGTGTGCACTCAGAATAACAACGAAACGTTGCGCTTTTAAGCAAACAGGATGCGCTTTAGGTCTCATGTGAACTTCAGCGAGAAACTTCGAAAATCCGTCTTTGAAAAATATATCTATAGAGAGTGAAATGTCTAAAAAATAAAAATAGAAGACGTGTGTGTTAGCATGGATGATTTACATGAAATTTAATCTGTGCAACACTGCATAAGATGGCTTTCAGTTCAATATAATAACAAAAAACGACATTTTGGGTTTTTATTCAACTAATAAGGTGGGCACGCAGTGATCTGTACTATATTTTTACTGTATTTGACAGTTATCGGCAAAAAACAAACAAAAAACAACACGGGAGTGGGAGGGAATGGGAGTCATTCTTCCGGGAGTGGAACGGGATTTTCCCCCAGTTTTTTCATGGGATTGGGACGGGAAGAGATTAAAGTTTGTGATGCATTTTGGAAACAGGAGATGGGCCCCTGGTCTAATGCGCCACCTGACTTGAGAAACCCGTTCTCAAAGACTTAATTTTAGTCATTATTTGGGTAGCACACATATTCTGAATGCCTTCGGCAGAATTCAAATGAGCCATTTTAATCTAGATTAATCTAGATTAAAAAAAATAATCTATGCCCACCACTAATATTTTGTCTCTGATATCTTATTGTAATGGCAGCTGACATTGAAGCATGCACGTATAAAGACAAGCAGACCCCGTTGCACTTTGCTGCTAAGAATGACGCTGTCTGGGCTGTGAGGATGTTACTGCAGAACGGGGCGGACATCGCTGTACGAGACTATAAAGAGAGAACGCCTCTACAGCTGGCTGCTAACTTCGGTAAGGCTTTTATAACTCTGTAAAGTCAGACCCAGGGCCAGTTGCATAAACTTAGCCAGCATGTTAAAACTGTCTTAAGAACTAGTAATCAGTCTTACTTTTCCAATACAAATAAGACCAATCTACCTTAATTATAACCGTAAATTTAAAGAGTTGTGACCACTTTTGAAGAAAAAAAAATGATGACTAACTTTTTAAGATTTAAGAGTTTATGCAACCGGCCCCTGATCCGTGCATGTCCTCCAGCTCTAACAGTGGACAGCTTGACTGCTGTCAAAGTCATCTCTCCTGTTTTGACTTCTCTGTGTTATTTACAGATCGGAGTGAGACAGCGCGTTTGCTGCTGGGGTTTGGAGCAGATGCTGGGGTCCAGGATTCTGATGGACAGCTCTGCATTACTGCCATGATTACTAAAATGACCTCTGTGGTGCGGATTCAAGGATTGTAATTGATTCAGTACTAGTTAATCAGCATTCATTGTTAACATGTATTCATTGAGCAGATGCTTCCAACATGACTTTAAAATATGCCTACTAGCAAATCCCATTAATCCAAGACAACTACGATAATAATTTGTTACATTTATATAGCGCTTTTCTAGACACTCAAAGCGCTTTACATAGTAAGGGGACTATCTCCTCATCCACCACTAATGTGCAGCATCCACCTGGATGATGCGACGACAGCCATAGTGCGCCAGAACGCCCACCACACACCAGCTTACTGGTGGAGAGGAGACAGAGTGATGAAGCCAATCAGTGTATGGGGATGATTAGGAGGCCATGATGGTCAGAGGCCAGTGGGCTAGTTTGGCCAGGATGCCGGGGTAACACCCCTACTCTTTTTCGAAAGACATCCTGGGATTTTTAATGACCACAGAGAGTCAGGACCTCGGTTTAACGTCTCATCCGAAAGACGGTGCTTTTTGTCAGTATAGTGTCCCCTTCACTATACTGGGGCATTAGGACCCACACAGACCACAGGGTGAGCACCCCCTGCTGGTCTCACTAACACCTCTTCCAACAGCAACCTAGTTTTTCCCAGGAGGTCTCCCATCCAGGTACTGACCAGGCTCAGCCCTGCTTAGCTTCAGTGGGCAACCGGTCTTGGGCTGCAGGGTGATATGGCTGCCGGCAAATACAATACAAGTATTGCTACTTCATTTTGGGAAATATCAAAGCAATTCTAGACTTGCGAGTGCAAAAAGGTTTATTTTTTTCTGTCTTTGCATGGTTTATCTGGAGTTTGCAGTTCTGTTACATAATGTAGACTAGGGAAATAATTTGTAAATCATGTAAGAATAAATACAAACTTTTTTTTATACTTATATACATTTACATAACTGAATTTGTATTATTTTATTTTATATACCTCATGTGAGTGCTTAAAAAGCTTAACTTTTTTGCTTTTTCAATTCTAAATTATTATATTGGCAATTCATCTGTGGTAGTTATCATCAAGCCATTATTAAGCTTGCTGTAATAAAGAAATTAATAATTGTATTCAGCAAAGATGCTTTCAATTGATCATAAGTGATCGTAAAGGCTTTAACTTAGTTACAAAGATTGAAAATAAATGCTGTTAATTCTTTTGAGCTTTCTATTCATCAAGGAATCCTAAAAAAAAACAATCCACAAAAATATGAAGCAGCACGTGTATTTTTTTTTATTTTTTTTTACATTAGTGTACATACAGTGGATTTGTTTAATAGTCCTCATCTTTGTGTTGACAGGCTGATCTGGCAATGAATCAGTTTTATATGAAAGACCGAATGGCCCGAAAGCAGTTCTACTACCTTCATCTCATGGAGCCGAAACCTGCTGACCCGACAAACCCAAAAGTTTCTGATCCATCATCACCGGTACACATCTTTAAGCATATTTCCCATATGTTTCTGTGCAGTGTTGCTACATTAGATTATGAGATGTGTCTCTGTCCACAGCTGGAGTTTATTGTCAATCAGGGTAAACTGGATCTCATCATGCACCCTGTAGTGCTCAAACTCATCACTGTCAAATGGAACTTATATGGCAGGTAAACCAACCAACATCAAAGTCCAAAACTGATTCATGGAGAATCATCAGTAGAGATTAACATCACACTAAATGTTTCCCTAAAGATGGGGCGCCTGGATACTTCTGCTTCTCAACTTCCTGTTTATCGTGTCCTGGACAACAGTAGCCATATCTGTGTCGGTACGGCCAGATGGAAATCGGTATAATCTGCCTCAGGTAGGACTACCTATAGTCTATAGTCTTAATAGATGAGACTTTTTGATACTTACAGTTTTTTAAGAGACAATTTTAAGGGTTAGTTCACCCAAAAATGAAAATGAGCCTGTGTTTTACTTGCCTTCGAGGCATCCTAGGTGTATATGGCGTTCTTCTTTCAGACGAATCCAATCAGAGTTATATTAAAAATTGTCCTGGCTCTTCTAAGCTCTATCATTGCAGTGGGTGGTTGTTTCTGTTCAACAGTCCAAAAGACGTAATATAAAGTGTACGCATCCATAATAAAACATGCCTTACACGGCTCCGGGGGGTGAATAAAGGCCTCCTGTAACAAATCCATGCGTTTTTGTAAGAAAAATATCCATATTTGAAACATAATAAACACTTCTCTGTCATAAGCGGAAGCTGTTCCGGCGGATGACGTAGGACGTCGGCATTGTGTGATTAGTGATGAACGCGGTCACTAATCACGCTACCCCGACAGACACTATTTACACCTCAGTATTGTTGTTCATAAACAGGATGCAAAAAGCCTGCCTACCCCTAATTAATACATTATTATTAAATACTCGTTAAGCCATTGATTTCCACATTTCCGATGTGATATGTGATGAGAAAAGGCAGAAAAGCGAGTTCGGCATAAGAGGGACTCAATCCCTAGACAATCGCATTACACGCTATGCGTTCCTGTGCATTACTCTCAAACCTACGCCACTGCAGACACTGTGTGACTCTGTCCAACGAGATGAAATGAATGCGGGAGTGTGTTTATTCTCAATTTTTTTCTCAAAATTTACCGAGTATTTCTCGAAACACTACAACTTTTTTCTCGTAATTAAATGAGTTATTCTCAATTTTCTTGTGACTTTTTTTTCCTCAAAATTTCACGTTCTTTTTTCTAACATTATTGAGAATGCACAATGCAAACAAATCTAGAATATAATTTTTTTTGCTTATAAACATACATATGTTTACAGTACATGCACTTCTCTTGGTAGGACTGGTGGCGTGTGTTGTTAGTGGTTTTGGCTCTAGTTCTGACCGTGACCGAGGTGTACAGGGAAGTGATGGAGATTGTGCGATCTAGGAGGAAACTGAAACACTGGCAGAGCTGGACTGTGCAGAAAATCAATGAGGACTTGAGCTGCTCTCACCCTATGTGGCCTGAGGTAACACACCAAACCCGTTCACACTCACTTACACTAGGTCTTCTTCATGAGAGAAAAGATGGAGGGTAGAAGGCTTATAGACTGCACTTACAATCTATTGTTTTTTACATGGATCCAGTGTTTCTGTATTTTAAAGGGTTAGTTCACCCAAGCCTTTGTTTATCATATTTGATTTGCTCTATGTATATGCAATGATCAGTGTGTGTATGAGAATGAAGTCACACTATTAAATTAAATTAAATCTGTTCATCATATAGGCTATAAAGAATGTGTGTCTCCTCAGAAAACTATGATTAACTTGCTTGCTTCATGATTTACTTTTATGATGTTTTAATGACATTTTGTGGAAAATGTCATTAAAGTGAACTTTTAATGGAGGGACAAAAATCTCTTATGCTTCATAAAACATTTCTTCAGCTGTATAGAGTTGTATAAGTCTGGAACCACATGGGCGAGTAATTGATGATGGAATTTTCTTTTTTGGGTGAAATATTCCTTTAAAAATATGTTTTATCATACTAAAGAATGCAGTGCATTTAAAAGGAAATCTGTTTTGAGACAATATGTGGCATTCTCTTGATTACCAGCGGAAATTATTATCAATCAGCCCTCAAAATAGTTTACAGAACTATACTGACACACTTGATTGGGTGTCTGTGGTTGAATAGTTATGCCTTTAAACCCTCTGAACTGCTTTGACCTTAGACTTCCATTTTACTGTAAATGCATAATTTACATTTGCTTTTTACAAACTGAGGGATGAGTCAAAATCATAATGTGACACTGCAGACTGAAGTAATGATGCTACAAATTCAGATTTGCATCACATAAATAAATTACATTAAAGTACATTCGAATAGAAAATATTATTTTAAACTGTAACAATGTAATTTACTGTACATTTTACTGTATTCTTGATTAAATAAACGCAGCCTTAGTGAGCTGAGAGACCTTGTTCAAAAACATGAACAAATCTTTATTATTCTTAACTTTTGACCTGTTGTGTAAATAAACAGGAATAAGTTGTAAGGACACAACTCACAATTATTAATTTTAATAAAACAGGAACGCAATTACTTGGACGGCCAAATCAAGTATATTGGAAACCTGAAAGGATCCTACTCTCAAGACCTCTGGTAATATACTCATAACAAGCTAACATACAGTAGAATGTGAAAGAGTGTGTATAATGAATTAGTATCTGTTTATTTGACTAAGCGTGCTGATATGATTGATGCAGGAATATCTTTGATTGGCTGGTCTATTCGCTGCTGCTGGCAGTGCTGGGCATCCACTTGGCAGATATATTCCTAGTGTCTGACTCACTTCGACAGAACAGTCTTCGCCTCTTTGCAGTGTCCATTATTTTCCTGTGGTTAAGGCTGATGAAGCATGTACGAGCCTTTAGGTAATGCATCTTTTTGTAAGTAACCTTTCAAAAAGAAAAACTGAAAATTAAGATGAATGCGTGCAATTTGAAATGTTTATAATAACGTCCACGAAAGCAGGATAAAGCAAGTGTATGTATATGCTTGAGATTTCATCTTCAAATATCATCAATTCTGATTACCTGTTCTAGAAGCATACATTTTGCTTGAAAATTGGGGATGTGTTTGTAAAATAACCAGTTATCTAATAGGGGTCATAAAGCTTATAACTTTTGGTAAAATGTCAGGAACCTCAGCTTTAGGAACACCTGGTCAGTGGCAGTTACCATAGATACTCAGATATCATGTCAACACCTTTTAGGTCTGACTGCTGTGACACACACAGCGCCTGCAGCCGAATGCAGCCACCTGGCCAGTGGCCCAAATAACACTGCTTCCATATCTCAGGTTTCACTGAGACTCCACAGGTGGCCTGTTCTTCGTGGGCTAGGTAACCATGAGAACATATGGTCAGTGTTACGGTAATCCTAGAAACACAAGGACGCGGGGGTTTGCACACCCTGTGCTCAGTCACTTCTGGATGCTACTACAGTATTTCAACATATTTCACTCATCAAGCAGAGCCAACAACATTGTTGCTACTTCTTCCTGCTCTAACATGAATCAGAACATTGCAAACGGAAAAAGATTAACTACAATACTAATATACACTACCATTAAAAAGTTGGATTTAAAAATAATTATTTCAAACCTTTATTCAGCGAGGATATGCTATAATGATCAAAAGCGAAAGACAAAATGATTTTGTTTAAAATAAATGCTTTCTATTCATTGAATAATTCTGAAAAAAGGTATCATAGTTTCAACAAAAAATATTAAGCAGCACGACTGTTGATAATAACAATAAATGTTTCTTGAGCACCAAATCAGCATAGAATGATTTCAGCATTGCCATTGCAGAAATAAATTACATAAAACATTTCAATGATAATATTATTTCAAATGATTACTGTTTTTACTGTATTTGTAAACACATAATTGCAGTCTTGTTGGGTATAAAAGAAAACTCCAAATGGCAGTGTACTTTTATAAACAGAATAAACTATTGCAAATGATGTAAGTCATAAACTACAGTATAAGTACTCTACAAACTACTGTGTAATTTATTTATGGGTAAAAATTTAAGTAATGGTTCACAGAAAAGTGCACATTGTGTTGTTTCAAACCTGCATACATTACTTTGTTCCACAGAAACCAAATATATTTTAAAGAACAACATCTAAAAAACAGTTTTGCTGGTTTGGAACAACACTCGGGTTAACGAACCTTCACAGAACATTCTTCCTTGTAATGTTTTTTATTCCTGAAAACTGATCTTTGCACTCTATTGGCCTACAACACGACACATGATTATACTCCAGGTAATGGCTGATTTTATTCTGTAGGGTGATGGGACCCTTCATTGTCATGCTGGGGAAGATTGCAGGAGATGTGCTGCGCTTCCTTTTTCTCTATATAGAGATCTTCATTCCATATGCCTGTGCTTTCTGGATCATATTTGGAGGTACTGTCCCAAAGACTCACGGTATATACAGTAAGTGTATATGTAAAGATGCATGAGATATAAACGTTGTGTCTGCTGCTCTCAGGTTTAGCTGAGGTGTCAAGTATGGAGACGGTTCCTGATCTGCTGTACAGCCTGTACCGTATCACCCTGGTGGACGAGTATGAGTTTGATGCCATGCTGGATGTGGATGCAGTGATGGCCTACCTGCTCTGTGGAACATTTCTGGCCCTCTCTGCTATTCTCTGTGTTAATTTACTGATTGCTCTGCTTTCTGACACCTTCCAAAGGTATTCATTACTCATATAAACTGTTTATAAGGGGTGTAACAATAAATGGATATGGATTGATGCATCAATCAAAAGACTAATGAAATGATGGCGAGCAATGCAATGCGTATGTTGCAATATTGTAATCATATTTTAATATCGATATATTGATTGCAGGCCCCTAAATCTAATAATATCATAATTGTATTTCAGCATGTTTTGAGGTATCAGCAAATATTGCATCGCTGTCTAAAGGTGTGGGTACATTAGTAATATTTTGATGAGATTTATTTGGCCAAAAAAGGTCCATTGTCAATAACGTGGCAATATTTTAAAGCACTGCTCACACACAAGTCACTTTCAAACCAAACAACTCTCTAGAATTCATCTGGCAAGTGCACGTATTATACGCGACTTTGGGCTTCTTTTTTTGTAAAGTTGCGTGAAAAAATCCCTGGTAGCGGGTTGCTTTTTTGGGGGGCTTATTCCAAAAAATAAGGTTGTTTGTTAGGGGAATCTGACAAGCAACTTCGTTTCTTTATGTATGTTCGCCATATTCTCCAATGCATTGCTTGACACTATGTTTTTTCACAGTTAATAGCCAAGTAGTGCAATAATATAAGTGCCACAGCATAATTTGCCATATGTTCCACCCCCTCATTGGAGAAAAATCACATTCAAAAAGAAGGCATGTGACGCTGTAATCCAAGCGATGATAGAAGTAGACATAGAGGAGTGGGATGACTTTCTTTTAGCCTAATTTTTACAATGTTTTTGTAATGTATTAATTATCACGGGCTGTAATAATAAACAAGTAGTCATATCCTAATACTGAGTAAATGCATTCGGTTCGAATAGCCTGGTATGGCAAGATGTCTTAAAATTATTTAAACTTAGACCACATTATTAGATTACCTTTTGACTTCATGAATACACATAAATCAAAGTGCATGGCTGTGGAGACGGGCAGTTTCGTGGTGCTCGGAATTCTTTCGAATTAATTAAAAACAAATATTGCCACATTGGTGGCTCAAGAAGGTGTAATTGTTCAAATAACCAGTGGTGGTCAGTAACGAAGTACAACTACTTCGTTACTGTACTTAAGTACATTTTTCAAGGATCTGTACTTTACTGGAGTAGTTTTATTTTGAGTAACTTTTACTTTTACTTCACTACATTCCAAAGCATAAGATCGTACTTTTTACTTAACTACATTTCATAAAACATATCGTTACTCACGTGATACATCACGTGGTCCGAGACGCAGACGCGGTGTCTGATTCATGAACAAACTGATTATTTTCAATGAACCTGTTCAATCGGTTCCAAATCGCAACAAACGATTCATTCACGAACTGCAATGATCCGATTGCAGCTGTTCTTGAGTCGAAAACTCACTGATTCAAATGATCCGTTTAGAGCGAGTCTTCTTCAGTGAACTGAACTCACAAGTAAAGAACCGGGAGATCTCGTGAGCGCGCGCTACTGATGCTGTGAAAAGTAAGTTACTAATGTCGTTTTTTAGGATTAATTATTGTAACTGAAAATAATATTTAGGTCAAAACTGTCAGTGAACTAAATCTGCTGTAAAGGGTGATCTATTAAGCCCACTGAAATGCTTGAATGCAGACAGATCGACATCAGTGTCTCTAACGTTATGTTTTAGGTCAAAAAACAAAACATTAAAATAACACCGATTAAATACAATAACTCATGCACGTTCATATTCCCCGCTGCTGTAACGTTAGCAGTTTTATTAAAATGCTATGCATTTAGACCTATGTGACGTCTGTTTTTGTATTGTTTATCAACAGTATACATTTTTATATTGTTCAGATCAACTAACGTTAGCCGAGTAGACAGATATGAATGTTTATTCATAACCATACTGAAAATAAGTAAATATTGTTAGCGAATGCTAGCTGTCTAGCTAACAAGCTTGCTGGTGCTAAGTTGAGGAAATTTTTAGATATAAAGTCCAAATATCTTTATTCAGCCACCTAGATAGATTAGATCTGAAGGGAAAAAGAAAGGACGTGATGTTCAGAACATAACTACAGTAATTATCAGAGTGGGAAGTGATGATGCCATCTGGGGGCATTTGGCCAGGGGTGTTTTTACACCACAGACAAGGTTTGAGAAGAAAAAAATTCATTATGAAAATATAATTCGATTTTCCTTAAAATGTTCTTCCTAATTTCAGGCCTAATTCTCATGTCATATATAACTGACGTTCTGCAAAAACTAAAACTTCTAAAACACTTTTTTCTTCCTGGTGAAAATTAGATGGTGAAATCTGTTTTCTCTCAGGTACATGGCAGTGTAAGCTTCACAGTGAACATTACTACATCACTCTCATCAACATAGTCCATATCAACAAAATATATATCTTGACTCTATATAGTGGTTATTTTGGAAAAAACCCAGGTATTTTGGGCAGTAGGATTATAAAAATATGTGCTAATATAAAATTAAATAAAGTAGTCTATATAAAATTGCAAAATAAATCTGTCTATCGGTACTTTTTTACTTAAGTACATAAAAAATTGAGTACTTTTGTACTTTCACTCGAGTAAAATTTAAAAAGCAGTACTTTTACTTTTACTGGAGTAATATTTTACTATACGTATCTGTACTTTTACTCAAGTACTTGATCTGTGTACTTTGTCCACCACTGCAAATAACACATTGTTTAATCTTAATATATATATATATATATATATATATACATGTAAAAATTATAATCAAGTGTTTTTTAAGTGTTATATTTCTGTAAAGGCTAGGGACAGAAACATTTCCATAGAATGACCCCTATATATTTACTATAGATGCACTCACCGGCCACTTTAAGGTACACATGTTCAATTGCTTGGTAACACAAATTGCTAATCAGCCAATCACATGGCAGCAACTCAATGCATCTAGGAATCTAGATGTGATGAAGATGACTTGCTAAAGTTCAAACCGAGCATCAGAATGGGGAAGAAAGGGGATTTAAGTGACTTTGAACGTGGAAGGGTTGTTGGTGCCAGACGGGCTGGTCTGAGTATTTCAAAAACTGCTGATCTACTGGGATTTTCACACACAACCATCTCTAGGGTTTACAGAGAATGGTCCGAAAAAGATAAAATATCCAGTGAGCGACAGTTGTGTGGACAAAAATGCCTTGTTGATGTCAGAGGTCAGAGGAGAATGGGCAGACTGGTTAGAGATGATAGAAAGGCAACAATAACTCAAATAACCACTCGTTACAACCAAGGTATGCAGAATACCATCTCTACACACAACACATCGAACCCTGAAGCAGATGGGCTCCAGCAGCAGAAGACCACACCGGGTGCCGCTCCTGTCAGCTAAGAACAGGACACGGAGGCTACAATTCACACCGGCTCACCAAAATTGGACAATAGAAGATCGGAAAACGTTGCTTGGTCTGATGAGTCTCGATTTCTGCTGCGACATTCAGATGATAGGGTCAGAATTTGGCGTAAAGAACATGAAAGCATGGATCCATCCTGCCTTGTCTCAACGGTTCAGGCTGGTGGTGGTGGTGTAATGGTGTGGGGGATATTTTCTTGGCACACTTTGGGCCACTTAGTACCAATTGAGCATCGTTTAAACGCCACAGCCTACCTGAGTATTGTTGCTGACCATGTCCATCCCTTTATGACTACAGTGTACCCATCTTCTGAATGCTACTTCCAGCAGGATAATGCACCATGCAGTCAAATCATCTTAGACTGGTTTCTTGAACATGACTTTACTCAAATGGCCTCCACAGTCACCAGATCTCAATCCAATAGAGCACCTTTGGGATGTGGTGGAACGGGAGATTCACATCATGGACGTACAGCCGACAAATCTGCAGCAACTGCGTGATGCTATCATGTCAATATGGACCAAAATCTCGGAGGAATGTTTCCAACACCTTGTTGAATCTATGCCACGAAGGATTAAGGCAGTTCTGAAGGCAAATGGAGTCCAACCCGGTACTAGTGAGTGTATGTGGCTATGCTCCTGTTCCTGTGGCTCAGTGGTTAGAGCATTGCGTTAGCAGCGCAAAAGGTTGTGGGTTCAATTCCCAGGGAACATACATACTGACAAAAAAATTTTTTATAGCCTGAATGATATGTAATGTAAGTCGCTTTGGATAAAAGCGTCTGCTAAATGTAAATGTTACAGCTCCCCTTTGAAGCTCTTGTGTTTTTCTCCTCCTCCATCTCTCCAATTCTATTCTGCTCAGGTGATGAGTTCCCACTTTTGTTGTAGTTTGCTAATTTTTGTAAAATAGCTTCTGTTTTTGTTTTTCAGATAAAAAGATTGCTTTAAGTTTAATATGTTGCAGGCTCATTTATTGGTAATAAATAATTGATAAATTATATTGATGATAATAAATCGTCAAAAAATATTGGGCTTGTTTTTGAAGCTGTGGTTGCTTATTTGTCTCGTGAGAGTTGGCTACAGTGCCCATAACGTTTATAATGCTTTTTATCATTTTGCCCATGATACTGTAAATGTGTTCACGGTGAATTTTCATTGTACTGAAACCACCTGGGTAAAATTGTCATTTTTGTGTCAACTATTCCTTTAACTCTTACGTTCATTAAACGTTTGTGTTTACAGGGTCCATGACAATGCACTGGCCAATGCGGTGATGCAACAAGCTGCTATCATTCTGCAAATAGAGGAATCCATGCCTTTTCTGAGACGTTGCTATGACAACGAGTACATCCACCAGCACTGTGCCCCGCTTGGAGAATTCTATGATGAGGATGTCAACACTAACCCAGAACAACATGCGGAGATGAAGAAGCTCACAGAACAGATCAAGGTGTCTACATTAACAACAACCGCATGTTGTATTTGTCATGCTTTTTCTTAAATCTCAGAATAACTGCTAGTTTGTTCTACAGGATACTTTAGATAAACATCTGAACATCCAAAGAGAGACACTCTCACCTCATTTAGCCTACGCAGGTGCCAGAGAAGAAGATACCACAAGGTTGGTTGATAAACATCTTGTTCTTAGATTGTTACCATTTATAGCATGTATATATTTTGACAAGCGATGCTTCTGGATAGCCTGCCTAACAATTGCTTTTTACAAAAGGAGAAGCGCTGCACTTCCAGAGAAAGAAGAACATCTCAAGACTCTTCGCAGACTCGTGAAAGACCAGCAGAAGCACAGTCAGGACCTGAGCGAGCTGAAGGCTGAAGTGAAGGAAATCCACAGTTTGCTGCTCAATCTGATACAGTCCAAGACATGTAAGAGACCTCTGTACACTCACAATGAACATCTGTGATAACATGTGCGAACATAGTGTTTTTATTGACACTGCCATTGATATTAAATGACTGTCTATGGTGTTTCTGCAGCTACTGATGATGACGAGAAACCCTCAGTGACAAAGCAACCTACAGTGCACAGTAACAACTCTGAAACTAATGAATGAACTACAGAAATCAACATTTAATCCATGACTTGGACATAGGGTGGCCATTTCCATAACAGCAAAAAGGAGGATACTTTGTGGCATTTAGTGAGGCGAGATAGCACAGGACTCTGGTGTACTCGCAACTACAATACAATTTTGTCCATCATATCGATGGTATCATGATACAATGATTCTGAAATAGCCTACTCTATTCATTGCCAGACGATTTGATCTACGATATATCTTGATACAGAAGAGGCAATAAAGTGTTTGTTCACAGTATTTGTAATTATTCAAGACATTGTGATGTCTGTTTCAAAAACTGACCACTGAAATGAACCTGTCTTGCAAAGTGCACAGTGCCAGAAAACATAACATTTCTGGACTTCTGGAAATAAAAGAACTACATAAATAAACAATAATCTGTTACAGTGCCAGAAAACATAATATTTCTTGAAATATTACACAAAAATACAGAAATACACATTTCACATATGTTTGTCCAGTGTGCAAAATCCATAAAAATCGTCTCTACTGCTTTTTTATATAAATGTTTGCTCTTTTGTCCATTCCGGATTAAATGAGGTCTGATGTTTCGGGCATTCTAACGTTATGATATGACGTAGCCAGCACGTGGAGGCTAGTTTACGTTTTTAAACAATGATATATCAGATATTTATTTGACACCTCTTTCAGCCAATCATTTGTTTGACCAGAGATCTTACGGCATTAGACGCTATGCTGCTGCGTCCCTATAAAGATTCTAGAGCGGGTTTAGTTGTTTAGGCCGATTCAGCGCAGCTCCAAAAGGAGGACAAATGAGTGTCCGGCTTGAGGCTGTGCCTGACCCCGGACAGGGGGCTTAAAATCCGGACTGTCCGGCCAAAATCCGAACGTATGGCCACCCTACTTGGAAAGGACTTCATAATTTTGCAACCTTATACTTATTGTTATGCATTTTATCAAGTTTACTGTAACACTATTTGCGTCTTTGTAATTTAGATTTTAATTATAAAATGTGAAACAAGATTTTTAAGTCTCTTTTATTTAATAATTTATAATCGGAAATGTTTCGTGAGCAGCAAATCAGCATATTGGAATGATTTCTGACTGGATTAAAGATGCTGAAAATCCAGCTTTGCATCACTGGAAGAAATTGCATTTTAAAATACATTCAAATACAAAACAGTTATTTTAAATTGTAACAATATTTAATAGTTTTACTGTTTTGATCAAATAAAAGCAGCCCTATTAGAGACTTCATTCAAAAACAACGATTTCAAATGTTTGACCAATATTTTGTGAAACACAAAAAAGTAGTCATTACTTGTGTCATCTACAGAATGCTAATTAGGCTATTAATTATGTATCAGTTACAGATAATTGGACCGATAATCTCCACCTCTGTAAAGCTCTTCAATCTGTGATCAGATTAAAAAAATGCAAAGTCATGGGAAGATTGATAATCACTAAGAACTGTTGTGGAATGAAAATTTGCTGCATTAACGATTCTTCAAAAATCTACTAACGTTATGCTTCAAAGCCTTCACACCTTAAAATCCAGCCTATGTAGGGCGCTTACTATAGAAATAACAGCATACAGGGTTGGGAGGGACACTTTCATTATTTCGTGAGTACATGTTGTGAGAGGAAGTGGCTATTGTTGCGGCTTGTCACCAGGGCAACAACAGGGACACTTTTCCATCGCCATTAGTCAGCAGAAAAGTTTCCCAGCTCTTTGACGGAAGCAGAACGCGCGGCTGATTTCCGCTTCCCCCTCTGCTGCTGGACACTGAAGGAAAGATGGCGGCGGCCGAGACTGATCGTGATGCACCGTCCGCTCTGTGTAGCGAATTCCTCAATTTCTCCGCAAAGGACACAGCTGCGGTAGGCGACAGTTTCATAAAGAGACAGTAAAATGTATCTTCTGATGAATAATATGTATTTGTTTGCAGTAATTGATGCGTCAGTGATGTATTTTCCGTTTTTCTCGCTCCTCGTCTTGGGTTGTTTTGCTCAGTGTCGTTCTGCTAACGCGCTAACAGCTAGCTTGTGAGATTTCCACACGTCAAGCTCCAAAACACACACTTGACTCTCCGTTTACGCGAATATTTCTTTAATATAGCTGCGAGTAAAACCTTCTGTCGTTTCTCGCGTTTTGGGTTTAACCTGTGGCTTTGTTGACAGTTTAAAGAGATCTGTCAAGAGTTGGATTAAAAACAACTGGCTGCTTTGTTCATCGTTTTTACGTCATGTAACGTTAGTTTACTGTGTATTTAGCATTGCCTCACAAACAGCTCTTTTAACAGTGCTACAATTGATTTAAACTAGCAAACAGTAATACACTGCTTGGGAATATGTTTAGTTGTTCTGCGTTCCTTTAAAAACATTAATGTAAGCTGTATTTCTGGTTTCTTTGCATAGACAGGTTTTGAAGAATGTTGTGGTTTACAAACTAAACATTAATTTATTGCCCAGTTACATGTTTTTCATTTTGTAAATTGGCTAACCCGATATATTTACATGCCACATCTATCTCAAAAACACAAGCAGGTTTGTTTTTACAAAGCAGCTCAGATGGTGGTTATGTCAAACCACATGCAAGACTTCACTTTGCTGCGGTTTGTGTTGTCTGATAGACCAAAAGACAACACTGCACATTATCCTGGGTATTAAGACTATATTAAACACCATGTGCATGAAAAACACAGGTCACTTTAGGTCTGTGCTGATGAAACTACACATCTCAATCAACTCTTGCATGTTGAATTGGCTGAAAACCGATGCTGGATTGTTTGGCAATACACTCTAGCACTAAATCCAGGTTATTAGGTCGTGACAGTCGCGAAGACTGCCAAGTTCCATTTACTGTGCATACTTAAACCACAGTGTTTCCTTCTACCATGTGACTGTTGGACATAATCTAGGTTTACAGTATTTCCTTTCGGAAACATGCTCTTCAGAGTTGTACACTGTTCTTACAAAACCCTGTGAGCTTCCTATGACAATCTTCTAGGGCAGCATCTTAACTAACATGATCACTCTATATTTATAAGGAGAAAACAAAATGTTAATGCTGTCTGAGTTCATTCTGGGATTGGATTGTCAATTAAAAAATAATTGATACTGTCATAAAATGTGTCTTTTGAAGTTATTCTTATTTTATTTATTTAATGCACTGTAATCAAAGGCTATGTTTTCTTTGTCATGGTTATGAAATAATTAAGCCCTTTTAGAACAAAAGCTATTTTCACCCCAAAACTATACTACCTAAGTTTGTGGTAAGATTATTTATAGCAACTTGTTTTTGAAAGAAGTCTATTATGCTCATCACGGCTGCATTTGGTCAGAAATACAATAAGAACAGTAATATTGCAATTATTAAAATTGAAAAGCTGTTAATCCAGTCTTCATTGTCACATTATCCTTCATAAATCATTCTAATATGCAGATTTGCTGCCTAACAAACATTCCTCCTTATTTTATTATTATAATATTTTTGTTGAAAACCGTACATTTATTATTCATAATTATTTGATTAATCGAACAATTCTCAAAATAACAATTGATTTGAAATATACTTATTTTGTAACTTTTTAAGTCCTTACTCTCCCTTTTGACTGATTTAATGCATTCTTGCTAAATAAATGTATTCAAACCTTTCAATGGTCATTTATATTTATATACACACAAACATATGAGATTGCATAAAGTTGTGAGGTCTTGGCAGCGATCAACAACTAAACTCCACTTGCCTTGATTAAAAAAATACATCACATTTAAGGGATACATAATGAGAAGGTTGATGCCTGAACTTCGTCGGACATGTAAATGTTGAAAAGGAGAAAAAAAAGTGATATAATTTGTTTCCCATTTAATTATCTAGTAATAATTAGTAACACACGGTTATGTAACTAATGTGTATATTATTTAATATTTTTCCAACCTTTTTTTATGTTTACCCACAAAAATACTGTTATTGTGAAGTGAGGATTTGGTCATACCACATACCTCTAGTATAATCTTTGTCATTGTTCAGCTTAGTACTTGCAAGGAAATGAACTTGTGTGGGAAATGTTTTAGAAAATGACAATGTTCCAGGCCATGTGAATAAAAAAAAAGCAGTGCAATCAAAGACTGGCCACCTGACCACTAGTGTTCTTTTTCAAGCCTGACCTTTGATCACCTGACTTTGCCAATTACGGTTTTAGTTTATTTTTTGGACTCTGTCTGCTTTTGCTCTGTAGCACTGATTAGCAGATAATAATAATATATATATAAAAATTTTTGTGTGTGTCTAATATTTTGCCCATCTGTCCCTAGAAATGGCTGCAGGTGAGCAACCTACCCAAAGAGGTGTACCAGCACTTGGCCTGCTACGTCCCCAAGATCTACTGCCTGGGCCCCAACCTGAACCCTCAGAATGAGGACCTGCTGGCTCAGCTGCTGCTTCAGAGCCCGCTGGAGTGGTACCTGTGCGGGGAAGAGCCGTCCATGGGATTGGCCAAGCTGGAACAGAACAACCAGCCCTCACAGCTCTGTGGCCATGTGTTTAAAGTGGGAGAGCCTACGTACTCCTGCAGGTACAATGTCAATACTAGGGCTGGGTATTGAGTTCGGTACTTTTTAGGCACCGACCGAATTGCATTGATACCATCGAGTATCGAAAAACGTCTTGTCGTTCGGTACCAAATTTCGATACCTAAGGGGTTAACCTCATCAACGTCCACTGTTTTGTTTCCTAATGTTATACACTGAAGCGCGTGTGACACTCGCAGTGATTTCAGAGTCTGCCGTCTAAATGAGGACATAATGTCATACTATGTCATGACATACTTTTGCGGCTTAATAATAACAGATAAACATGTAATGACCTACTTTTGATTAATTCATCCAAACAATACATAAAACAACATCTCCAGAACTGCTCTGAGAGTCACGTCACGGGCATTTTACTGTTTAATTTGAGTAAAACCTGTCATATCAAATACACAGAAATGTAAAGGTATTCACAGAAACACGTTAAAATAAAAGTTTGTTTTAGACGATGTGCCAGAAATAAATTTATTTAGTAGAATCTATTTGATACTACTACTACTGTTAAAAAAATATATAAAAAATTATTTTCTAATAAATAATCACACAATATTTCTTCCATATTTTAATTTTAATAGTAAATCCCCTTTATTTACTTAAAAAAAAGTGTTTAAGTTTCATTAATTAAAAGACATATTCAATTTGGGTGAAACTTGTTTACTGTTTTCCATACTGTTATTACGTGTGGAAAAATTGAAACTGAAAAAAAATCGAAATTTTAAATGAGCACAAAGAATGGCATTTATTTTTGTTTGACTATTAATAAATATAGTGTGTTTTTAATTAGCATGGTTTTGTGTTTTGCTTTGGTACCGAGAACCGTGGATTTTCACTGATATTTGTACCGAATACAGAAATGTTGGTACCGTGACAACACTAGTATACACAGACTGAAGCGCGTGACGCTCGCGGTGACTTCAGCCTCTGCCGTCTGACTAAATGAGGACACGCATGAACAACATCTCCAGAACTGCTCTGAGAGTCACTTCATGAGCATTTGACCGTTTGATTTGAGTAAATCTAGTGTCATATCATATACACCCAGTCACAGAACTGGCAACCCGTCAAAATAAAAGTTTGGTTAAACTTGGAAGACACTGCGGCAGAAATATATTAATATTGTTCAGCAGAATGTACATACTGCTACTATTAAAATTATTAACTTTATTTTTTAAAGTAATGATGACACAACATTTCTTCCATGTTTTAATTTGAATAGTAAACCCCTTTTGTTTGCCCCCCCCCAAAAATGCAATTAATGTTTTATCCCTTCATTTGAAAACTAGATACAGAACACAGAATTTCTGAGGAAAAAGAAAACATTTCATAAGCCTATTTTAAGAATACATTTGAATAAACTAAGCTGTTTTTATGCTTTCAAATAATTAGATATACTACAAAACAGAGTTGAATAATAAAACATATGGTGGAAGAAAATAAAACACCCACTTATAAAAGTGGATAAAGATTTTTTTTTTATTGGAGTCTTTAACAACCTAGAATAAATGAATAGAAATGATGATTCTGTCTGAGTTATGCGTTTTAAAACGAACACGCGCTAGTGTAAACGTAGCCCAACAGATGTGTAAACTGAAAACTATTAGAACTTTATTAAAACAATTTGGACTGATTTATTGTTGGATATATTTTGTTCCTTTGTGCAGGAGATCAAGAGATGAGGCTAGGAGTCTGTATACATGTCAACAAGCTGAAAAAATAAAACCTACATTTTTGAGAATGTAATCTTATTAAAACTGATTTCATAAAATTGGTATCGAAAAAGTATAGTTCAGGAACCGTATCGGTACTGAAATGTTTTGAGCGATACCCAGCCCTAGTTAATAATGAATTCTGATCCACCCAAAGAGAGGTGTTGATTCTCATCTAGACTGCATTCACAATGATTCTCAGTTCATTTGATTTCAGAAAGCAATAAAGACAAGACATCGTGACTCTGTTCCAAAATGTTGTGAGCTGCTTGCTGTCAGATGATTTAGTATGTTTAGGACCCAGTCGGAAGTTTTTGGAATCCTTTTTTTTTTTGTTTTTTGAAAGAAGTCTCTGATGCTCACTAAAGATGCATTTTTTTTGTTCAAAGTACAGAAATATTATTACCATTTAAAATAACTTTTTTCCAATATAATATATTTTAAATTTGAACCAGAATTGTCAGCATCATTACTCTAGTCTTCAGAAATGTTGTTTTATTGTGTTTTCTATTCATAAAAAAAATATATAATGTTTTGCACAAAAATATTAATAGGTAAAAGCTAATATTAAGAACCAATATTTATAATGGCATCACAATTAAATAATGACAATTGAGCAGCTAGTCAGCATATTAGAATGATTTCTGAAGGGTTATGTGACACCGGAGACTGAAGAGTAAATTCAGCTTTGGAACACAAAGCATACAAATAGCATTCTAACTGTTTTCTGTTTGAATATGTATAATTTGAAATTGTAGTATTTTACAGTTTTTTTATGAGATAAAATGCAGAGTTTGGTGAGCATAAGAGACATACAAATTAGTTTTTTCCAAACTTCCCTGGTAGTGTATGTGTCACAGTTGAATTTTTATATATATATATATATATATAAGTTGTTGTACCGTCTGACCTGGGATGCTGTGGGTCAGTGTGTTCCCACAGACATGGAAGTCTTGGCTAAATTAGGTCGGGTTGCTGTGAGGTTAAGTCCTTTAGGCAAGATCACTGTAAGCCAGTTAAGAGGCCGGAGGTGACTGGAGTATGTACTGTTCTGCTCCTTTTCTTCGAGAAACAAATAAAAGGGCTCACACATATCCCAAATACTTTATCATGCTGGTGTTATGAGATTAGAATCTGATCTGGCTGATGTGAATGGTGTGTGAAATATATCTTGCATCCTAAGAATTTGTGTTCATTTTCAATCCTGTCATGTAATGTGGCACTGGCTCGGACTCAAACCCTAGTTCTCTCCCTAGTTCTTTTTTGGTATTTGCTCTGAGATGGCTTTATTTTAATTGGAGGAATCATTAGCTCTCTGAATGTGTAAGCCTAAAATCAACCAATTTTAAGCAACAGTAATTGAGGAAACAAATCATGATTCATGTGTAACTTTCTTGCTATCTTATAATTTTTTTTCTTCTAAATTTGCAAACAACTGAAACCACCCACAAAAATTATGAAAGGCTGTGTGGAAAGCCCTTGTATGGAAATAAATCAAATCGTGTTTTTCACTTAAGTGAACACAAATAACTTTTACCAGTAACAAACAATATAAACCATATTATTTAGCAAACATCTTATTTTTACCAAAAATTTAAACACATTTTTAAAGCATGTAAAATGTCATGCTGAGATTTTTGTGAACATTTTCACAAAAATATGGTGTACAAATGGAGAATTTCTTATGTTTTAGCATAATGCATTTAAAAGTGAATGGACAAATGTATCTTTGTAAAATTTCACAATGTTATTACAGTGTAAATAAACGTTTTCCATCAGGTTACATATTGATTATTAATCATTCAAGCCCCTTTACATAAATGGCCATCAATCTTGTATTAAAAGCATAGTGGCTACTAGCCATTAGTGTTCACGGATCTGCACTTTTTCAAATTTCCAGCGGAAATAATAAAACGTCTGGCCTGGGTAACATTTAAGATACTAATTTCATCATGATACAATTTGGGACACACTCATTTTAATTTTGAATACTATTTAAGCTTTGTAGTACGTGAATTGGGACACAGCAACAGAGTTATTCGCTTGAAGTGAATACTGGGATATCTTTATATGTGAATGCATGCCATGCCTCCTTAGAGTTGGGCCAAAATGAGGTATCGAAACAGCAGCATAATGGAGCAGCATTCATCTGTAAATGTCTCTGTGCTACCTAAAAATGGCTTAATTGTAGGCAGCTCACTGAGTTTTTTTTAAAAGCTGCAGTTCTACTCTGTAAGTAATTCACATTTGATATTTTTCCTTTTCAGGGAGTGTGCGGCTGATCCGACCTGCGTGCTTTGTATGCAGTGCTTCTTAGGCAGCGTTCACAAAGAGCATCGCTACAGGGTAAGAGGAAACCGAGACACACACAGTAGTCTGTAACAGCATGTTGGTGTAACAGCAGCAGAGAAAGTGTCAAATACCAAAAATCACTTTCACAGACTTTTACATTAAATGTTCCCTCCTGGTGGAATGACCTGCCTACACAATCCGAGCAGCTGAGTCCTTAGCCATCTTCAAGAATCCGCTAAAAACACATCTCTCCCATCTTTATTTGACCCTCTAACTCTAGCACTATATTCAAATTTTATTCTTAAAAAAAACGCCCCATTTGTGACTTGCACTATATTCATTTACTAAAGGTGCGTTCACACCAGACGCGAATAAAGCATTACGTGCGAATGATTTACATGTTAAGTCAATGCAAAGACGCGATAGACAATCCTTGAAAAATCTGAATTCTGGCGGATATTCGCACCACGTTAACCAATCAGGAGCTTGATCTAGCAGTGACGTCATTACGAGCGGAGGCAGAAAATCCGAAACAACAATGGAGGACAAAGTAATTGTGGTTGTATGTGGGTACCCGGATACATCTTAGTACTTTTACAAAAAAACTGGGAACGAGACTTTCCAACGAGACTGGAGCTGCCTGGCAGAAGCCCCTCCCATGACGCGTATTCGCGTCTGTTGTGTAGTGAATTTAATGCGCAAATGGCGCAAATTTCACGTGCGAATGACGCAAATTTCACGTGCGAATGAAGCGAGTAAATACAAGATGTTCAAGCGTCTAACTACGCGCGAATAACGCGATTTATTCGCTTCATTCCCGTCTAGTGTGAACGCACCTTAACTGCTTACACTAGCTTCTCTATTGTTTTTGTAGTCTATCTATTTGTTTTATTTTTATTTATTACACAATTAACAAAAAGCAAACAATTAACAAACCAGCTTGCTCTATTCTTTTAGTATTCTATCTGTTTTCTTTTTATTTATGATATAATACAAATCAAACCTTGCTACGGGTACTGCATTAGGCTAGCTGAGACTTTCATTGCTCTTTTGTTGCTTTTGATTGCTTCCATTGTCCTTGTTTGTAAGTCGTTTTGAATTAAAGCGTCTGCTAAATGACTAAATGTTAGTGTACCAAGTGTTGGGTCAGTCCCATTTGGAGCAGTAGAAACTGGCTGCCCTAGTCCCACATGGACCCTGGCTTCTACTTAACTAAAAAAAATCCTGTTTACATTTGTCCATCCAAACTTAGTCTGCGACGTCATTATGGCTCAACCAAAATGATAGTTCATACTTTTTCAGCTGTGACTCATGGTGCACATCTTTGTAAAGGTTACAGGAAAGACGAAGCTGTTGCATTTGTGAAGATCAAACAGCCAGTCTAACTAAACGAACAGCCTGCTTTCTAGTTTTAAGTGCTGTTTCAGTTTTAGCTCTAACTTAGATTTTTGTAACTGCTTTGTTTGAAACGTTGTTGAATTTATACAATAAAAATGTTTAAGAAAATCATAAAGGTTGTTGCAAAAATGGCTGGAAAAGTCAGTTCTGAGTTTCTTTGTGGCTTTATTGGCTCATAAAGTGTGATCAAGAGGGAAAAAAAAACCTGAGATCTACGAAACTGAAGTAAAATGCTGTTCCTGTGGCTCAGTGGTAGAGCATTGCGTTAGAAGCGCTAAAGGTTGTGGGTTCAATTCCCAGGGAACACACATACTGACTAAAATATATAATGCTCTGCAAGTCGCTTTGAATAAAAGCATCTGCTAAATGCATAAATGTAAATGCAATTTGGTGCAGTTGCTAATATTAATATAGCCAAAAAGTAAGATAAACTTTGATAGATATAGGTTGAGATTTTTATAACAGTATTGTTACAGTATTGCTACTGACAAAAATGCAGAGTTATAATAATGCTTACTAAGATGATATGCTTATGATCAAGGCTCTGTAGTTTTTATTGTGGTGGCAAAATATATAATGCAATACAATAAAAAGAGATGAACAAATAAACATTCCTCAAAAGCCTGGTCATATTTGATGCTCACAATTTAACATGATTTTTCTAAAAATAATATAGATACTAGATATGTGTATGTTGTGTCCCAAAATGTGTGGTGTCCCTGTGATTTAACCCTCATAGCATGTGCAAGAAAGTGTTTGTTTTAAGGAACACTAGATCGGACAGTCATGTGTCTCTTGACTAATGACTTCATGACAATGACAGGTCTATTATTTCTAAGATACAGATAGAAGAGATTTGAGATCAACTCGGAAGCCGTCATGTGCTGCTGTCTTTGAGTAAGTGGCTCTTTGTGCTCTCTGTAGATGACCACCTCAGGAGGAGGAGGCTTCTGCGACTGCGGCGACACAGAGGCCTGGAAGAAGGGCCCTTACTGTCAAAAACACGAGCCCAATATCAGTGGCTCCTCCCAGAAGGTGAGACCCCTCTGACACAGAATCAACAAGAGGAATGGGAAAGATGAGGAATTTAATGATTCTGGTTTAAATGCAGCTGATTCTAAATACTTCTTAATTCTCAACCCTACTTGGCAGTACCTCACAAATACTTCAGCATGATGTCATATTCATAGGCACAACATTACAGATTATTAACTAGATCTTGAGGATTATTAGAGCAATATATGGGTTAAATTGGAAACAAACCCTTGTGTTCCCTGTTTTGTTTGGCAGGATCTGTTGGCTAATCTGCCTGATGAGATGATTGCTCGCACATATAATGTTTTCTCCATCGTCCTCAAATATGCCGTGGACATACTCACCTGGGAAAAAGAGGACGAGCTGCCTGAAGGCCTTGAGCCCCCGTAAGACCCATTAGCACTCATACCATGACTCCTAACCATCTTTAGCGTTTCGAAGAAGGGATACATATTAGCTGTTCGTGGTTATTTTTGACCAGGAATAGTAAGAGTATAACTTAAGTTTTTTTTAATTAAATGACATACAACTGATTTCCCTGAAGTACTATCATTAGTTAATCAAATTACGTCTTTTGGGATTTTAGGTCATGTAGCTCTTTAGATTTTGTGTACACTTCTTTATTTTAACATTATTTATTTAAGCAATTACACAATTTTTTGGAACTAAAATGTAAACTTCTTTCTCTTGAAACAACGAAAATGATGAATTTATCATTTATTTTGGCCAAATTGTTGCCATCTGGCAAAAAAAAGAAAAATATATGACACTAATTTCCAATAGACAGCTTTTTCCATCAGTTTTGTCAGCCAATACAGTCAGGGGTACACTTTATGATTGCTGTTAATTACTGCTTGTAAACTGAATGTCAGTAACTTGTTTTGTTCTCAAGGGCGCGTGCAGACACGTACTACTGCATGCTGTTCAATGATGAGGTCCACACGTATGAGCAGGTCATCTATACACTGCAGAAAGCGGTGAACTGCACTCAGAAAGAGGCCGTCAGTTTCGCCACTGTCGTGGACCGAGATGTAAGTAGGGATGGGTACCGAAACTCGGTATTAAATCGGTCTCGGGGCTAAATTATGAAAAACCGGAGTATCGATAAGCTCTGACGTTAACGGCTCTGCTGTCGGTACTGGAGAAATTAAGAAAACACACATTATTTTGCAAATTCTATCTCACCAGAGCTGCCAGCTGTTTTTATGTGCAATAATATTCAATAATTTGTCTATGATGCATATTCGCAATTCAGAAGCAAGATCGTGCTCACGCGGAGGAGCTTCAGCACACGCAACATGAAAGCCCTTTTTAATCATGATAGAGATAATTAATTATTCAAACATCTGCTTACACTTTAGGCCTGTGGCTGCTAATTTAATTATTATTATTATTTTTTTATTCTAAGGATTATAGCCGTGTTTCTTCTAGCACAACTTTTACTTCCCTTCACATCGGTGCGCATTCGTTCCTCCCTAAACAAAACGTAACATCAGAATCAGCTCAATCCGTGATTGTTGTAAAATGCCGTCTTTACTGTTGCTAAATTGCTGGACATGTTTGATAATAAAATGTTGAAAGCACAATCCACACGAGAAACGCTGTTCCCCAGGCTGAAGTTGTATGTGTGTGTATGTGTGTGTATATATATATATATATATATAAACAAAAAGTACAGATAAGAATACAGTTGAAGTACCGGATCGATAAGCAGTATTGGGAAGAGTAGCAATGCCGTTAAAAGCTGTACATTACCCATCCCTAGATGCACATTCACCTGCTGTTAGTTCCACAGTGCCACGATTCAGGCTTATGGTTTACCACAGCTTGTTCTTGCTTTTGTTCATTGATTACTTCTGTTCGCTGTATTCAGGGCAGGAAGTCTGTTCGCTTTGGGGACTTCCAGTTTTGTGAGCAGGCCAAATCTGTTATTGTGGTGAGTCCTGAACAATCACAAATCCCATCCGCTTGCTTCAGATGTGTAAAGCAATTTGTTTTTTTTCTCTTTTCTGAAAGCTCGGATTAACTTGGACATTCATTTAAGTTTTATGGAGAAATATTCCCCAATTTGCATATAGTATTTTCAGCATCAGGTAATGATGCATAGTTCACAAACAAGATTGTTAGTTATGTTTAGTTATACAAACATCACTTTTACCTATTATCATTATTGCCATAAATATCAAACCTTGGTTTTCATATATCATACATGTGACTTAAAGTCTCTAAGCAGTCAGTCCCATAGACTGACATTGAAGGAAGGACATCGTAACACCCCTTGGCAACATCCAAAACATTTTAGCATTGTGGGGGCAACTTTTCAGAGATTAATGCATCATTAAAATGTTTGTCTAAATGTAGTTTGTTTGTTTGGACACATGTTTTGCAGAGGAACACGAGTCGGCAGACGAAACCCCTGCGGGTTGAAGTCATGCACTCCTCTGTAGTGGCTCATCAGTGTTTTGCGCTCAAAGCTCTCACATGGCTCGGCCAAATCATCAGATACTCAGGTCAGTTTCTGCGTCTTTCTCTCACTTTCTTTCTTTTTCCCGTCTCCTTTGAATTCTTTAATTTCAAGCTCTTTTGGAAAAGCCAATGTTCTGCAAAGCCAAATTCTTTTCCATTTAGCAGGTGCAGTAAATTAGGCTTTATGGTTGATCATTTTGTTATTTTGCAATGGATCTAGTAATTGAGTTTACAAAATGCTACCACCAGTTTTTGGTGTTTAAATGGGTGATGGCATGGGTTTTTTATTACTATTTTAATGTGTATCCTGAAGTTCACTTATGTTAACAGTTTTTCAAAACCAAAAACATGAAAAAAAAAAAATTCAACCCTCATTTTGACCCTCTGTCTGAAATGATCCCCTTTAAAGGATCACTTTTAACTGTCCAACACTGACGGTTCCTTTAAAGCTTGTCAGTAAATTGCCACTGTTATGATTGGTTAACATCATTACATGAAACACTATCAGTACCCCCTCGATATTGCACATATGGAAGTGTTTTGAAAACATTTTCCAAATGAAACTGCCATTTAGAGACACAGCGTTATGAAATCGTTTGCGAGGACATTTTAATCTATGAATCTTGCAGGATGTTTTAAGTCCTCTTATGTCAAAAGATCAAGGCAAATTTGATTTCTTATGTCATGACCTCTTTAATGTAGCAGTGTGCCTTGTGTCAGTGTTTGTGAAGAATCAGTGTCTGAGTTTGCTGTTTCTATCAGATGCTCTGAGGAGGATCCTGTGTCAGGTGGGTCTGCAGCGAGGACCGGAGGGAGAGAACTCTTCTCTGGTGGACACGCTCATGCTCTGTGACTCCAAGATGTGGAAAGGTGAATGAAAGAGTGTGCTGACATCAGCTCTACTGAGATACTGCAGCATTGGAGAAACACATAGCCCAGGGAATGTCATGAAAGCGTGTTCAGATCACACTTTACCCCAAAATCAAAAGAAAAACAGATTAAGATTTTTTTTGCGTTCTAGGAAAATGAAGCATATTTTAGGACAAGTGAAATTTATTTGCATTTCATGGCAAGACTGATTTCCCATCCAAGTCTCATTAATGTCATCTTTGTACGTTGTACATTTTTATTCACATTATTTTTAGCTGTCTTTCCATTTTTAGTGTTCTTGTTACACATTACATATACTTACTACTGTATTGTAAACAATGTATAATTAAAGCAACTAACCTTATAGAAAGTACATGTTATTAATTAATATTGCTCAGTACTTAACGATATACTTAAATTTATTATATACTTTATAGTGAAGTGTAACCATAATTTCTTGTTTGATTCTGGAACATGTTGTTAATGGGTTTTGTGAGTCACCCAGATAAATTTGAATCCAAGTATCTAATCTTGTGTTTCCTGCAGGAGCGAGAAATGTTTACCACCAGCTCTTTATGAGCAGCCTACTCATGGATACAAAGTTCAAGAAACTTTTCGCAATCCAGTTTGCAAAGGTAAGACTTTTACATTTTGCTATGGCACAGAGAGTTTGCATTCTCATGATTACTGAGGAATGAGTAAAAAGAAAAAAATATTGCTACATTTTATCTCACAAATCTGAGAAAAGGCAAAATTGTGAAATATAAACTCAGAATTCTGACCTTTTTTCGCCTCAGAATTCTGAGTTTGCATAAGCTATAAATAATTAATTTCAGAACTGTGAGATGCAAATACAATTCTGACTTTTTCTCTGAATTGCAGTTGCTAGTTATAAAATCCAATTATGAGGGAAAAAAAGTTTATCTCTCTCAATTGATCTCTCTATATGATATGTAAACTCATATTCTCTAGGGAAAAAGTCAGAATTGTGAGTGAATATGGTGAAAAAGTTGTTTTCCTTGTAACTTATTTCAAAAAGTGAAACTTTCATATATTTTAGATCCATTACATGTAAAGTAAAACACTTCAAATTTGTTTTAGTTTTATACTGATGATTAGAGCTTACAGCTAATGAAAGTAAAAAATCAGTATCTCAAAATATTAGAATATTTACATTTGAGTTTCAATAAATGACCATCCATACAGTATACATTGTGGGTATCTCTTGTTCTTTGAAACCACAATAACGGGGAACACTGCTGACTTGGCAATGGTCCAGAAGACGAGCATTGACACCCTCCACAAAGAGGGTAAGTTACAGAGGGTCATTACTGAAAGGGGTGGCTGTTCAAGGAGTGCTGTATCAAAGCATATTAAATGCAAAGTTGACTGGAAGGAAGAAATTGGGTAGGAAAATGTGCACAAGCAACAGGGATGACCACAAGCTTAATAATACTGTCAAGCAAAGCAGATTCAAGCACTTGGGAGAGCTTTACATGGAGTGAACTGAAGCTGGAGTCGTGCATCAAGAGTCACCACACTCGACATCTTCAGGAAAAGAGCTACCAAGCCACTTCTGAAACAGAAACATCATCAGAAGCATCTTACCTGGGCCAAGGAGAAAAACTAAAATAACTGGACTGTTGCTCAGTGATCCAAAGTCCTCTTTTCAGATGAAAGTAAATTTTGCATTTAATTTGGAAATCAAGGTCCTAGAGTCTGGAGGAAGAGAGGAGAGGCACAGATTCCATGTTGCTTGAAGTCCAGTGTAAAGTTTCAACAGTCAGTGATGATTTGGGGTGCCATGTCATCTGCTGGTGTTGGTCCACTGTGTTTTCTGAAGACTTGGCACCTGCCCACACTGCCAAAGGTACCAAAAGCTGGTTCAATGACCATGGTGTTACTGTGCTTGATTGGCCAGCAAACTCGCCTGACCTGAACCCCATAGAGAATCTATGGGTTATTGTCAAGAGGAAGACCCAACAATGCAGATGACCTGAAGGCCGCTATCAAAGCAACCTGGGCTTCCATTACACCTGAGCAGTGCCACAGGCTGATTGCCTCTATGCCACGCCGCATTGATGCAGTAATTCATGCAAAAGGAGGTCCAACCAAGTATGAATTGCATAGAAAAGAACATACTTTTCAGAAGCCCAACATTGCCATTTAAATTGTCCTTTGTTTTATTGATATTATTTAATATTAAAATTTTCGGAGACACTGAATTTTGGGTTTTCATTGTCTTAAAGCCATAATCATAAAAAATGTAAGAAATAAAGGCTTGAAATATTTCACTCTGTGTAATGAATCTATTTCATGCATGGGTTTCACTTTCTGAAATGAGTGACACAAAATATTGACCTTTTTCATGATATTATAATTTTTGGAGATGTACCTGTATATATTTTTTATTCAATGGCAGAAACAAGCTTCCATGATAGTGCAAGGCGACACTTAAGAATAAACATTGAAATGCATACAGTTTCGAAAGCATTGCCACAAAACATGATACTTGTTAACATTAGCCTAGCATGAAAAAAATTGCCTTCTAACTAAAGTTACTATTGTATATCCTGATAATTTCCACACCTTGTGTTAGTTTTGTCGACGAAGACGATGACGAAAAATATTCATCAACGAACCTTTTTTCTGTGGAAAAAACGACGAGACGACAAGCTAAAACAAATATCTTATGATAAAAACTGATGAAATTTATGCCTCGTCTTTGTTAACAAGATGAGACGGGACTGAAATTTTATTTGAGAGCTAGCGGACATTCAAAATACATTCTCTCAATCTCTGAGAGCAATCTCCGCCCACCGCTCATCTGATATGTAGAGAGTCACGAGTCCGACCAATCAACGCGGAAAACTGAAGGCAGTCTCACACCGAAAGCACTTGCTAACTGGAGCTGCGTCAGTGATCACGCATCAGTTGTCTCTCAAAGGTAAAGCAGCAGCAGACGTTGCTGAAGTTGCAAAAACCTCAATATAAGCTATGATGTCCGCGATGCGGAAAATGCGGGCGGAATCGCGGAATGCAGTCATAATGGAATTTACCGTATAACGCGGAATGTCACGGAATGTGTCGAAGTTTGGATGAATTAATCAAAAGTAGGTCAGTACACTTAAATCGACTCGCGCTATGGACTAGTATCTATAAATATTAAGCTGCAAAAACACTGTTTAAATATGAATCCTGCATGTTCTGCATCTTTGTTAATGAATGACACAGACGTGCGGTTTCATTTACTGCACACATATATACTGAAGCGCGTGTGATGCGGTATTTTCAGCATCTGCCGTCTCACTAAATGAGGACATAAATACATGAACAACATCCCCAGAACTGCTCGGAGAGTCACTTGATGAGCATTTGACCGTTTAATTTGAGTAAAACCATCGTCATATCATATATACATAGGCTACAGAAACTTAAAAGGTCCTCATGGCAACCTGTCAAAATATAAGTTCGGTTTAGCCGAATATATTACTGTATACGTAATACAACTACAACAATTATTACAACTTTTGTTGAGAATAATCACACAATACGCTAAATACGTTTACTTTAAGTTTTACAAAATGTTTACAGAATGCTTCTGGGTGATCCCTGCACTTATGTTATTATCAATATTACTGTTTATTTAATGTTGTTGTTATTAACAGTTTTCAGAATTAAAGACATGTTTAAAAGCATTTAAAGAACGTTTTTTTGTCAGAGCTCTTGTTATTATTAATTTTGGCATTCATTTTCATTTTTACACCAGACACGTATATCGGTTCAAGGCTGTTAAATTTCTTGTCTTTCGAAATGTGCGTCTCTGTCATTGGATAAGGGGCGTTTGCAAAGCTAGTCTCAGTATGGCAGCCGCAGTGGGACGGATAGGCTAACAAAACACAAACTAGCGATCTGAAACAATGGCCTCAGCACCTGAACGGTTAGGGATAGGGTGACTAGACGTCCCGTTTTTCCCGGGAGTCACAATTCGTTGTCGCGGGATAGGCGGAATCGCTCTGATAGAAGTGCTCTCTCTCTCGCGCACGCTCCCCTTCTTCAGTCTCATACAGCGCGCGATCAGTTCTCAGTGCTCAAATACACACACAGCAGTCCAAATGTCTATCATGTAGACTAGAGTATCTCACGTAAATACTACATATGGCTTAAGTGAACGTAAACAGGTGGGTGAAAACTGAATGTGTCAGTATTATATGCACACCTTCCGTCTTAAAGGGACAGCATTCCTAATTTAATACCCATCTGTGTCATTAATGTTAACCAACAAAAGATGTTGTATTATGTTAACCAACAAAATAAATGTATACTTGTTAAGTAAACCTACTGTATCTGAAAAATAAATGAAAATGTATTCCAGTTTTTCCAAATTCAATAATTTCAATTAAAATTTATCATAAGCTTAATTGATTTGGTCTAAAGAGAGAAGAATTTATGACTATTTTTGTTGGAATACTACATATAAAATAGCTACCAAAAATAAATGTTGGTACCTGCAGTTTGACTAAAAGTTGAATAAATGCGATGACTTTTTGTCGACTAAAACTATGAAAGACTAAAATGACTAAGACTATTAAGCATTTTCGTCTCAAGATAAAGACTAAGACTAAATAAAAAATGCCTGCCAAAATTAACACTGTTCGACACAATGTTCGAATGGATATAGTCATTAAAACATTTTAAATGGAGCAAATTTCACACACATTCCAGTGTAAGTGCGATACTGAGTATACAGTTTTTGTTTGTTTTTGCAAACTAGTGAAATCATTTTCTGCGGTAATCAACAATGTTCTAGATTAAACTTGCTGCATATGAATATGAATTGGTGTTAGAATGTGCCAAGTTTGACACTTGAATATCCAGTTCACTTTCACTTCACACTCAGTTTGATTCAGCTGATCTGGGAGGATAAGAGCGTTTGAGCAGCCATTGTTCAGTGAGGGGTATCGTCTCAGAGAGAGAGCATGTGTAATAAAGAGAGATACTAGGACTTGCTCTTGCTGTCTTTGATTCGCTGCCAGCTGCAGTCCTCCGACTGACCGAGTCATGCTGTGACAGCAGGAAATCTTTCTCTCAGAGTGCATTCTGAAGTAGGGCCCTGTGAAATCGGTTTTATTTAATTGTTTTCTCTCAAATGTGTCAATTTTAATATTTCTGGATTTAATTTTCTACGTAACAATTTATTACAAATAATTAATATTTTATTAATAATACTTAAATACACTTATTAAATGTGTATATATATTATTTATGAATAAAAAAATCTGAAGTTCTGTGTTTTTGGAGTCTATTTTTATTTAATTTTGAAATGCCTGTAATCGAATGAAGGCATAAACGGTCATGTTCATGTCCTCAAATATTGAGACCGTGGATGCTGAAACACCACAAGCATTACGCATGATTAAGAATGTGCAGTAAATTAAACTTAATCATTGTCCATATTGAGTTACGATTTTGTGTACAGCCCTGCTTTTGATTTATTTATTCAAATTTTGCACAATTCAGTGATACTCCACGTCAAATGGTATTTTTTAATGACTCCATTGCACAAATCTGTTTGCGTTTTCCACTTTGCAGAAACCATAGGGCCCTAACTCAGTTAGCTTAAACAACTCTAGAAAGTCAGAGTGTAAAGTTTAGCTTTAGCTCCAGTCCCTCGGCTCCACATGTGCCCCAGTGCCACGGTGTAACTTCAAGCCGTATGCGCCAGACACCGAACCGAGTCGGGGGACGTAACTGCAGATGCCCCTGACCTCTGACCCGGAAGGTGAATCTGCCCCCCTTCCCTTAGAATTACCGGCGCCTCCAGACAGATTTTATGGAGGACGATCACGAGCGTGTAGTGTCAGTGACATCTCTGTCAGTGCAGCTCTTCACCGCCCCCACTGTGGTGAGTACCGCCAATCCCACACACCTCTCCTCTCTCTTCTGCCTCTTTCTCCTCTCCCCTGCCTCCTTCACCACTGCCTGCAGAACTATGAGCGCTTGCAGAGTGACTACGTGACGGACGACCATGACAGGGAGTTCTCCGTCACTGATCTTTCTGTGCAAATGTTCACCGTGCCTTCTCTGGTAAGTATGTGCAGGAAGAGACGGCCTGCCGTGAGGAGGAAGCCTTTCCCTTTCCATTTTTCCTGTTTCTTTTTACAATTGTTCGTTCCTCTTTCCTTACTCTTGGTTCCTTCCTCTTTCCTCTTTACTGTGATGTACTGAAATTATAATAATTTTTTAATCAAAACTGAAATTTAAGTTTTCAGTTATCCATATACAAAAATAGTATAATAATCAATTAATAATCTGATTTATTTAGTAATCAACACTCAAATAAATACTGAATTGTATGCAAATATAAAGTTGCACATAACTTTCAAGTACAATTTTTAATGATAAAATTACAACTTGTAGTTGAAATCTAAATATTTAAATTTACTGTAATAACTTGTTTTCATGACGTACTCGTTCAATAAACAAGACATCACTGACAGGTAAAGAATATATGGAATTTGTAATATAGTGCATATATTTAGCAAAAATCTCTATATTATATATTTTTTTTTTGCAGCTGACTAAGATATGGACATTGAATTGCTTTCTTGAGTTAAATGTAAAGTTACTTGACATAGTTTTCAATTTCTTTTATTTTCTTTTATTCTTTTTTATTTAAAGGGGTCATTGGATGCCCATTTAGCACAAGTTGATGTGATTCTTTAGGGTTTTAATGAAAAGTCTATAACATTCTTTGGTTAAAATGTCTCTATGGTAGTGTAAAAAACACTACCACTAACCACTAACACACAGTGTTCCTGTGGCTCAGTGCAACAGGTTGTGGGTTCAATTCCCAGGGAACTGACAAAAAAAGTATAAACTCACTCAGGGCAGGTCTAAGGTAAGACGCTAATGTCAATCAACTATCGTGGGAGGGGCCTGTTCAGAACTAAATCATTCTGACAGAAATCTCAGAACAGCCTGATTTGAGAAAGGAGATTAAAAAAAAAAAACACTGGGTGGATTTTTATCATTATAGGATGGATGTGTACACACACTTCCAACACACATTTATGTTCAAACATCAAACGAATTTTGCATCCAAAGACCCCTTTAAGTTATAGAATTTAGACTTTCATATCAAAAGTAAAAAATAAAGTGGATTATTGGATGGTATGTATGCATTGAATAATGTTTTAGAGAAGTTTTGTTCAAACGTCAAACCAAAATTGTAGATCAATTAAAATCAAGATATCAGTATTGTCCTAACAGCAGGCAGTTATCTGTTGTAGCTTGACATAGTCAAAATGCATCATTGGAGAAGTACAAATAAAACATCAATAAATTAATTTTGCCGAAACCAAAAATGTATTTCTGGACCAATATTTTTGGTTACTTCCCTACTCCTCTTGTTTTCATCCTCTTCGCTTTTCCACTTCCCTCCCCCGCTTAATTTTTTCTCTGCACTTCCACATCTGCTTTCTTCTCTCTCTCTTTCCTCCTTCATTTCCATTGCCTTTGTTTTTGTGTTCTCTTCTGTCTTCTCCTCTCAATAAATGTGATTTTCACATATAGAAAAACAGTTTACCACCCAAACCTCCAGCATTCTTTCAGATGTGACAGTGGTATTTGTGATATTTTCCAGGCGCGGATGTTGATCACTGAAGAGAACCTGATGACCACCATCATCCGCACCTTCATGGACCACCTCAGACACCGAGACCTGCAAGGCCGCTTTCAGTTTGAACGCTACACCGCACAACAGGCCTTCAAATTCCGCCGAGTCCAGAGCCTTATAGGAGACCTCAAGTAAGATCCTGAGCATGTCCGCCCATTTACACAGGAAGGACTTAATATACTGTTATCTTTTTGTGTCTAAAATTCCCATTTCTCGAGATGCGTGTCATGATGTATTTCTCTTGGATGCAGGTATGTCCTGATAAGCCGTCCAACAGAGTGGACCGACCAGCTCAGGGACAAGTATCTGGAAGGTTTCGATGCTTTCTTGGAGTTGCTAAAATGCATGCAGGTGACTACTAATCTGATGTTAAGATTGTGTGTCAGTGATATTTGAAATTGGGCACTAAAACAGCTGTGCGTGTGTCATCTTTGCAGGGAATGGACCCAGTTGTGCGTCAGGTGGGGCAGCACATAGAGATGGAGCCAGAATGGGAGGCAGCGTTCACCTTACAGATGAAGCTCACACATATCATCTCTATGATGCAGGAATGGTGTGGCAGTGATGTAAGTGCATGTTAGACAAAGTCACTTTAGTACCCATAATGCACCATGGGGCCTTGATTTAAGAATTATTTGTCGCATGTACAGGAGCGAGTTCTGATCGAAGCATATAAGAAGTGCCTGAGTGCGCTGACTCACTGCCACAGTGGCTTCACAGATGGGGAGCAGCCCATAACCCTCAGCATGTGCGGCCACTCCGTCGACACCATCCGCTACTGCGTCTCTCAGGAGAAAGTCAGCATACACCTGCCTGTGTCCCGGCTTTTAGCAGGTCAGTCCAACATGGTTTCACACAGTGCAGCAAGGCGGTATACATTCTTCAAAGTTTTGAGAATAAATCTGGTAGAGTTCTTTGAATTATCATTGTGTGTAAATGGAATATAAAAGTTCACTTTTGAAATTGCAGTGGTTGATGGTGGTAACCACGTCACATATTAACTGAACTGCAACTCTCTCTTTCTGTTAGGTTTACATGGTCTGCTGAGCAAAACTGAGGTTGCCTATCGATTCCCTGAGCAGCTGCCACTGGTAAGTTTGGGGGTTTTGGTTCATGGGAATTGTTGAAAAAGTGTCTTTGTGATTTCTGAATCCTCTTTTGTCTTTCACAGAGTGAACTGAGTCCACCCATGTTGATCGAGCATCCGCTTCGCTGCCTTGTACTCTGTGCCCAGGTGCATGCTGGGATGTGGAGAAGAAATGGCTTCTCTTTGGTCAATCAGGTAAGATGCTTATAAATGTGTTTTATTTTTATAGTCAAGACATTTAGCAGTGTGATTGCTGGTGTTGATGCCTTTTCATAAAATATATTGTGTTTTTTCTTGGATTGTTTTTGCAGATCTATTATTATCACAATGTGAAGTGTAGAGTGGAGATGTTCGATAAAGACCTCAGCATGCTTCAGGTCAGTAGCATGAAGATATTTCATTCCAAAATTATTAACCAAAAAGTAAATTTAATTTTGTATTTATTAATTTACATAAAA
Source organism: Oxygymnocypris stewartii (assembly GCA_003573665.1). Lineage (NCBI taxonomy): Eukaryota > Metazoa > Chordata > Actinopteri > Cypriniformes > Cyprinidae > Oxygymnocypris > Oxygymnocypris stewartii. The sequence goes on along the minus strand of QVTF01025790.1, from coordinate 85,568 downwards.
ATTATTTTAGTAATAAAAAAAGAAAGTGGATTGCATTAATTTTAGTTAATGAAAATATTTGTGCTTCAATGTAATCTGTTGCAATACAAAAATATTTTTAAAAAGGTCCTAAAGTTGTAATTCATTTGACAAGATTTTCTGTACCAATATTCTCAGTACTGTTATGTGGAAAGTAGTCCACACTGATGGAAAGTTTTTTTCTTCTTCCTTAAGCTATAGAAATGTCTGTAGTCAATATGCATTTTTTTCTAGTTAAAATGGCAGTCAAATACAAAAAGAGCCTTCAGGACAAGTTCAATCGTGTTAAAATATTGCACAAATATCATTATTTGTGTACATTTAAGTTGTTAATTCAGCACAGAGATAAAGCTCTGCTTACTATAGACCATAATTAGAAATGGGAGGAAGCAAATTTGATCATAAATAAATTGCTTTATACAATTTTTAAAATAAGATCGTTAATGCTTGTACACACTATGATAATTTTACTGATATATCTCCCCAAACTATGTCATCAGTTAACTGTGGAGGTGTCATTGAAATTAATTGGTTAAAGAGCAGAAACACTGATATTATTCAAATTGTAGAGAATCAAGCAAGAATCTATGGAGAATATCAGACATCTGGATGCATTGCAGTAATGACAGTTTGGCGGGAAATTGTGCTTATTTATCATGAAACAAAGTACACGAAACAGTTTAGCACAATTTGATTCATTTTCTCTATGCTAAGTATCATGCTGTTTTTGGATCTAGGCTGGAGCTTCCATGATGGATCCAAACCACTTCCTGATGATAATGTTGAGCCGTTTTGAGCTCTATCATATCTTCAGCTCAGCAGACTGCAGAAAGAGATACAGCAGAGAGAATGCTAACAAGGTCTGCTTGCCTCCAAACCACTTTTTGTCCCCATTTCTTTTCTCTTTACTTGATTTCTCTCTGCCTGCACTCATTTCTATCGCCAGTGACGTGCTTCTCTCCCTGTCTCTCAGGATGTGGTTCAGCAGAATAACACACTAATTGAGGAGATGCTGCATCTGGTCATTATGATCGTGGGTAAGTGAATATTTCTCAACACGACAATTTAAATGTTTTTATACGGGTATATAAAGCTTTTTTGACACCATAGAACGTTTAAACAATGTCTTTCATGTTTTTTCTTCCCTGCAGGGGAGCGATACACAGCAGGTGTTGGTCAGGTGGAGTGCTGTGATGAGATAAGGCGAGAGATCGTTCACCAGCTATGCATTCGACCCATGGCCCACAGTGAGCTGGTCAAAGCCCTGCCTGAGAATGTAAGTCAACCCTCACAGCCTCACCTTTACCCAAGATCCTTAGAAAATGTTGCCATTGAAACCTGACTTAAAAAAAAACATTATGCAAATATAGGAGAGATGAGCCAGTTTTAAAATTGTGAACCGTATTAACCTTCTTATTCCAATAATTGTATAAAGCAGTTAATTTCTGCCATTAGGGAACCATCATTAAATTCTGTACAATTCCCATCCCTAATTATGGTCTGTATTGAACCGAGAATAGCTTTATTAACTATCTCTGTGCTGATATAACAACTTACAAATACACATGATAGTCAGACGATTCATTTAATAAAGATTGATCTTGTCTTAAAGTTCCTGTTGATCTAAAGCAGGACAGTTTTATTTATTTAATTTAACTGCCACCTAGTGGTAGTTTGTGCTAATGAATTTGACCCATCCTTCTGCACACAGGAGAATAAGGAAACCGGCATGGAGAGGGTCATCGACACTGTGGCTTTGTTTAAGTGAGTGTCCTGAATAAAAGAGTGTTGTCCAAAGAGTTGCATTGGTCTGTGTGTAAGCCTCTGTGAATTGTGCCATACAGGAAGCCTGGTGTAACTGGTAGAGGACTTTATAAACTCAGGCCAGAGTGTGCCAAGATGTTCAACCTTTACTTCCACCATTACTCCAGAGCTGACCAGTCTAAGGTAACACTGCATTATTGAAATTGAAACTCACATAGAGTAACTGTTAAAAATATTTGTATTTATGTCTTATTTTGTCCTTCAGGCTGAAGAGGCCCAGAGAAAAATAAAGAGGCAAAATGGGGAAGATTCAGGTACACACACACACACACACACACACACACAATTCAAGCATTTCACTAAGAAAAGCACATTGTGTCATTTAAAGTGGCTCATTTAAAGTTAATTTCTTTTACATATCTATAGTTATGATTCACTTTTTATTTACACATTTTGAGAGTATGGTAATTTATAAATTGAGCAGCAAAGAAAACATTCATAGCAAAATTTTGGGAAAACATAGAATGATAAATATCTCTATAAAACAAAAAAAATAAGAAAAAGAAATCCTGGTTTACTTTGCTTGTTTTAAGGCTCCACCATTTAATAATAATAATCATCATCATAATAATTAAATTTAAATAAATTAATGATTTATTAATAATTATATTGTTGGTGTTACTTCTATTATAAACAAATTACTAAATACCAAAATATATATTACTAATATTTATATTTTTATATTTCACAGTGAAATATAATAAAATATTTAAGAAAAATAATATAATTTTATTTAACATTACAACTGTATCAAACTTTTGTTTTGACTGAACTTTTAAAGTTACTCTTTTGCTGTTAGACCTCCATTTACTGCAAACCGAGAGGCTACAAACACCAGTGGACAATGAGCTGCTCACACATGTATTAAATGACAGTCTTTACTAATTGAAAACGTGTTTTGGTTTATTCTGATTAATTGTGCAGCCCTGCTGTTATGTGATGACACTGCCAGTGTAAAAACGAATTTTCATGTGTGTTTGTTATAGTTCTGCCTCCACCTGTTCTGCCTCTGTTCTGTGCGCTGTTTGCCAGCCTGGTGAACATACTGCAGTGTGACGTGCTGCTGGGGATTCTGGGAGCAGTGCTGCAGTGGGCGATGGAGCCCAGCGGGGGACACTGGTCTGAGTCCATGCTTCAGAGGGTACGTCTGTGTGTGAGGGACAGCGAGAACCTCCAAAAACTGGACCTCTCTCAAATAAGAGCATAATAAATTGTGATAATTATCAGTAACACTTTTCCAATGTATACTTTTTGAGTGATGTTGACTTTGAAAGTGTTTAAATCTCTGGAATATTCCAAATAGTCGTCATTTCTTGGCCATTTAATATTTAAATTAATTTCCAGCAAAAGTAACTTTATCATGAACGCAATCTTGACTTAAATTAGCATTTACCATGATGTTAGACATTGTTCTTGCTATGCACCCGAGTTAGCTCAGTATGAACATGTCCCGCAGGTGCTGCATCTCATAGGCATGGGCCTGGTGGAAGAACAGCAGCATCTCATCGCCAGCGCAGATGATAACGATTTCAACTTCACTCTCAAAATCTCCAGTATGGCTTTGTTCTGTTTCACACATACATGCGCGCACACACACACCTCTCTGAGTCGAGCTGATTGAATCTCTTCATTGTAGGACCAGGTGAGGCTCCTGCTAACACTGCCAGTATCTTGGCTCTATTGGAAACTCTGCAGAACGCTCCTCATCTGGAGGTGCACAAGGACATGATCCGCTGGATCCTCAAGGTAAAGCGGATCCAAATCTCATTACAAAGACACTAGAACAAATTTAGTTAATTTATTACTTTATTTTTAATAATTAATCTTAATTTTTGTAATAATAATAAAACATTAATTTATTTAGATTTCTTACATGGTTTATTTTTTTTTGTTTATTTGAACTTGTTTGGTATTTAAACATTTTCTTTTTTTATTATTGTTTAGTTTTAGTAGTTTTATTTAGTTTTGGTATAGTATTTTAGTTTTTATTATTTCAATATTTTTTATTAGTGTATTTATGAGCATCATGTTATTAATTTTAGTGTTTTTTTATTTTAGCTTCTTTTTTTGTTTGTTTCGTTTAGTTCTTATTTTAATTGAATTTCTTGCTAAATGTTTCTCTATTTTAAATCTAAGTATGAAAACGGTATTTTTCATGTTATTCATGTATCTGCAGACTGTGGCCAACATCAAAACCACGCGGGAGTGCACGGCCAGTGCGCCCCCCAGTGACAGCTCAGGGCACAGTCAAGAGGAGGTGAGCATAGGAAGCGTAACACGCTTGCATCATGATCCGGTGAAGTTGCATTGTTGTCTGACTGGATGTATTTGTATGTGCAGACGGTGCGGGATAAAGATAAGGCGGAGCGGAAGAGGAAAGCAGAGATGGCGCGGCTCCGGAGGGAGAAGATCATGGCTCAGATGTCAGAGATGCAAAGACACTTCATCAACGAGAACAAAGAGTTGTTCCAGCAGAGCCTGGAGGAGCTTGACCCCTCCGCCTCCTCCTCTCTGGAGCACAGGTACACACGCATCCCGCCGGAAAAAGCCATGGATCAAACATGAGTTTCTCTAATTTCTCTCTCTTTATAGCCCCAGTTCATGTGATACTACACTGGTCTGTGTGGGTCCGCGGCGGTGGCGTGCAGGAGGCAGCGAGAGGAGGCAGGTGGTGACATGTATCCTGTGTCAGGAGGAGCAGGAAATCAGGACTGACGGCAAAGCCATGGTGCTCGCTGCTTTTGTCCAGCGCTCCACTGTCATGTCCAAAAACCGCAAGAGACCTCCACACAACCCAGGCATGTTTTTATATGTGTGTCTTTGGGTCATCAATAAGTGCACGTTTGCTTTAATGAATGCGTTGTGTTTGTGTTGCAGATAAGTATGACCCTCTCTTTATGCACCCTGACCTGTCGTTCGGCACGCACACAGGCAGCTGCGGACACATCATGCACTCGCACTGCTGGCAGAGGTAAGAATCATCATGAAAAATGAGAAACACATGCTTCCATATGCCGATAAATCTGTTTTTCCTATCAGAGGAGCAAAATAATTGAACTGTAATTGCCTGCTTTTCTGCAGCCTTGGTTTCAGAATAATTTTTCTCATTTAGTTTTAAATTGTTTCCACCTGTTCTAAGATTTAGATCATCATAAGAATTATGACCGATTTAACCCGTTAAGAGCATTATATCTTGAAGAGTGCGTTAACATTTTAGAGTGTTTAGTGGTTGAATAAAAGTGGTACTATGAAACATGCAGTAAGCTCTTAAAACCCCTCTGTTAATACTTATCTAATCATATAGATTCATTATTTATAACGCCACAAGCACAGTAGTTTACAAAGGCCTGTTTAACTCGCATCCCAGAGGTCACACCTCTGTTATTATTATTTTTTTCAAATTAAACCAGTATACTGTTTTTCAATAGAAGTCATATAGGCTGTTCTCTAGAAGTGTGACATACCATATCAGAAGTGAAAAATAAAGTATTATAACATATAAGTCATTTCATTGTAAACTGTTTAAAATATTAATTTGGGAATGTAACATGCATCAGCAGTGCCCACCATTTCACTAGTTTTAGACCAGGGGTACCCGAGTTTGGTCCTGGAGGGCCGGTGTCCTGCAGAGTTTAGCTCCAACCCCAATTAAACACACCTGAAGCAGCTAATCAAGCTCTTACTAGGCATACTAGAAACCTCCCGGCAGGTGTGTCGAGGCAAGTTGGAGTGAAACTCTGCCGGACACCGGTCCTCCAGGCCTGAGTTTGGGCACCTCTGTTTTAGACATTTTGATCAACAGCATTATGATAATTTTTTATTTTAGAAAATGAATCGCAGTATAAAAACACTTATTTTACAGTGCAATTACAAAACTGATACATGTTTAAGAACTTTATTTTATAGTGTGAAATTTGTTAATAATTACAATAAACTCATAATTGTTAGTTTAGTCATATTGAGTCATAAAAAAATATCTATAATTAGTTTTTGGTTCTTGTAAAGAGTACGACCAAGGGTGAATACCCAGATTTTTAATTTTTTTTCCAAATTGTTCAAGCCCTTGGTTAGCACACAAGTCTTCAGAGTAATTTTTTCCTGCTCATAAGGTTTTATTTATCATTATCGTTTTGCACAAATTCACACCCCTGCAAAATGACCACAGTGTCAGGTTTGTCATGCATGATTTATTTTTGCATTCCTTTTGTTTGGTAACTATCTAATGTCTCCCCTGCAGGTATTTTGAAGCAGTGCAGGCTAAAGAGCAGCGCAGGCAGCAGAGGCTTCGTGTGCACACCAGTTACGACGTGGAGAACGGAGAGTTCTTGTGTCCACTCTGTGAATGTCTGAGTAACACAGTCATTCCTCTGCTGCCTCTTACAAAGACCAGCTGCAGGTACTGCAACAAGCACACACTTGACTTTGACCTTCAGCTGCTACTTGTTTTTTTTTGCAATGATGAAACATTTTTTGTTGGCAAACCCAGAAATGAGCATCACCATGATTCCCTTGGCAAAACCCTATAGGATTTTTCTATTGACTTTTGGATTATTGCAGAAAATAAGATCTGTGACCAACAAAAGTTTGATTCTTATACATTAAACCGGAAGTGCTGAAATACTAACTCTTTTTTGTCTTATAGCCTATAAAAAGTAATGCCTGCAGCACTCTATTGGTATAATAAATGTTGAAACCAAACTGTAATATGAAGCTCTCACTGTGTAAGTAATAGATAATCAGTGTGACCTCTCAGATTAACGCTCCACATACAGGTGAATGAGTAAATGAACGGAGAGGATTGGCTGATTGTGGGCAGTGTTACTGTAATACTCTCATCTGTAATAAATCGGGCATCCCCTTAGATCCTTTTGTGTGATAAGGAGACTGAAAGCCCCCCGATCATATGAGCTCAGCACTGCTATTAATACACACCGCCACAGGCTAAGCACCCAGTGCACTTTAGACGACAGCGTAGATGGTAAAAGATCGTAGGAATGTTTTTCAAAGCCTCAATGCACTTGAGCACTCTATGTACTTAACCCTAATTTGTCATTGCACTGTAAGTCATTTGGATAAAAGCATCTGCTAAATGACTGTTTAGTAAATCCATAATAATTAGTAATCAATAAGTTGTATACATGTTTGTGGCACATCTGCTTTAAAGTGCGGTCATTGTGCAGATTTCCCCTCAGATTTTGCAATGGGTTCAAGTTGAATTCCAGCTGTCACTTGAATTTGTTACGTTGATCAGCAGAAAGCTGCTTTGTATGGAAGTGACTTTTGTTGAGCTTCTAACATCATTCATTTCACAGCTTCATTTATGACAATGGACCTTTTTGGCCAATGCAACTGCGCATCTGTTGCATTATTTTTGTCTTTTTCTACTGAAATATTGCATCATTGGATGGATTTGATCGCGTGTTTGTGTTTGTTGCAGCTCTGAACAGCCTGATCTGAGCCAGTGGTTGAACATCACATCTCTGCAGATGAAAGCCCTGCTCTCTGCTCACAGGAAGGCCAAGGCTGCAGATGCTGATAGTGTTGATATGGATGGTGTTAATGACTGTCCTCCACCTGATGGCTTCAAACTGGACTACACTCCAAAGTAAAACTACCTACAAAACTATCAGCCATTTATAGTTCCACTACACTAAAGCATCCGTGTAAAAAATCATCTCTTTCTGTCAGGAACCCGTACTCAAGCACCATAAAGGAGATGTTGACCACGTTTGGGACAGCTACATATAAAGTGGGTCTTAAAGTGCACCCAAATGAGCAGGACCCCCGCATGCCTATCATGTGCTGGGGCAGCTGTGCCTACACCATTCAGTCCATAGGTCAGTCCAAGAAATTGTTGAACTAAACTGCATAATACTGGTTAGTAAATCAGTGCCAAAACATGTGGAACTATTTCCTCTGATTATGTAAATGAGCTTTTAAAATTGTGATTCTTACCTTCATAATATATGCGGGTCTGTTTTGATCTGGATACATATATTTGAAAAAATATAGTGTTTAATACAGGAACCACACATTTCAAATGAGAGAGAAACTTAAAAGGGTCACCTAATGCATTATACAGATTTTTTTAACATAAAACATAAAATTAAATTTAGCCTCTTTCTCATGTCTCACATACTTTTGAGACTGAATTGATTGAACATGAATATGCATGCATATTGATGAACAATTGTAGCCTAAAAAATAATCAGCTTTTTCATCTAAAAGTGAAAGTTTCTACAACTAAAATGGAAAAAGTAAAAATCAGAAGTTGTATTTGTTTTTACAAAGGTATATAATTTGTATGGAAAGGAATGTAATTAGATCCTTTGATTTCAGTCCTAATAGTAGTAAAGTTCAAATGTTATGTTCTTATGTACATTTCATGTAACGATAACCAAATATTAAAAAAATATTTAGATTTTTTTTTCTGTAATTCATGCAAAATTTGAAATTTCAGAATTGGATATTTAGTCAAATGTAGTAATGACATGGTAATAACTTTGTAACATTAAAAAACACATTCACTCGTTAAAGTGTTATTATTCAGTTTTAGTAAACAAAATATATTGTTAAACTTATATTAATAAGTATGTAATATTTATGTATATTAAAATAAAAGCTTGAAAATGAAATATTCCATTTAGTCCAAATGGACCAGCGATGTGCAAAAAAGTATTATGTAAAACAATGTCAGTATTGAATGCATTATTAAGGGTAAAAAGTAAATTGAAAAGTATATTAAAATTGTCATCTCAAACAGAGAGATTGCTGGTGGATGAAGAGAAGCCTTTGTTTGGAAGTTTACCATGCAGACAGGTAATCAACCACATTATACACACTATTTAATATTTATTTGAATTTCTAATGAAATCAATGAATAGTGTCCTATTCGAGTGGCCTCTTAATTCTTTAAATCTTTACTCGAGTTTGATAACCCAAATGTTTTGTGCATGCAGGATGACTGTTTGAGTTCTTTGACTCGGTTTGGCTCTGCCTGCTGGGCTGTCTCCTCTCATGCCACTGTACAGAATCACTTTATTAGGCTCTTAGCAGGTAACAAGCGCTACAGTCTCTTACCACAAGTAGTTGTTCGGGCATGAAGCAATTATTATGAGAAATAAATGACAACATGAACATCTGTGTTGATTCAGCCCTTGTTCCTGATCCTCGGGTGGAGAATACACCGTGTATTCTGGACATAGACATGTTTCACTTGCTGGTAGGTGAAAATTGAATAACTTCGTTTAAGTTGATAAATTGGCAGCATTTCTTCAACCTATCTTGTTCACAACTCTAAACAATAAAAAATGTGATCAACAAAAACTGCATGTGTAAAAGTGCCTACTCCGATTCAACCCGTTGTTTGGGAATGACCTCTGACCTCAGTTAACGTGTGTGACAGGTGAGCTTGGTGCTGTCCCATCCAGCGGTTTTCTGTCTGGATTCCTCGGGGCTGAGTGCAGACGCTGCACAACTGCACTTTCTGCATCTCGTCACAGTTGCTCACATATTCCAGATCCTCCTAACCTCCATACCAGGTGAGAGCCTCATCCTTCCCCTTCACAAGCAGTCACATGACCATAGAGACTTCATAAATGATTTCGTTGACTCCTGTGCGCCATCAGAGGAGGTGCAGATGGAGCAGGAGAGTGAAGGAGCAGAGAGGGAAGAGGAGGAGAAAGTGTGTATGCTCTACAACACACTCAGGACGAATCTGGGAAGGTGAAAGCACACACATATCTGCCACCCACAGTGTGACTGACTTTATCATTTATATAGTTATATCATTTCATGACAAATTCTAAATGAATCCCATTTTACAAAACATGTTTACCCATGTTCTCATTGAGAATTGAGATGCTTTTGTCCAAAGAAATGCCATTTTGTCTGTTAATATGTGGAAGGGATGCGCTTGTTGTCCATATCGCAAAGAATTTTGTGTAAAATGGTCTCTGATAAGCATGATGCAAAACCAGTCTAATCATATAACTCAAATTTCTCAGTTAGTATCACTGTTCTGCGGTTATAGTTTCATTTCAGTTCTGTAAGGAGATCAAAAGCAACCGTCTAGACCTTAAAATTTACAAAAAAAATCCTATTGGAAATAAATGCTGTTATTTTGAACTCTTTATTAATCCTAGAATCTTTAAAAATAAGTATTTCCGTTTTCACAAAAACGTTAAGCGTCACATCTGTTAATAACATTGATATATATAATATTTCTAGAGCAACATATTAGAATGATTTCTGAAGGATCATGTGACAAGTCTGGAGCAATGATACTGAAGAGTTCAGGTTTGCATCACGGGAATAAATTACATTTTAAAATATAATAAAATAAAAATAAATAGCAAATGTTTTTAAACCTTTACAAATAAATGTTACCTCTTTGAGTATAAGAGACTTTCAAAATCTGCCAAATCTGTGTGATGGTGATAATATGTGCTATCTACTAGTGCCTTGTTCGATACATCGATACGACAATATATCGTCACATAGATTTGACGATACGAGTATCGATATTGTGGCACGTGTGCAGCAGTGGACTGCACTTAATTTTAATACAAGAACATTTCAAATGTTTAACACCAATGTTTAATCTGGCCGCAGAGGAACACTCCTGGGTTGCCTGATATAAAGAGACGTAATCCCCGAAACAGAGCTTCCAACTTGTGCAATACGTAAATATCTGCTAATGCCTGGCTCACACTATAGGAGTTTTAAAATCCTAACCGATTATGAATTCTGGATGCAGCATACACATAAGGAGAATCTTTGCAGATTTTCTTCCCTCATATCTTAAACATGCACACACTACAAGATTTGAATATCATGGCACATAACACATTACAAGATATTGTTAAGATTATCATGCCAGAAGGAGCGCCTCAGGTGATCTCACGCAGCAGCTCGTCAGCAATGTTTACATATGTTAGCTGCAGTGCTGTAGCATCTGGGTTATGCAGGGTATGAAGATGCATATGGGCCTGGGAAGATTGGGGGCCCGCCGAGCCGAGGGGGGATTTTTAATTGAAAGGGAACAAATATAAGCCTTGTACAGTTCTTGTCCGACTGCTTATCAGAATTCTCCGCCCGAGCCAGTGTCTTTTTTTCCTCTCTCTCTTCCCCTTTACACTACGACGGTGTTTTAGTGCCTTGTTGAAAAAAAAAAATACGATTACCAGATTAAAGTCGAAATACCACGAGAAGGAAGTCTAAATGTTTCAACAATAAAGTTAGAGCCTAATATTTTTGGAGGATACGTCATTTGCGCATGCAAATGGCCCGGATTGTGAGCACTGGGAGATATTTCAAAGTCTCTGATTTCAAAATATGTCAGTTTTATAGCGAAATACAAACAATATGTAGGCTATATTGCAATAATGTTTTTGTCACACTCTACTGTTTTGTGACAGATAGCTGTATTACCTTCAGTTTAAGCTGCATGCGAGTCAATCATCTTTCTGATTACAATAACAAACTTTTTTTAATTATAAATTAGGCTAAACTGTTTTTTTTTCATGCCGACTGATGTTCCTTCACTTTTATATCTTGCTTTAAACTTGAAATAAAGAGGAAAAACACGTTTATAATTTGTACTTCGTTATGAACTGACAGAATTTGAAAGCTGAGCTGTGTTATATTAAAAGCAACAAAGCACAAAATTGTTGCGATTACTGTGTGGCTGGTGCGCTACAAATAATGAATGGAAGACGTTAAATATTATGTCCAATCATTTACTGTATTATACCATGAATAAAACAGTTTGTGAATAGTCACTTAATTTTTACAGCCTACCTCAGAAAAGACAAGAATAAATCTTATGTTAACAAATTTGAGTCTAATTCAACATTTAGAATGTTTTATTGCTGTTTAATTAAATAGGCTACATGTGAGGAATGAAAGTTTGGACGTCACAGACGTTTTTGTATTAGGTGGTGGAATTTTTGTAATAATTTATATTGATTCACATAAATACAGCAATCTGTCACGCCACATTAAAGAGCTTAAAAACACATTATTTTAAGACACATTTGTGTTTTGCTATTAAACTGATTTTCAGACTAAAGACAAAATTACTATGATACAATCATGTTATTGCGTGAAGTTAATGTAAATCACTCTGGAATAAAAGTCTGTGGCATCCAGGCTTATAGATATTTTTTTAACTTGATCGATTTCATAAGACATTTGTATTAAATTGTTCTGAAATATTTATTCATGTTTATTTCGTGCTGCAAATATTAAACAGGGACATATCATTGATTAACATGCTGCTTGAACTGAAGCGAATGTAGTTACCTCACTACAAATAAAAGGTTTTCCTCTGTCCCCACTATTCAATAGACCTGTGCAGCAGCTGTTTTGTGGTCGCGCATTGGCTATTGTGAAAGCACTGACATAATCAGCCGTCAACATCCTGATTTAAATCCTAAATATCAAACATGTTTGATATGATCGGGGTGGCCCCGATTTGTGTGCGAGCAGATTGGTAGGTGCAAGGTTCAATTTGTGAACGCCTCATATTACCAGATAATCCGCACCGAACATCGGGACCGATCGAGGTGCTCGACAAGATTTTTCCTCCGATTCTCAGGAAGGGGGAAATCAGGGCTAAATCGGGCTCCTGTAGTGTGAGCCAGGCTTAAGTGTGATCCTTATCTTTGTCAACCTGGCAACCATGTGCATGCACGCTCTCTCCTCTCTCCACAGTGGATAAACGTGCTTGCTTTCTGAAAACAACGGCTAGCTTGCAGTTTAGCGATCTCCGCTTCAATATATTCTCAGAAAAGTGTAATTCATCAAGTGTTTGCATATGAGAGAGAGAAAGAGAGAGAGAGAGAGATGCTGTGTATGTATGAATTACCACCGTAACAATGAAGCTGTGGCTTTCAATTCCTTGAGAAACAATCATGTTACCAGCTTCTTGTTGGGAAAGATAAATGTAGCTCTTGAGCGATTAAGCTATTTTATTGATAAAATTGCGGGGCATCACTAAACGGTATGTTCCTGAATGTCTGTGTGCAGCCGCAACATGATCTGTGTTTGTGTGTGTGTGTGTGTGTGTGTGTGACTGAGCGTGTGTGTGCGTGAGATTCAGTGAAGACAGTGCATTAGTTTAGAACACTTCAAATTATATTTTTTTTAAATGTAGAGAGTGCTTTAATTTGTGCAATGATAAACTACCAGCAATGTTAAGCTGATTTTTGTATATATTAATATGAGTACATAACAAAACAAATCTATTAGAATGAGTACATTGTTATTTATGGGCTTAAAAACAAGATGCAAACAATCAGAATATTTTACCAGGTGGTGATTGCATAAGCAACCTATATTATACTGTGGAACAGTTATGGAGGCCCTTAATAATGCAGAGATCAACTGCCTGCTCTGCCAATAGTTAGCAATGGCCCTAAAGCACGCAGTGTTTAATAAACAGCTGTTTTACTAAATTATTCTGAGGTGAAATTCAGTGCAGTCCTGTATCGGGATACATATTGTACCATGGCCTCTGTATCGTGATACGTATCGTATCGTGGCCTCTGTATCGTGATACGTATCGTACCATGGCCTCTGTATCGTGATACATATCGTACCATGGCCTCTGTATCGTGATACGTATCGTATCGTGGCCTCTGTATCGTGATATGTATCGTATCGTGGCCTCTGTATCATGATACGTATCGTATCGTGGCCTCTGTATCGTGATACGTATCGTATCGTGGCCTCTGTATCGTGATACGTATCGTACCGTGGCCTCTGTATCGTGATACGTATCGTACCATGGCCTCTGTATCGTGATACGTATCGTACCGTGGCCTCTGTATCGTGATACGTATCGTATCGTGGCCTCTGTATCGTGATATGTATCGTATCGTGGCCTCTGTATCATGATACGTATCGTATCGTGGCCTCTGTATCGTGATACGTATCGTATCGTGGCCTCTGTATCGTGATACGTATCGTATCGTGACTTTGCTGGTGATACACAGCACTACTGTCTACTATATATAAATATTGTCGCTGTCAGAGATCTATGAATTCAGTTTTTTTTTTAATATCTTTCATTTCTACTAGTTTTGTATGACCCTAATCTGAAAGCTGTATTGTGTGTTTTAGCGGTCTGCGTGAGGTGAACTCAGGTTGGCATCTGTGGAGCTGTGTGAAAGCTGGAATCCTGCCTTATCTGAGGGCAGCCGCTCTGTTCTTCCACTATCTCAACGGAGCTCCAGCACCACCCGAGTCACATAGTAAATGACTCAAACATTACACGCGTTTTACTGGCTCACTCTCCCTTTTGCTGTATCATTTCTAATGCTGACTGTTTGTTCAGCTCTAGGTGTGGGTGAATGGGAGGCTCTGTGTGGATACCTGTGTCTCCCCTCCAACCTGCTCCAGCTCTTCTACAACAACCGGGAGCTCATGGAACCTCTGCTGCATGGGTAACCATCACTATCTAGCAAAGCATCTCTGAAAACTGTGACATAATGATCAGATGTTAGTTGAATGAATTTTGGTGCTCTGCAGGTGGTGCTCTCATCCAGGTGTGCTGCAGGGTGTTCAGAGCAGCGTGGCTCTCATCAGGTCTGTCCTGCTCCTCAACACTCAAGAGTTCACTGCAGCCGATGCTCAAGTGTTCACCATTCTTCCATTTCCTATTTTAGGTTTCCTAGAGAGTCCAATCATCTGATAGAGCTGCCGGGCGACTACAGCGCCCTGATTAACCAGGCCTCCAGCTTCACGTGAGTCAGCTGTCTTTTAATCGCATATGATTTAATAGCGAAGACCTGTCAGCTCTTTACGGAGTCATACACTCCTAGTTCTGTGAATCAAATGATCTATTGATCCTGGTGGCATCTAGGTGTCCTAAATCTGGAGGGGACAAGTCTCGCGCTCCAACTCTGTGTCTGGTGTGCGGTGCTATGCTGTGCTCTCAGAGCTACTGCTGTCAGACCGAACTGGAAGGAGAGGATGTGGGCGCATGCACCGCACACACTTTCGCCTGCGGAGCTGGAGTCGGCATCTTCCTCAGGTTTGTGCATGTTGATTAAAATAAAAATTAATATAACAGGCAAATTATGGAAGGATAAGGTACACTTTTCATTAGGTTACCCTTTTGTGTCTGGGTCCTGATGTTTATTTTGTGATGATAAATACATTTTTCCCACATTACACATCTACTGTGCAAATGAATAAATGATAATTGATTTGAGTTAAAATTATTTAATGTGGAAAAAATGCTAGAGACACATGCCTAGCTAGTGTAGGGAATGCCTTATTTGACAACGAAAGTTTACAGTATGCTTAAATCTTTAACAGGTGGGATTGATCTCAAAATGGATAAAAAAAGCAATTTTTGAAGATGTTGTAAAATAGCCAATTTAAGCATATCGATTGAATTCTGTATTCAATAAGTCAACGTGAAGTCTTAGACCCCGTCTACACTAGTGCGTTTTCGTTTTAAAACGGTGTTTTAGAATGAAAATGATGTTCGAGTTCATAAGTTCGCCTACTAATAGTATGAGAGGAACACCGTTTTCCCTCTCAACCAAACTAACATTACTAGTCAATCGGAAGTTGTTGGTCTCACGAGACGCGAAATAGTAACCAGAGCCACAGCCCTGATGAATGGAGAAGAAGCTTCTAGATCTCGAGCGCGACGCGCTGCAAAGCTGCGAGGCACAATGGTCAAAGGTGTCACTCTAGTCTAGCGCATATTTACATATACAAGCTATTTAAAAAGCAGCAGAGCTTTGTCCAGTTCTTGGAGCATTTTATTGTTTTTGTTATTAATTGAACTGAACTGTAGTTTTATGTAGTAAACTGTCTTTATATATTTCCTATTTTATATTAATTTCCTAGTATTTAAAAGTTTAATTTGTATGTTTCTGTCAGGGTGCGGGAAAGTCAGGTCTTGTTCCTGGCTGGCAAAACTAAGGGCTGTTTTTATGCTCCCCCATACTTGGACGACTATGGGGAAACAGACCAAGGGCTAAGGTACGCCTCTATCTCCGATATTTCACACACAAGATTATTTCTGACAGTCGCGTGAGATAAAGTGTTGTGTTTTGTCCTTTTTTAGACGGGGAAACCCATTACACTTGTGCCAAGAGCGCTACAGGAAGATCCAGAAGCTGTGGCGCCAGCACAGCATCACAGAGGAGATCGGCCACGCTCAGGAGGCCAATCAGACTTTGGTGGGCATCGACTGGCAGCACCTGTGAAGTCACGTGATGCTTTCTCACACCTTCGCCCCACCCTTAACGCATAAGGGGACCCGCACAGCAGAGCTAGAGGTTGCCAAGGTGTCACCAAAGCCTCTTGCTCTTCCTCCACCCCTTTCTCCATCTTTCTGACAGTGGATGAATGCATGACTTTGGTTTTCTTTTTTTTGGTGGGAGATTTTTATATTCTCATTTTCTTTTAAATATGATATAAATGCATATTTAAAAAGACATATAGCCAAGGTATTGAATCCTAACAATATGGGTTCCTTCTCAACAGATATTCTTCATAGGAATGCTATTGAATTTCTTCTCCAAGTAATATTAAATTATTTTCAAGGTATTTTGCTTAAATATATATGTTTCGCAAGACAGTTCTCTTATCACTTATCATCATCTTAAGCACAAATGTCCCTAAACGCCCATGTGGGGATAGCACCACCTGTAGGATACACGGCATCCTCTCTGCCCACGTCATTTCGAATGCACCATGACATTGGTTAAAGCCACCTAATTGACGTTCTCATGTTCATACAATACAAGCCTACATGGGGAAGATCCAGGATCACATGAATATGTCCTTGAATGCCTGGTTTCTGTTTGTCTGGGTTGTGTTTGTGCGAGTGAGTTTTTACGTACAGGTGTTTGGTTGGTATGTTTCTAATATGATGGATTTCTAAGGTGGTCCATTTATATGATCGCTTGTTTCTCGTTCTTTTGTGAAGCGTATTTGTGTTTCTTGAGGCTGTGTGTTGTATGTGACCTTGATCTATGAAATCATGCTTTCCACGAACTGAACATGAATTCTACTCGTACACATGATTTTGACGTGTGTGTTGTGATTTTGGACATTTTGTTTCTTGATACTGCTGCACATTTTCTCAGCAGTAATGGATGCAGAGTTGCATATCCTTAATTCAGTTTCAACTTTGATCTGCTTTAGACTGTTGTTTTTTCTTTATAGTGGCCTTGGCTTGGGGCTTTAGTCCAAATCAAAAGTTGTATTTGTCAGTGACGCAGAAACGCATTAAAACACACTGTTGCTTCTTTCAGAAACAAGTTTTCATGTCTCGCGCAATTCAGTTGAAATTCAGTTTCTAATGCGGTGAGCATATTTCCTGAGACACTTCCAGTGGCTGCAGCAGTGTATTACATCACAAACTGACTTGTTAATATGTGAATTCTTGTATAAATGGGTACATTGTACTATATTGTAAAACATTAATGAAATAAAAAATTAAAAAGGACTTTGTGTTGTGTTATGCATAACATGTATTGCTGAATGAGCTGATTATCCATCAGGGTTTTTTATGCAGTAAAGTAACTTCTATGTGTTCCAGAACAGGTAGGCTTTTGACCTCATGTAGGCTAATGTGTGACCCATTTTGCTGGCTACAATTCTTAACTGTGCTCCAGTTCTGGTCAAATCTCTTGTTCATCCAGGAATGCTAAAACAAAGAGGATTAGATCCAGAGTTCAAGCCACTGTCCAGCTCGCTGACTAGTCTTAGACCAGGTTTTGACTAAGTCAGTTCCTCAAAAGTAATTGTGTTTGAACTGAAAATATAAATTGGGAACTACCGAATTATTATTTGATGGTATAATTGCTTATTCTGTTTATTACAATTGTCTCACCAACACATCTATTTGGGTTGGTTCACGTGAGGAGCGATAGCTATATAATGAGGGTTGCCAGAACTGATTTACAATACTAGGCCAAATATCAAAACTCAAAATGTGCCACTTTCATTACTGAAATGTGTTTTACAGTAACGTATGCATAACACTATTTAACTTATAAACCAATGTATAGACTAGTAATAATCTCACCTCCCCTTCCTCAGAATGTAACCTCTAGTCTCGGTTGAATGTGAATTGGGTAACATTTAAATATACAAACATTTCTGTCAGATATAATGTATGCTATATGCCAAACCTACGGCAACAGTATAAATGTTGCCCAATTACGTGGAAAAACATCGGACTTGGCTACTAACGTAACATGATTTGCTTCCACACATTAAACTTAGTCAGATTTTGTTTTACTGTGTAGCCTACGCTTAATCAGCTGGGGGAAAAACGTTCATGATTTTGTTCTTCGGTGTTGTTACTGTTTGTTTTGTTGTAAACTTCCATATTCTCGTAGAATTAGAACATTTACATCCTTAATCTTATGTTTAACGAAATTTACTGAAAAAATGTTCATTCAAAATCTACCGATGACGACGCCGCTGCAGTTATTTGCATGATAAATTGTGATTGGACCTTTTTGCCGCAATGTGTGTTTTGGCTTCCTTGTTTGAATAGTGGGATAGAAAATGAAATGCTAGCTATGGCTGTCAAAGGTACATTTTATGTATGCAGATTATATGACTTTAGATTCTAATTTTACCTCAAATTGACAAGGTTCCTTTGCTACCTGTCAAACACTTGTCGTTTAGTTCAGAAAATTGACGGTTGCATTTGTGGGTCGCCTTTGGAAGTTCAAGAACTATTTCCTGAACAAGAGATTGGGGTTATCCTCCATGAGTGCGTGTTTTCTGCTCCTCTGCGAGACGCACCTGTCCCAGAGCTTCACCTGAGAAGGTAAGCTGCTCCACAAAGCTGATTAACTGCTCTTATCCAGCCAGTAGCCTCCCGGGTCCACACCATCCTAACTTGTTCTTGCTCCGAGCGGGTCTCGAACCCGGGATTCCGGCGCGGGAGGCGGGCGCTCTAACAAGGAACGCCAAAGGCTACAGCCTCTAGCGTCAGTCGCACAGCCCTTACTGGCATACATCCGTTACACTAGAGCTTACTACCTGTACCCAAAGTTAGACGTTTTCACCCTTACTAATTGTCATTTTTCTAACCCTTAATATTAAGATAGTATTAATTAATATAATTATTATTAAATTAAGTCCATTTCTCCTGGATGGATGGATTGATTTTATGACATTTACCCATGAATATTCTGCTGTCTTGCCATTGACTATTAATGGTCAGGGGTTTGAACATGTTCAATGTTTTAGGTTTCTCGGGACTACAAAGTCTGCAATGTTAAAGTGGGATATCAACCTAAGAGACATTATTAAAAAAAATACCATCAAAATTTTTTTCTCAAAACAGCGTAAAAAGTTTGCCGTATATCTAAAGTCGGTACCTTGATAGCACACACACATCTTGGAGAAATCTATTTGACGTCTGCATTTACATCTGCAAGACTTATTTTTTAGGGTGTTTGCTCATCTGCAATACGTCTATAGGACATTTCCTTTTATATGTCAAATAGACATCTATTAGATGTCTTTAAGATGATTATGATTTAGAATGTATGTAAAACTGACATCTGAAAGACGTCTGTCAGATGTTTGTACACAGCAGATGCTTTCCAGATCAACAGATCTTTAACAGACATCTTGCAGACGAAAGTGTGCTATCTGGGTATGTACACTTCTTTTACGCCTCTTCCTTCAGACAGACCCGTTAGAGAAATTAAATCTAAGTCTACACGTTTTATGAACAGCACTTATTGTAGGATTGTTCATGCTCTTAATTCCTCTGGTATCTATGCATCTGCATTTCTCATATATATATAGTTGGATTTATGTATGTATTATGTATTCAAATGTATTTGATGAGCTCACCAAGCAACTTCCAAACAACTAGGGTGTTTCGCAATAAAAAATAAATAAATAAAGAGTACAACTGTCGGTTTCCCAAAGTAAAACCTCTATTAATTTTCCCCATATGGAAATTTTCTGCAAAGGTATTCTGAGGTAGGTGGTATGTTAGGAATAGTGAGTATATTAAAATAACACAGACTTAACATTAAATCTAATTAAACATCTTTATCTCACAAATGGAGTTTCCTACATGATCCATTCAGTCCACAAAAACCGACATCAAAGTCAAGGTCAAATATACAGAAAGAGGTGCCTGTGAAAATTTGAAATGCACACAAATTATATGGAAAAAAGAGAATACAACTGATTGGATTGTCTGATTTAGATTAACAAATCACACACAACTGACTAAAACCTTTTACAAGTTAATTTTCTCACAACTGTATACCCAACACAGCACAAAGCCTGTTTGTGAGGCAGATATTTAACCCAAGAATTACACACATTAATGGTGAACATGTTGAGTACAATATTCTGTTGTTACAGAATAGTTTCCCCATTGTTACAGAGTTCTGCTCTCCAGTAGATCACTATCAACATGCTTTTGAAAGTCAGACAACATAAGGCCTGTTAAAGGCGGCATTGAGTAAAAAGCAAGGTGTGCCACTGTTTCCATCCCTTTAAGGTCTGGGAGGTGACTGCATGCTTACAAAAACACATTTTCCTCAGCTGCCGGTTAAAAGCTGCCACGTGACCCCTTCAAGAAGAGTGATTTCTTACTGAAAAGTGATTTAATAGTGCCTGTTGACTTTCTGGTGAAATATGTTATTGTATGTGTGAGGCTGTCAGGTTAAACATCCGCTCAACCAATAAACTGGAAATATAAGGATCAAACTTTATGCTACTACAGATGCACGTGGATAGTGAGGCTCATTTGGTTGGAATATCAGATGTGGTTACATGATAATATCAGAACATTTACAGATATATTTAATTCTTAAAATATTTAAAAAATAAACTTACATTTGATTCGTATTTACATTGTAGTGTGTACATTCACATCAATTGGAATCTCATTAAAATGCAGGTGTTTTAATCAACCTTCATGCATTCCTTCTCCCAAAGGTGAGAGTGGCCTCAGACATGATGGGGTGGGAGGGAACATGACTTTCTCAGCTTTTATGTGGGAGCTGCTTCTGCGTCTCCCTCCTGTACCTGGTTGCATTTAAACAGCGATGTGATATTCGTCATGATGTCAGAAAGTGTCTCCTTCACACTCTTTTCCAGCAGCCATCCCTCACTTTCACTCTCAGGATTCTCTGGGTCTGCCAGGGTTTCCAGTGAGGTGCTCAGGTACTGTAAACCAACAGTCACGACAGCCTGTGGCAAAAAATTCAGATGGACTTAAATGCATTTAACAGTAGAACTAAACATGCTTCACAAATATATGTTTCAATTTGGAAGTGATTACGTCTTTGGAATATATATGGCCACAAGAGGGTTTTCATAGGTTAATGAATGTTTAGAAATTCCACACAAGCTCAAAACAGAATCATTGTTGTGTGCTTCTGATGTTTTGACCCACATGCGTTCCTGGAAACGTCAATTTTGGCAACAAGATCTTAGGACTTACATCTTCGGTTCGAGCTAAGGTTAACCCTCTTGAACTACTTTTTTTTTGCACATTTGGTGTCGTATCACATTATGCAATCAATAACAGTTCAGATTGAAGGTTTGCTGTGCCCATCTACTTAACTGTGTATGCATATGTAGTTTCTGTGTATTTGGTGGTACTAGTAATGTAGACAAGACAAGGAAACTGTAAATATGCCAAGTGCATGTTATTTGTGCAAAGTTCATGTTATTTGTCAACTTCTCACATGCTAAATGCTAGTCACCTATATCTTGTCAATCCATCAAGACAAAGTGTTAACCAAATCAATTAAGCATATAATTAATCTGATTCTTTCAGACCTATTTATATTACTCTGTACGCACCAACTGACCTTATAATCTAGTGGCTCACTTTATAATCTAGCAACACACTCTTTACCCAGCAAGAGTATAATCTAGTGACAAAGTCAAATGCCATGAGTGTGCTGTGTTCAACGTGGTATTCCAATTCTTTTCCCACACCCACCTGCATAATAATGAACAGCAGCACAAAAGCACCAATACTGTTCATCATGCCCCCATAGTAGGACACCAGACCCTCACGGCAGCCTCTGGTCCAGATATTTAGGTCCTCAGTGTGGTGGTCGTAGCTGTAGTGAGCGGAGTTGTTGGTCAGGTGATGTTGGATACAAGGGCGAGGAGAGCCAGGGTTGCAACAGCTGAAGGGAACGCTTTCCATCAAGTATTTGCCATCCACGTTGCTCTGGACACGGCTAAGAAATGGCAAAGATTGAACTGTCAGGCAGATATTTTAATTATGTTGACTGGGACATATTCTTTGTTGAGGCATTTAAGATTTCAGAAGGGGCAGGCTTAAAAATATAACTCAACAAATTTGTATATCCATATTAAATTTGAGATTACTGGTCAAAGCTGAGGATTTCAGTCTGATAACAAGAAGAACACCCTTTTTTTAAATAGATGGGAGGTAAACATTGGGGCCAACTCCATGGGAGGTAATAGATTGCTCAATGATTGGCGTGAAAGGTAAGCTTTAAAGGACTTGGGAATGGGATCCTGACAGATGATCTAATCCATCCATGGACCCATGTGCCCCCCTTTAACCCATTCCATCTTTATAAAAACCCACCAGCCAATTATCTTCTTTTGAATCTCTCAAAACAAACTCTGAAATTTGATTCCACTTGCATTCAACATAACAGTTTTCAATAGGGTCTGCTTTTAAGTTATTTTGAAAACATTGTTTCGTTAGAATCTTTGTGTTATTTTTTGTCTTGGTTATCATAAAATTATTGCATAATAAAGTGTATTTTGGGCTACACTTCCTGAAATGCGGAGTAAAATATACAAAAACTGATCTCTATCCGTTTAGGTGCCTTACTTTCTTAAACAAGCTTTAACTTCCACAAACCCAGTGAATATCAGGCTTCATTACTTATTGTCCTACTAATGTTTAATGACTGATATCTTTTGAATTTGACTGTTAACACAGACTGAATCTGTGGTTACAGTTAATATTTTACACATTTTGCTATGATATTAAATCACTGAAATGCAAATATGAGACAAGCCAACAGATTAAAGCGAAAACGCGAAAAAATTATCCAGAATCTCTTCTACTTAGATCCCACCACTAATACACATTTCCAGTAGTACTCAGTACTAAAATCAGTACTCACGCTTTAACCTCATCATTGCTGAAGTCCAGGTAGCGGTTGCTAATCCACTGGATCTCAAACCAATCCTTGTAGTTGTTGTTGCCACAGCAGCGGAACTCAATCTGCGTCATATCTAGGGTTCTCTTCATGAAGCATCGTCCTGGCGTGTCTGTATCTTTGTAGTACTTCATTCCATTCTTCAGGCCTTCAGCCAGGGCGAAATGCAGTGAGATCTGCATCAAGAAACAAAGCAGAGCCGTGACAAAAAGAGCGAAGCAGAAAACCACACATCCACTCATGTAGGTCTTCAACACTGGTTTCCACTTGGTGAACTTGATTGTGTCAAGCGAGTCATGACACAATTTTCCCCCAAAAGCATTGGTAACACAGGCCACAAGTCCCACCAGAATGAGCAGGTTGGGCACAAAATGGCTCTCGTTGTTGTCCATCATCTCGCTTCTTTTGCGCAGCTCGATCTTGAAATAAATCCCCATGCTGAAGATGAGGATCCCAGCCATGACAGAGAGCCAGTACAGGAGCCACAGTCCTTGGGCCAGCTTGACCCGCTTGGCCAAGTCAAATTTGATCGTCATCAAAGCCATGTTTTTGTTCTTGGTGATTAATGAGTCAAAACAATATATTCAGAGTTATACTTCTTCAGTATGATTACCTTTGTTTCAAAGGTACGATTCAAGTTGTCCTACAATTAAACTTGGCTTTCCCTTGTTGAAATTCTTGAAGAGCTTGAGCAGAAACTTTGTGGCCCAGAAGCTTAGTTCAGTAATCCGTCATCAAGCATGGAACGTGTAGTAGCAAGGATTCCCCTTTCCATATCCATTCTGACCACCCACAACTCAAGAAAGTCCATGCTGTTGGGCTCTTCCTCTGGGATTTCACATAAATCCACCCAAAATGGACCAGCTGGGGGGCTACGTGGCTTTTCCTGATGGTTCCCTTCCCTGCAAAAAGGGGGTGGCCGCTGAGGAGCTGTGTGATTGTAGAATCAAGTTCCTCTACGTCATCCAAATCTCACTAATCAGCGCTGATCCCATTTGCAGATGAGCTGAGGACTCTAATCTGTATCTTACATTGTAATTGGTTAGTTTCTTTAGCATCAGTTTCCTCTTTTACTTGCTGGTATTGCCTGGCTCTGGGGTATCTCTGGGTAGTCTTCAGACCAAACCATTGTTGTCTTATTTCACAAGAATTGGAAGTTACGTCATTCGTTGTTGGTCTGCGCATAGTATATTATTAGTATGCTCAATTCTCAAATAACAAATGTAGACCTGTCTACATGGGTAATTTCTGCCACTGTATTTAGAAGAACTTTTTAAACTTATAATAATCCTACATTTAATCATCAAATTAATTTTTTTAATCCACTTTGCTGAAATACTACAGGGGGCACATTTAATGGGCATGATACTGTACTTCTGCTAAATGTAAGCTAACCAAATCTATAGCAAGTGTAGTAGAGATCAGGTTAGAATATTGTATCAAAGAATGTTCCTGGCCCTCAGACAGGCCAGGTAAACCTGACTGATGTGTTTATCCTATTGTTTATCCTAACTACACACAAAGTGTTATAGGTGGTATAAGATTTGTATCACCCAGACTTGTAATTGAACAATCATCATAGGCCAAGCCTACTGTAGAAACGTTAAAGCTATGGACACAAGCATTCCTTCTTCCCTTAGAGGTGATTTTTACATGATGAATGATGATCAAGCCACCTTATCGATGTCAGTAGTTTGCACCTTTTTATTCCTCAATAAATCGCGGGAAGACAGAAGCTTTCAGTTGTAAAACCTATCCAGACAGATTTTGCCCACAAGTCAATCTGATGTACTTTATCAAAGAGCAATCAGCTCATTTGACAGTTGCCATGAAGAGTAAAATCAATGTTCTGTGCTTGTAACTAACCCCATTTAAAGCAATCACAAGCTCTTATAATTAGTAGTGAACTTTAAGTCCTTTGCCATTTTGCGTAAGCCTAATCAAATACCTAAACATTGTGGCTCAGAGACAGTAAGTGACGATTAAGACTTTTGGCGGATTTTTGAGTCTCTTGTATGGTCTCTTGTTAGAGCAGTTGACCTAACTTTAGGCTAAGAGCTAATTTGTTTAGTTGTAGATTTGCCTTGCAGCTGTGTCTATAAGAGAACCCAAAAGGTGGGCATCAACACTGTAATTAGTGTGCATTGGTCAAGATTAGAAGTACCGATAGGATTTGAGTGATTTACTGTCTGATCCTTTTAGAGGGACACGTAGGCACTGGATGAATAGCACGCGATGGTTCTACCTCAGCAACTGAAATGTTGGAGAAGCTTGTTACATTGAAGCTGAAGTGTGCATGTGTATTCCTGTTTGTTGGTGAGCTGGGGAGACTCTTTTGGTTGGCTATTGTTAATCTGGGGCATTCTCAACTCAACATGTATGCCAATGAATAGCATAAACTGTTTTTCTCTTTGTGATGACCTCTTATATTGTGGGAAAATTCTATTTGGAAGTGAGCATCCATATGCCCTACTCCAGTGGTGCCCAATCCTGTTCCTGGAGATCTACCTACTTGCAGAGTTCAGTTCCAACCCTGCTTCAGTAAGTGCTCCTGATGATTTTAATTAGCTGGTTAAGCTGTGTTTGATAAGGGTTGGAGATGCATTTTGCAGGAAGGTAGATCTCCAGGAACAGGGTTGGGCTTCACTGCCCTACTCACTCTGAAGGGCGGAGCCCATGAAGTGGGCACCTTGGAGGAAGCAGGACACTTGCGTGTCAGGGCAGTCATTTGGAATTCACCCTTCCTTTTAAACTGTACATTGCTGTAATGTATCTCAATTCCAAAGAGAGTAATACAGTATATAGTTGATGACTGCAGCACCTGTGTAGTGAAATTTACTGACACCTTGTGGCAAGCTGTGAAACAGTTTCTCTCACAGTAGATTAAGACACTTTTTCAGTGGCCCAGATTCTGGAAACATTTCTCTATTCATTGTTTCCACAGGGGTTTTAATAAAACATCGTTTTAATTTGAGCATTGTAATGAATGTAATTAGCCCTTTATTTGGACATCGATTTTCCACAAAGTGTCATTTAGATGCTTAGTTTCATGACAATTGTGACTGATGCTTTAATGCTTAAATAATGCTTTAATAACATCTCTGATTTCAGTAGAAAAAATGCTTGTAGAGTTGGTAAGTTCAGTTGAATTACAGTATGTGAATCAGTTCAAACAGTCCATTTAAGTAAACTGATTCAAAACTCTTATACAATTTGTCATCACAAATTGAACACAGAAGTCTCTTCATGGCATTATTCGTATGAATTATTATTTTTTAAAATCATGAAACGTAAAATAGGAAGACAATTTATTTTGTAAATTGTACAATCTGTATCAGCCAACCCTTGCCTTAATTAAGCTTTGTATAAGGAAGTTTGGGCATTTGTATTTGTCTAATTGTTAAATTTCTTAGGCTACTCGATTAATACAAATTTCAATATTATACAATACATTTTATTTTAATTCCTCTGAGTTTGTATCCGAGTAGTGGCCTCTCCCTGAGAGAGGAGCACAAGCCTCTTCCTCGCAGGACACGTTCTTTCTCAGATAAATAAACATGGCCTTCAGTTTGTCTGTGGATAATTAGCGGCAGAGTTCAGATTCATGCTCACTTCAAAGAGCAGCAGTTTCATTTTTCCCGCTATTGTGTTTCATTTAGATAAATATTTTTAACAAGGTCCACATGTTGCTCTGGCTTGCTGTCTAGGAGATAATTCTGAGAGCTAAGAACAGACTGCAAAATCTGTTTACCCATAATCTTATTGCACTGAGAGCCCCTTTTATGTATGAAGGCAACACTGCTTGCTTTCATGAGCTTTTAAATATTTGTCTGCCAGCCCACACTGCCTATTATTTCGACACATACTAGATAGATAGATAGATAGATAGATAGATAGATAGATAGATAGATAGATAGATAGATAGATAGATAGATAGATACATAGATAGATTGTCTCTATCAGTAACTTGATGACAATGAGAGAAAAAGAGGGAGGTAATGATGAACAGACAGAGGAAGCTGAAGAGGAGGATTGGTGACACAAGCACATTGTGCCCTGGACATGGTTGGAAGGAGGGGGGGCATTACAAGAATTTCATAACAAGCACAAGGGCATTAATATGTCAGAGGTTCATTGGAAGCAGATGTGGGATTTATTTTTACAGGCTGGTAGTTTGGGTCGTTGCAACAGGCATTGAAGCTATATTCTTGCAGCCCCTTCCCTCCTTCACCTCCTCTTCCTCTGCTATAAACCCACAACCTATCGCTTGTATCATGATTGTTTTTCTCTCATACTGATATCTGCTACTGTGTTTGCTTGGCTACACTTACGTGTGAGAATGAGCTGTCCTGTTTTGTAAGAATTTAAAATAAGAATATTTATTAAATATATTTAATGCATACACATTTTGGTACACAATAACTTCTTATAATGTTTTACATTTCAGATTAATAGCAAATTCATCAAAACTGTGAAAACACAATTGATTATGGAAACAATTGACTATATATAATATATTTGTTTATGAAACTGAAAGATACTGAGAAAAAAGTATGCATTTTTTCTGTTTTGCTGAGTGCATAACATTTTTCAAGCCCACTAGATGGCGACTGTGACATTACATTTTTGTGCATTTTGACATTTTATCCTTCCAGATTCTTTAAAGGTTTATTTTTACGATCCTAAAGAGAAAAGCAAATTTCATTGAATGTTTACAATAGATACTTTGATATATATATATATTACATTAGAAGAGAAATACGTAAGGAGTTAAAAAGGCATCTGTGTTCTACAGTGACATCCAGCCCTCAGTCCTTCCCCCAGACTGGCTGACACATGTGAAAGACTGGAGCATTTAGAGTGACAGTCTGATGGGAGGAAACGGCCCATTATTTAATCAATAGAATTGCATCAATTTAGGGAAATTTGTGTCCAAGGAAAACAAACGAACAGCCTGTCCAGAAAAGAGGCAAATTTTTATTTTGCGTGACTCAGACTTCAGACACGAGGGCTTCTCATGGTGTGTATCCGTGCCTGTGAATATCCTTGCAGTGATGCCCATGTGTCCAAACACGCTCGGGTACAAATTGAATCGTCACTCTGGCCTGTCAATCTGTTTCAAGGTCTACCTGCTCATTCCTCTCGTGACCCCTGCTTGTAAATCCCCAGCGGGGTCGACGAGTTTATGTCAGCGTGAGTGACATTAAGTTAACCCGAGAAGGTTAAGAGGTTGTGTTGGGGGGATGGACATCACCAATTGTGACAAAGAATGTGACTTCTGTAGAAAACATCTAATTCGCAGAAAATTTCAAAACAACTGACGCTTAAACTTTTTTCTTTTCTTTTTCCACAACACAACGGAGAAAAGTCGCAACACAATGGAAACAAGCCTCAACACAGCGAAATTAGCACAACACTCCGAAATTAGTCCTATTTGTAGTGTTGTGGTGATTTCGTTGGGTTGTGGAGATTTCGTTGTGTTGTGTACTATTGGGCCACCATAATATATCCATGGTTTGGGTAACATTCAACAACTAAAAAAAACATAAGAAAATTAAAATAAAAAGAAAATACTACAATAGAGAACCTTTAACATCCATGGAAACTTTCCATTCCACAAAAGGATAACTGAAATGCTCACATAACTAAGAAATGCTCACTGAAAGGTTCTTTTTTTGGAGCCCAAAATGGTTCTTCAATAACATAACTGCAAAAAGAGCCCTTTTGGAACCTTTATTTTTTAATTTGCCTTTTAAAGCAAATTTAAACAATTGTTGAACATTGAAAAAGCAAAACTCTGCAATGCCATAAGTTTTAATGCACATAGATTTGAAAAATGCCTCTGAAAGCCAGTAAACAAAGACGGGCCAAGAATAAGTTGATTCAAGGAAAGGGAGAAGACATCCTATGGAGGAGAACACCTCTCGCCTTGTTTCTGACAATGAACCGCTCAGATAGGCGGCCAAAAGTGCTCTGTGAAGCCGGGCCCTGTCAGGCAGTTTTATATCAGGCTAAAAGGTGGTTGAATAAAGCTGTTAATGGGGCCTGCACTTTACTGTCTATCACTCTCGACTTAGCTATTGGGGGCCTGCCACAGCAAACATTCTCCAACTATATACACACCTCAGAGATACTAGGATATGGTCACATAAATCTTGTGAAACTTGTGAAAACTCTCTCCTATAAATTCACATTCCAAGAATTAAGGATGCACAGATACAAGAGAATCAGTTTCTATGATGAAACATCTCCTTGTAAGATGGATTAAAATGCTTCTACACAAGGTTAGAGCACATTCCTCCTTGCCTTCCTGATCAGAGACAGAGTGACTCACTGTGGCCTCCTGCTATTCCCATACAGCTGCAACAACATATATAACAGATTTTAATACCATCCATGACACTCACAAACCCGTCTTTGTAGGATCACTCAATGGATTGGTGGCTCGCTATATGCAGTGTAGAAAGCATGAATGAAGAGCAGAAGACAGAAACGCTTGTATGGAATCTCGAGAAACCTAAAGGTCATTTCTTTTTGCATAAAGAAAATTAAGGTCATTTCTTTTTACATAAAGAAAATCAAGCCCGTTTTATGACCATTATGTGTTATTTTTTTTATTTTTTTTTTTGCATTTGAGTTTGTTTGTGACTCCCATTTTTCGTTTAGCAAAACTTTAAAAAGGCAGTACAAAATGCTATCATGATACTTAGGGAAAGTTCACCCAAAAATTAAAATTATGTAATTTATTAGTCACCCCTATGTCATTCCAAACCCTTAATTAAGGTATTTTTGATGAATTCCGAGGTAATTCTGACCCTCCATAGACAGCAAGGGTACTTGTCGTGTTACTCAATAATAGCAGATGACTGTCTCTTCCGGAAGAGAAGACATTGTTGAATAAAATCTTTTTTTTTGTTTTCTTGCACAAAAAGTATTCTTGTAGCTTTATAAAATTACGGTTGAACCACTGATGTCACATGGACTATTTTAACAATGTCCTCACTACGTTAATAATGTGCCTTGACCATGGTAGTTCCTTTGCTATCTATCAGATTTCATTAACAAAAATGTCTTAATTTGTGTTCCGAAGATGAACGAAGGTCTTACTGGTTTGGAATGACATGAGGGTGAGTAATTAAAGACAGAATTTTCAGTGTTGAGTGAACTAACCCTTCAAATGTCATGGAAATAATGTTGGAGTGCTTAAAGTATTAATGTTCATGTGATTTTTCTTTTGATTTTGATGGGAAATGTGACCTGGACAACTTCACCGATTTCCTGAGTCTAACAATATCAAAGCAAGTAACATTTATTGCAAAGAAAGAAATAAAACCTTCAGTTTTTAAACAAAACATTTTAACAAAAAACTTTAACTTATAAATCATCCATCCATCCATCTATCCATTCTCCAAACGCTTGTACTCCATAGTCACAGGAATGCTGTAGTCTATACCAAAACAGTAATGTTTGTTTCAAAATGAACAAAAAGTATATGTTTCTAGTTATTGCGATAAACTACACACTGTTATTCTGCAATGTAAACTTAAAGAGAACTGACTTCATACATTCCCTGAAAATCAACTTAAAAGCTTTTGCTTAAAAGTCATGTCAAAGGGGCTGAGAAAGTTCATTCTAACAAAAGATCTAGCATTAGATCTGGTCACTTAGCTTGGTATTTTGTTATCCATATGATATGGTTGCTAGCAATGCAGTCTGTGATAGAAGGTCCAACACGTTCTGCAAGACTGGCTGGGAAAAGACTTGAACGAAAATGGAGAAAAACAGAAGACGACATCAGTCCTAATATATTAGAGAAAAAAACATGGAAAGAAGTCCGTTTTAGCTTCCAGACTCCTTATCTTGAGCTGAAAGGAGACCTCACTGTTGCACTTGAGTGCCTTCCAAGAGATTTGTTACATTCTGAGTTACACTCCAGCTTCAAGAATATAACCTCTCAATTGCCAGAAGGGGCCTTGGAAGGGGAGCCACCTTTGGGCCTCAGATTATATTCTTTGTCTCCATTCCAAGATTCCGTGTGCAGTCAAACGAGACTTGAAGGAGACGCAGAGGAGCAGAGATGAGACAAGCTATAGATTGTAGACTGAAATGATGAGAGCAGGCACTGAAAACTTCCCTCGAGAAGCCAAATGAGAGATAGCACTCTACAGCTGAATGTTTGGCCTCAAGCGAAGGTGAAAATGAGCAGCAATAAATCTGACAGACTTTATCTGAGAAGAGACTTAAACCTGTTGTGCGTGCTTTGGCCTGGCTTTACTTGGGCAGCAAACAACATGGCCACTCTTGATCTTTGGCATTGCACCTTTGACCCCAATGAATCACAAAGCTAAAAATGGACTCTCTACTACAAGCTGGGAGTTGAATTGCATGGAATATGATATATTCATGAAATTGTGCTCAGAGAATTTTTTTTTTCTCCTGTTTTAATCAAATAAAGATGTATGGTGTATGAAGGCAAGTTCTGCTCTGCATATTTGGACAAATAATTCCCTCCAAAGCATCCTTCCATATTGTCTCCCCTGGCTGTTCATAACGTTTCACGCACATACACTCGGATTGTGGAACTCTACAGACCTGCTCAGCCAACTCAACAAAATTGTGTGTGCGAGGATTCAGCACAGTGGTTAATAATGAGAAAAAAGGCTTCATTGTGATAGCAGGAGCACAGGGGCGCTTTCTGGTGATGCGTTGACTCCCCCAGGCTGACCTCTGCTCTTTATTAAACTCTAATGAGCAGCAGGGCTGAGCGGTCTTATCTCAGACCTGTCACACATGCACAAGGCAGTGTTGGTGAATTACTAACTGAAAGAAGCGATGCAAACCTAACTGTTTTTCAGTTGTGTGACAGTTGCTCAGGTCTGCTATGTTGAACAATATGTTTAGTCTGTGCATTTCCAGAACAGAAATCTCATCATTGGACAAAGCCAGGTTCAAAATATTTTTAACAAAATAATTGTATTTAGTATTTTGTTGATGTTTTTGATTCAAATGTTAGATGGATATAAAACTGTAAAGTATAAGTGCTAATGACATGGTGATTTCTGGCTTAGTGCAGGAGAAAAATCCAATTTTAAGAAAATAGCATTTAAAGATATGTATTGTAAATGAAATCTACAGACACACATAATTAAAATAAATGTCTGTCTTTAAAATTTGGCCAGATCAGGATGTCAGTTAAAAGAAAATTCAGATATTCATATCTTCATATCCATCCATCCATCCATCTATCCATTCTCCAAACGCTTGTACTCTATAGTAACAGGAATGCTGTAGTCTATACCAAAACAGTAATGTTTGTATTTTAATGCTTTAATACAGTTAAACGGTTACATGCAGCACCTTTGAGAGTTCTGAATGATGCACATACCCGGACCACACTAGTAACTTGCTCCCCTGGCATGTTTTTATTTTATTTTTTATGTTTTTATCATAGACGGACAGAAACCGAGGTCCTGACTCTCTGTGGTAATTAAAAATCCCTGGATGTCCTTTGAAAAAGAGTAGGGGTGTTACCCCGGCATCCTGGCTAAATTTGCCCATTGGCCTCTGATCATCATGGCCCCCTAATAATCCCCATATCTGCTGATTGGCTTCATCACTATGTCTCTTCTCCACCAGTAAGTTGGTGTGTGGTGAGCGTTTTGGCACAATATGGCTCCATTGCATCATCCAGGTGGATGCTACACAGTAGTCGTGGTTGTGGAGATTCCCCCCTTGTATGTAAAGCGCTTTGAGTGCCTAGAAAAGCGCTAAATAAATCGAACTAATTGTTTTTATTCATTATAAATAGATATCATTCAGACTGAACAGAGATCAGCAGGGCAGTAAGATCCTCTATCTATGGGCAGCTGTGTCCTCCCGTCTCTCCTCCAACTGTGGGCTCTGTCTTTAATAAAGGATAATGGTTCATCGGGCACCGTTTCCTACAGGCAGGCTTAAAAGCCATTTTCTCCTTATTACATGCATGATTTTAACTGATCCCAGAAAAGCAAACACGTTTGGTCCCAGTGGAGCGCTCCCAATTGAACTGCACTGGGACCGGCCGGAGGGGGTGGGGGGACTACAGGATACACAATGCTGTCCTTTGTTGTGGGAGGTGAGCA
Organism: Oxygymnocypris stewartii; assembly: GCA_003573665.1. Taxonomy (NCBI): domain Eukaryota; kingdom Metazoa; phylum Chordata; class Actinopteri; order Cypriniformes; family Cyprinidae; genus Oxygymnocypris; species Oxygymnocypris stewartii. The sequence continues at coordinate 52,420 of QVTF01025790.1, read as the reverse complement.
AGAACAAGTCTTCCGGGTATACACACACCATTTAGCAATGCATCCAATTTTCTCTTTAACACAGTTGATATATGAACATCTAAACCGAGATGCTTCATTTGTGATGGGTAATACTGCATCGAAGGCAGTGTACCGCACATGAACGTTTGTTTTGCTAGATCTCTTGACTCAGTGGAAAATACATCTCTGGATCCCACATCCAACTCACATCATCAGCAATATTTAGAGAGCAATGAAAATGACTGAAGTGAGGTTTTAAAGGCCAGGCAGGCTGTCTGTCTTGAAATGAATAAGGAGAAATTCGGCATGAGCACTTCTGCTTTTATTCTGTTGAATTTGGACCTGAGCGGCTGCATTAGATCATCAGCAGATGTCAAAGTCTCCGGTCATCTGCCAAGAAAAATGGGAACAGAAAAATGAAGTGAGGGAGAAAGAGGAAATAGAAAGAGAGAAAGCTGGAATGTCACTGTCTGGAGAGGAAGTGAAGATAATGGTGAGACTTGGAGGAAAGATGAATGATAGAATATCCTGGAGTAATATGCATTGTTATTTCCGTGATAGCCTCACAAATTTTGAATCATAGCATGAAGTCAAGAAAGTCTATTTAGAAAGGTGGAGACCATCTGACCATCATCCTGCTAATCTTTGATGCCTTTACTGTTTTTTTATAAGCCCCTTTCACAGATAATAAAAAATATAGGCAATTTACCTGTTTGAGAAATAATGAGTAATAAGAAGTAACAAAAGCAGTAAATTACTGTAATGATGCTATATGTGAACAAAGGGTAAGACTACCAGTATGAACACGTAGAAGGTCAGGGCATGCTGATGTAATGAACACTGCCCAATCATACAGATAGAAAACTCAGCTGCATAATTATTTCTCTATATAAATATGCGCTAGACAGGTGTCTGACCGTTATCACAGATTTTTGTGTGTCTCACGCTCGAGACTCTGCCTTCTTTTCTATTCATCAGTGCAGTGGATCTGCAGTTACTGTAGTATTTGTGTGCCGTCTAACAAGCAAATGTGTTCTGTGATCCTCCCCTTGCGCCTGTCACTCAGAAGTAAAAAATTTGCACTTTTTCTTCTTTGAGGTGGGTAAAAAAAATGGCACAGTGTTTAAAGTTAATTTCTCATGATTGACACCACAGTGTATACTGGTATTTTGGTAGTTGTGTGTAAATGGCATCTTAGTAAAAAGACAGAACACCATTGCTTGTGTGAACAGTATATTGTAAGCATTGGGTTGCAAGAACAAATGTCATTGCTAGATTTATTTGCGAGCAGTATATATAGTAGTCAACATTTGAAGTGGATCAAAAAAGTTCATCAAAGTTGTCCAAATTCTCAAAATTACACTTCTTCAGAGGATCTAGGAAGAAAAAAAATATTTACATTTACCAGATGCTTTTATCCAAAGCGACTTACAGTACATTGAGGTTATACATTTGTTTTTGTCAGTATGTGTTCCCTGGGAATCGAACCCACAACCTTTGTGCTGCTAACGCAATGCTCTAGCCACTGAGCCACATGAACACTATCTATACTATATATATATATATATATATATGAGAACTGCAACAAAAAAACAATTCACAGACAAAACGAGACAATAAACTATTCACAGGTGAAACATGAGTTATTGGGCCTGTTACACCTGGTCGTTTAATGCGTTTTCTCTGGTCGGATATCTATCTGATTTGTTAAAACATTTCTATTTACACTTGGCCACATAAATGTGTCATCACAAAATGATATAAATCTGACTTTCAGTACCAGCACTATATTTTAATTTAACGGAGTTCATGTCAACAAAATATTTTTTTAAATTAATTGTATTATCAGCTAATTTCAAGATCAAAGACCGCAATAGGAGAGCGCGCGGCATCAGCACTGGAAAGATAAGTTTGTGTTGACCATCTGCATCATTCACGGCAGTTTGCGCATTGGCTTGCTAAAGAGATGCTCAGCTACTCATCCGTGGCGATATGTGTTGCATTAGCACACTCATATCTGACTATAATGTCACATAGCCTATAACACACTCTCACACATTTATTATTTGAACGGTTTAGGAGGAGTAAAATTTACATATGTGGTTTCAACAACCAGATGATTTACACTTGTCCACTTTCGTCTGGAACGTGGCCCAGACAACCTCCTGAAGTGTTTTGAGCGATTGGATTTATATCCGTCTCGAAAGCGTTTCGGGGGGCATTTACACCTGCACTTTTCACGATCGGTGAAGTGACCAGGTGTAAACAGCCTCATTGAATGTATAGGTTGTCTGTTTGCCCATCAATCTATATTTTGTCCCCTGTGCTTTTTGTTTGTTGTAGTTGTACCATTAAATACCTGCACATAGATCCTTGCCTCTGCCCGTGTTCCCCAGCTTCTCCACCATGTTACATTTTTTCACTGGCATGTCTCTTTGACTAGTGCATCTTTGAGCCTATATTTATTATAAGTAAAATACTTAAGTACTGTTAAAATCAGATCAGACTTGTTTGTTTTGGAATTGGTGAATTGTAACATGTGTGGAGCACATTTCACTGTACGGTATCAGTACTTTTCTAGTACGTTTTTTCAGGTACTCTTTACCTCTTTAATGGCATCAGATTAATTAACATGAATCTGTACTGGGAACAGAGCAAAATTAAATAAAGTCTAACTCAAGCAAAACACAAATACAGACCAATCATCTTATATATGGGATGTATTTTCTGGAATAGTCTAGTTTTTCTTTAACTGCAATTTACCATAATGTGCAAATGTACCATTTAATGTGCAAATGATTTTCATATAAATGTTAAAAAGAAGCTTAATTTGTATGTTTTTTTAATTTGTTTTATAATGTATGTTTATGGCTTTTTATGTTCTCTTAAGAAAATGCGATTGATAATTGGTCATGCAAAACTCATTTCCTTGCACAATGCTGCGTTGTGGATGGTTGATAGGTTGTAGCTAGGTGGTTGCTAGCATGTTCTGGATGCTTGGTAAGTCAAAAGAGCCTATTCTTAAATCCATTCATCCATTTTCCAAACTGCTTGTTCAGGTGGACGCAGGAGCTCACCTCAGCTTCTTGGGGCACAGGAAGAAAAAAACACCCTGGACGGATGGCCAGTCCATCACAGGGCCATCCTTAAATGCATATTTTGCCCAAAAATTGAAATGGCTTTAGCGGGCACTAGTAAATTATGCATATTGATGAAGCAAAAATAAATAAATATTCTCCTTTATTTCCCATACTAGCATCCAGAGACTGAAATTCAAGGATATTAGAACAAGTGCCGGCCAAGTTCAACAGGCCATTACTCAGCAGCGGAGAGAAAGACATGAGTGTGCCACACAGGGATGCCAGGGAAACCCATGCCAGCCTGACGGAATATAATCCTAAAACCTCAAGCACCTTTCTCGTGCCAACCTCTGGGTGGGCACTCCTGGGTGGGTCTCGAGCACTTTTATGTGTGTGGGAGTAAAACACACTGTGGGTCACAAGATGATACCTACAGGAGCGTTTAACACAAACCTCAGGCCCTTTCCCCCTCTCTGTTTATAGACATTACTATACTAACTACAGTGATGAAGTCATTTTATTCCAACTACACATCTGATCATTGGTCAGATCCAAACTGACAAGAACTTAATCCTCCAGTTTCACAAACAAGGCTCAAGGCTAGTCCCAGACTAAAATGCATGTTTTAGCAATGTCAATTGAAATTATCTTGCACTGACATATCTTAAATTATACCAGTGCCATTGTTTTGTCTCAAGATGCACACTAGTAATTTTTCCAAGGCATTTTTATAAAAGCGGCTTAAATATCTTAATTTAACTAACGTCTAGGCCTGGCTTAACCTAAATTCTGTCTGTGAAACCGGGCCTAAAAATCTCACACTGAGTCATTCACCTAGATATGGGATAAAATTAAGACTGTGACTTCCAGACTGATTATCAGCACACACAGTCAATGCAAACGCATGCTACTGTTTTGGTGAATTCGTCTATCTATATGTCATTTTAATTGATTTATTTCAGTCAGGACCACTTTCGTCAAAGTATTTTTATTACAGTTGTATTGCATACTGTTAGTGTCGGTGGTGTGGTTCTGTTCTGGGCAAAACTCCACATACTTGGACAGAGCGGGGAGAGCCGCAAGTCAACCCCCCCTGGGATACAGTATATGCCTACATAATTACAATTCACAATTTACATGAGTTGTAGAAAATAGTAGAGGATCCTTGCAATGTAGTGAACTGTATGCAGAAAGAAACATAAGTGTCCAAACTGGATTGGTACATGTCAGGAACAGCTGACTATCAGCTGATGCGAGTTTGACTGATTTGGCCTGCCTGAACTAACGCAATGCTTGATTTTTTTATTAAATTTTTATAAACAAGTTAAGATGTGACACATATGATCACAATCTAATTTTCATTTCTGCTTACCTTACTTTACCTGGAAGTAATGTAGCGCAACCACTGTGCTTATTGGTTACAAATTATATCATGGTATGTAACCATATCAATTATATCATGGTAACTTTGAAGTATACAGAAACATCATATTGCCATATTACAAGTCCAATAATTATGATACCATAATACCACATTGGTACTTTTGTTTGATTACATTCTGACATAGATGTGAGTATTTTTGTGAAGCATTTCATATCAATGCAATTATTTCCAAATGTATCTATGCACATTTATTTCTAACTATTTTGTTTATTTAAGTGGCATTAAATGTCTTGTTTTAAACAGCCAGATTCCCCGAACAGATCCACTAAGGCAATCTTGATCATATTCTGAATTCATATCAATTGAAATCAAAAGACTATTTAGGAGGGACATAAAAAAACTTCTCAAGTCAACTTCTACCTCTCAAGTCTTACGTACATTTGTCATGTGACAGACTCAATGAAGGGATTTTTATGAATAACAAATCACATGATTGAATAAGACAGGCAGTTTGGAGAATGGATGGATGTATGTTTCACAAATGGCATTTACATTAATTTGCAGTTGTGGACTTCCTGCCAGAGCAGGGATTCGAACCCACAACCTTGGGTTTCAAGTCCAACGCTCTATCCGTTAGGCCAACGCCTGCCCCTTAAACATGAACATACCTTTATTTAAAGACTGAATATCTCTTATTTACTTCTGAATGTTGCTGGATTGTACATACAATCTAAATTACCCCTGTAGATGTGGAAAATGATGCTTAGTTTATGTAAAAACGTAAATGCTAACCAAACAGAATCACTGCAGGAAATGTCAGACTAAGTCTAGCATAATAACTTGATCTCAACTGCTTCGTGAATGAGGTTACAGTGAACACGAGCGTCTCTCTGAGCAGCAGCTCTTTAAAGGAAAGGGTTTCAAATAAAAGACCGATTTCAGTCTGAATGATGAAAACATGACATCACAGTCACATGTGTCACATATGCATGCTGGCTCCGAGAGCACACTCCATAAAATCTCTCTCACACGCACACACACACGCACACGCACACACACACACACACACACACACACACACACACACACACACACACACACACACAGAGAGACTGCAGACCTACAAACGCCAAAAAAATCAACATCTACACACTGCATTCTTTCTCTGGCAGTTAAAGTTGCAGATGTTACACATTACAATTACATAATCAGCAGAGAAAGCCATATTCAAGAACACTGTTACAGTATGATACACCTTTGTGTGTCAGTGTTCAATGAACTCATGTTAATGTCTCAGTCCATTTTGTGTTTAGGTTGCTGAAGTTTAGGCTGTTTGTGTCTGTGCTTTTGTGTACATGTGTTTTTGTCAGGCCCAGACAACCTGAAATGAGTGTTTGCAGACTGTGCTGCTGTATGTTTGGTGTATGCGAGTGTGTGTATGTGTGTGTGTTGAGATGTGGATAGTGTGGTGACTCTTGGCCACACTGGAATCTTAATTCTTCCCAAAAAACATAAATAGTACATTAAATCCGCAGCCAGCATTGGCTGTTCAGGACATAATGAGCACTGTTTTCATATGGAGTGCTGGATATGGTTTTCCTTTCACAATTTTCTCTCCTTCCCTCCTTTCTACCCTCAATAGCACCATTCCACTATATTGCTTTTAGTGGCATATGTTTCAACAACAGTTGAAGGGATACAGGTTTGGAATGACATTAAGTTGATTAAATCATGACAACATTTTCCTTTTTGGATGCATTATCCTTTTAAGAGCTTTAAAGGAATAGTTCCCCCAAACATTTAAATTCTCATGTCATTCCAAACTTGTGTGACTTTGTTTCTTTCAAGCTAATCAATACCTTACAACGGCAATACATTAAATCTGGAGCTACCAAGTAGAGGGCTGCATTGGGTTTGGGCTCCCGCGGGACCCAACGCAAACTCGTGGCTGCGGGTGTTTTGACCTTTTCTTTGGGCGGGAACGGTGGTCAGAAAATTTTGCCGGAGACCCGTGGGTAACGGTGGGATTTGGCATGTTTTAGAAATTGTCAATGCACAAAGTTGATTTACTTGACAAAAGCAAAGCAAGGTAAGACATCTGGAAACAATTCTCAACTGTCAATGAAAAAAAATGGGAAAGAGTTAAACTAAGTAAAATGCGATAAATGTGCATCGTTTTCAACAAACATAAATCCGGCACCTCTGCCCTGAGGCGACATACCTATTTTCTAAGTTCTATACATTTATAACAGCTAATCATTTGGTGTGTGTGTATCATGCAGTAGCCTACGTTTAAAAACTGAGCTAGTTGTGGCTTTGTTTTAACGGTTAATGTTTTATAGCGCTAATAAAAAAATATGTTTTTGTCACGTGTAGTACTTTGGTTCAGCATTACTTCATCTTATTTAAATGCAATCATGTTTAAAGCCTGTTATTCCGGATGTTAACTTGAATTAATATTTAGTCTGATCTTATTTATGTACATTTTTCACAAGCTCTGAGAGAAAGTCTGCGGAAGCGGTTGGGAGTGGACACAAAAATTGCGGGAGTGGGCGGTCCTGGTCAGAAATTCAGTGAGAGCGGGTGGGTGCGGGTTTAAGAAAACAGTCCCGCGCAGGGCTCTACTATCAAGTATGGTAGCCCAGCAGTGCACAACACAACAAAATCTCCAGAACACAGCAAATTCATCTATCTACATAGATGTACATCTATCTTTTATGCACCATGATATCTTTATCTATAATTTTGAGCAGGCACAGAACAGCCTAAACTCTGCCATGTAAATATGCCTTTCATAATGCATGACTAAGAACAATGTTTTTGGCATTTTATGCATCCATGGTCATACCATTAGTTGTTTTAAGGCTTTTGTTAGTGGAATAAAATTAATCTTTCTCTGTAAAATCCATTTTCAATGGTTTTTGGGGGAGATTTTGCATATTGCACTAGGCTTGGAAAAGTTTGAAAGAAAACATACGCACACAATCGCATGGGTCATTTACAGCCACATCTATTTTTGTTGTGTGCGGGCAGTGTGTAGCACCTCTGGACGCTTTGTTTGTGTGAGGGTTTGACTTTTGTTTTCCTTGGCTTAACCATGTGCGAGTGTACATCAGCGTTCGTGTGCGTACACTTCATCTACACGGTGTAGACTCAAAATTATATCATCACTCAGAGTTTATGTGAACAGCCGGCGCTGGCTCGGTCCACATCCTGGGAAAGTGACTGGGATCGGAAGCGGCTCAGACTAGAAATGTAAACACACACAAACACACACACTAGAAAACGCACTGCCAAGCTCCACAGAGCCCTCACACTTAAATAAATACATGTTGTATGTAATACAATGCACACTCTAGCAGGCTGTCACATTTATTAAAAAAGCAGCTTTTAGACTTGAGCTTCATTGCTTGACAGTCAGAGTGAAATTATGACATATGCATATGGCCTGCACATGTAAGCACAAAACAATTGCACATTCTCAGCTGCAAGCTATCAGAGCCATATTCAATGCTACTGTTTTTACTGTTGCTTGCTTAAGGTATATATTAATATTTCTCAGATTTAGGCTTAGATTAGAGGTTTTAACTAGAGATTAGATTAGATTACCATTTTGTTTTAAATTACCATTCACATTGTGTTCATGTTTCAATCTACCTGTTTCATCTTTTCTTTTTGTGGTGAAAGCTACTCTCTCAGAAAAAAAAGTACAATAGCTGTCACGGGGGTGGTATCCTTTCAAAAAACCCTCTTTTTTACCATTTACCCTTAAATGGTACATATTAGCACCTTAAAGGGGTCATGAGCTGCCTTTGTTTTTATTTTGTCCACTCAGTGATGTAGGCAGAATTTTATTTTTGGGCGGGCCTGTGCAAAAGTGAGCGGGCACTAGTATCTAACAGACAGAGTTGGACTCAATATTCAGGTCATTTCAATCTTCTTCCCCTTGATCCTATTGAAGAATAAACCATAGAACACAATGGATGACACGCATAGTGAAACTACCACATCTCTGTTACTGTCACGAATGTGCCCATTGTCAACATAACCTAAAATCATTCGCAATAGCCCCGATAAGTAAATACTGTTGCAGATTACAGCAAGAAAAACTGTGAAACTGTGTAGAAAGTATCTCTCACGCCTGGTCACTAATGCACGTCTGCTCAACTAATACGAATACAAAACACAGACATGAACTTGTAGTTGTCAAGTTGTTAAGTCATAATCTACAACATCGAAATAGTGTACAAAAAACCTGAGTAGCAGTTAGAACAATATATACAAGTATATATATATATATATATATATATTCCATTGATGTTTTTAAAAGTATCTTTTGTATTATTTTAAAAAGTAAAAAAAAACATGTATTATGAAACTTTATGTGTCTCACATTTTTCATGTCACTTCCGAAATAATTAATAACCGATTTGAACTAAACCCATGAATTTATTATCAGAAACTATGTCCGTGTCCCCCTCTCTCATAGCTACAAGGTGTGAGTAGATATGTCTCATCATTTTGAGGTAAATGAGTTCAAAAGGATGACAAATCTGTGAGTAACTTTAAGAAATGTCACTACCGAACACCTTTTTTTCCCCGCAACTAAGCACTTTTTGAGAGTCATTCCATAACATTGTATACCACTGTTCAGAACTGTGCTAGCTAACCATGTGCTGATTAGCATCTTTGAGTTGGATACAAAACTATATAAAGTTGTCACTACCGAAACATTTAGTGGAGTTTTGGTAATGATATCTTTGTATTTTGTTTGGGGGTTGTCCTATAGAATTGTCACAACCGAAACATTTAATCATTGTTTCGGCAGACATATAATCCTCATATTTGAGGGAAATAAAAAAATGTGGTTGCTACCAAAGCACTACTGTCACTACCGAAAATGTGCTGTCACTACCAAAACATGGGATGTTTTGTCAAAAATAAAGTATACTGAAATATCAACTGAGATGTTATGATAGTTTTGGTTCAATGTATATTCAACTAATGAATCCTTAACTTTGAAATTAGTATGATCAACTTTTTTGCCTTTTACAAAGAAACTTAGATTCAAAATACAACAAATCTAAAAACATTACACTTGAAATATTGTTAAAAATTTAATTGTTATTGATTTACCTCTGAATTTGTTTTTTATAAAATAGGAAATGCATATGAGAATTAACTGCACAATTACTAGAAATGTGTACTTTGTATATTATACAATTTGCATACATACAATTTTTATTTATTTATTTATATGGCCCATTTTAATTAAAGTGTATAAAATGAATTTATTCAGAACTGTTGTCTTGTTTTTTATTTATTTATTTGTTAATTCATTACAAAAATTAATAGACCTAACATGTATGGAAACTGGTGTCGTTTGTCACTGGTGTCAGTCACAAAATTTATAAAAAATAATGAAGACGAAGCTGGCAACAGCTGGGCTTAAATTCTTTAGACACCACACTACATGACTGTAAATACAGACTGAAAACACTGCCAAAGCCCAATTTACATTCATAACCGGCCTGACAGTAGTGTGTTCCCGGCTTTACAGAATGAACTGGATTGTGCTTGGAACAGGCTACAGGCTATCTGAATGGGTGAACAAATTTACAGGCGCAAGATGCCCGAAACACCCTGAATATCACCACAGCTGTCAATCAAACTCTTCAAGAATTATGCAAAAACACATTTGATTTATTTTCGTTATTTGATATGTAATTGTGTTAAAATAGATTAAACAATAATTTTAATAAATAATATATTTGTATAATAAACTTGGGGGGCCTGTTCATCAGAGTGGGTGGGCCTGTGCCCGTCAGGCCCATCCGCTGCCTGCGGAGGTGCTTATCCATACTATTACATCATAGAACATTTCAAAAACTGTCGTTTTGGCCTTCAATATAAGCTGTTTTTAGACTAACCACAAAGTTTTGAGTTCTGAAACTTACAGGGTGTTTTTATAGTGCAATTACCTTTTATTTATCAAAAGAGCAAGGGAATTTTTGGTTTCTCACTTCATGACCCCTTTAAAGGTACATAGTAGTACCTAAGAAAATATATTGCCCCAGTGACAGCTTTTGTACCTTTTTTCTGAGAGTGTATTCAAACTTATTTAATCATATTAGTGTAAGACTGACCACTTGTCTGAATGAAATATGCATACGATACAAGTATAAAAATCACCACAAAGAGCCATTGTAACCTGAAACAAGAGGGCTGTAGAAATGTTTTCATTCCAGGGCTCTCCACCGCCATGTCCAGATTTACAGCTTCTGTATTATAATTTTGCCTATTCATGTAGGATGCAATTATTTATTTTAATGATTTGCATTCAGATACAGATAATTATATGTGCAGATGTGAGTTTTATCACATTACAGAGAACTATATCTTACTGTTTACTTTTATAATCACTTGATAGACCAAATCACCCATTGCGGTTTTGTGAATGCTGACTTAACCTTCAGAATCTTCCATTCCTAAATGTCTTTACAACATTTCTCATAAATTACCTTTAATTTCATATTATTACTGGGAATAAATAATATATTTTATGGTGTAATTGCATAAGTTTTCCATCATGTGTCAACATTCTATAACTGCTTTCCATTATTATTTTACTGTAAATGTCTGAGTGGAGAAATTCACAGTGAGATATACGGTAGCCACTTATGTAGATATGTCAAAACAAAGAGAAGTCAGACCACTGGTAGGAAAGGCATTATAAACAGATAGGTAAATTGAACTAGACACTTTGGCAATCGTAAACATCAGACTAATGAACTACTTCTTGGGTGAACAATTGTTTATTATATATAAGTATATCAATTTTTTATCATATTGTAGTTGCAGCCATTGTATAAAACCTATAAGCCACTCCAAACTGTGTTAAAAGTGATTTTATTCTGGTTAAGGGGGTTTCACTTCTCATTTTACCTAAAAAATTTATCAGGTTACATATGTAACCATAGTTCCCTGAGAATGGGAACGAGACGCGACGTCCTCTAGGGGATGCTATGGGAACGCCTCCAGCGTGACCGGTTACCTGAAGCATGATTACAAACACCCAATGCACTTGACATTGGCAGGTGGACGCCTATGACGCAAGCTAACGAGCATCTGCGAGCATAAAAGGGCACCTGTGGAACACATCATCCTCTTTTTTCAAGGGGGACCGACAGGAATGCCCGAAGCATGGCCCAGAGACGTAGCGTCTCATTCCCATTCTCAGGGAACTATGGTTACATATGTAACCTGAGACGTTCCCTTCCGAAGGGAACTTCTACGCTACGTCCTCTAGGGGACGCTATGGGAACGCTATGCCCACGCCGCCATGCTGAGGGAAAGAGTGTCCAAAAGCTGGATTCCTAAGTCACAGACTTGAGGAACACCATCCCTGCCCAGCAGAACTAGGGTCAAAAACCCTCTTTAGGCCAGCTCAAAAAGCTCGCCATCATAGACTAGCTCACGAGAGTATGGTTCTCGGAGTGGAAGTCTCAGAAAGCGACTCTCAGATTGAGAGGAGACTTCTACACTCGACGCTATGAACAGCTAGTGAGGCTCAGGACAGAGCATGCACATAGTACTGCCTAAGCGGAGCTCTGGAGAGCAGAGGCTTCAGTAGAATGACTCTCTTAAATGAGAGGAAGCCTAACACTCGATCCAGGTAGGGGAACTCTCAGAGTGGAGGTCTCAGCATAACGACTCTCTAATTGAGAGGAGACCTGGCTACACTCAGCGCCAGAGGCAGTTAGTGAGGCTCAAGAAAAAGCCTGTGCATAGTGCTGCCTAAGCGGAGCTCTATGGAGTGGAGACTTCAGCAGAATGACTCTCTGACGAGAGGAAGCCTAGCAACACTCAACCCTAGTTGAGGGGCTCTTAAGAGTGGAGGTCGCAGCATAACGACTCTCTAAAGCGAGAGGAGACCTGACTACACTCAGCGCTAAAGACAGCTAGCGAGGCTCACAATAGAGACTACGTACTAAAGGTGCTGCCTAAGCGGAGCTCTGGAGAGCAGAGGCTTCAGTAGAATGACTCTCTTAAATGAGAGGAAGCCTAACACTCGATCCAGGTAGGGGAACTCTCAGAGTGGAGGTCTCAGCATAACGACTCTCTAATTGAGAGGAGACCTGGCTACACTCAACGCCACAGGCAGTTAGTGTGCCAGAGACGGAGCTCTGAAGAGTGGAGGCCTCAGCAGGATGACTCTCTAACGAGAGGAAGCCTAACGACACTCAACCCTAGTTGGGGGGCTCTTAAGAGTGGAGGTCTCAGCATAACGACTCTCTAAAGCGAGAGGAGACCTGACTACACTCAGCGCTAAAGACAGCTAGCGAGGCTCACAATAGAGACTACGTACTAAAGGTGCTGCCTAAGCGGAGCTCTGGAGAGCAGAGGCTTCAGTAGAATGACTCTCTTAAATGAGAGGAAGCCTAACACTCGATCCAGGTAGGGGAACTCTCAGAGTGGAGGTCTCAGCATAACGACTCTCTAATTGAGAGGAGACCTGGCTACACTCAACGCCACAGGCAGTTAGTGATGCTCAAAAGAGTCTACATTCTCCTATTACTGCCGGACGGAGCTCTGAAGAGTGGAGGCCTCAGCAGGATGACTCTCTAACGAGAGGAAGCCTAACGACACTCAACCCTAGTTGGGGGGCTCTTAAGAGTGGAGGTCTCAGCATAACGACTCTCTAAAGCGAGAGGAGACCTGACTACACTCACCGCTAAAGACAGCTAGCGAGGCTCACAATAGAGACTACGTACTAAAGGTGCTGCCTAAGCGGAGCTCTGGAGAGCAGAGGCTTCATTAGAATGACTCTCTTAAATGAGAGGAAGCCTAACACTCGATCCAGGTAGGGGAACTATCAGAGTGGAGGTCTCAGCATAACGACTCTCTAATTGAGAGGAGACCTGGCTACACTCAACGCCACAGGCAGTTAGTGATGCTCAAAAGAGTCTACATTCTCCTATTACTGCCGGACGGAGCTCTGAAGAGTGGAGACCTCAGCAGGATGACTCTCTAACGAGAGGAAGCCTAACGACACTCAACCCTAGTTGGGGGGCTCTTAAGAGTGGAGGCCTCAGCATAACGACTCTCTAAAGCGAGAGGAGACCTGACTACACTCAGCGCTAAAGACAGCTAACGAGGCTCACAATAGAGATTACGTACTAAGGTGCTGCCTAAGCGGAGCTCTGGAGGGCCGAGGCTTCAGTAGAATGACTCTCTTAAATGAGAGGAAGCCTAACACTCGATCCAGGTAGGGGAACTCTCAGAGTGGAGGTCTCAGCATAACGACTCTCTAATTGAGAGGAGACCTGGCTACACTCAACGCCACAGGCAGTTAGTGTGCCAGAGACGGAGCTCTGAAGAGTGGAGGCCTCAGCAGGATGACTCCCTAACTAGAGGAAGCCTAACAACACTCAACCCTAGTTGGGGGGCTCTTAAGAGTGGAGGTCTCAGCATAACGACTCTCTAAGCGAGAGGAGACCTGACTACACTCAACGCTAAGGACAGCTAGCGAGGCTCACAATAGAGACTACGCACTATTGGTGCTGCCTAAGCGGAGCTCTGGAGAGCAGAGGCTTCAGTAGAATGACTCTCTTAAACGAGAGGAAGCCTAAAACTCGATCCAGGTAGGGGAACTCTCAGAGTGGAGGTCTCAGCATAATGACTCTCTAAGTGAGAGGAGACCTGGCTTCACTCAACGCCAAAGGCAGTTAGTGAGGCTCAAGGAAGAGCCTGTGCATAGTACTGCCTAAGCGGAGCTCTAGAGAGTGGAGGCTTCAGTAGAATGACTCTCTAATGAGAGGAAGCCTAACAACACTCAACCCTAGTTGAGGGGCTCTTAAGAGTGGAGGTCTCAGCATAACGACTCTCTAAAGCGAGAGGAGACCTGACTACACTCAGCGCTAAAGACAGCTAGCGAGGCTCACAATAGAGACTACGTACTAAAGGTGCTGCCTAAGCGGAGCTCTGGAGAGCAGAGGCTTCAGTAGAATGACTCTCTTAAACGAGAGGAAGCCTAACACTCGATCCAGGTAGGGGAACTCCTAAGAGTGGAGGTCTCGGCATAACGACTCTCTAATTGAGAGGAGACCTGGCTACACTCAACGCCAGAGGCAGTTAGTGATGCTCAAACAGAGCCCACATTCTCCTATTACTGCCAGAGACGGAGCTCTGACGAGTGGAGGCCTCAGCAGGATGACTCTCTGACGAGAGGAAGCCTAACACTCAACCCTAGTTGGGGGGTTCTTACGAGTGGAGGTCTCAGCATACCGACTCTCTAAAGCAAGAGGAGATCTGACTACACTCAGCGCTAAGGACAGCTAGCGAGGCTCATAATAGAGACTACATACTAATGGTGCTGCCTAAGCGGAGCTCTGGAGAGCAGAGGCTTCAGTAGAATGACTCTCTTAACGAGAGGAAGCCTAGCACTCAATCCAGGTAGAGGAACTCCTAAGAGTGGAGGTCTCAGCATAACGACTCTCTAACGAGAGGAGACCTGACTGCACTCAGTGCCAAAAACGGCTAGCGAGGCTCACAATAGAGCCTACATACTAACGGTGCAGACTAAGCGGAGCCCTGGAGAGCGGAGGCTTTAGCGAAATGACTCTCTTAACGAGAGGAAGCCTAGCAACATTCAACCTAGTTGAGGAGCTCTTACGAGTGGAAGTCTCAGCATAACGACTCTCCAAAGTGAGAGGAGACTTGACTACACTCAGCCCTAGAGAAAGCTAGCAAGGCTCACAATAGAGCCTACACACCAATAGTGCGTTCTAGCTCTGGAGAGCGGAGGCTTCAGCAGAATGACTCTTAAATGAGAGGAGGCCTAGCAACACTCAATCCAGGTAGGGGAACCCTTATGAGTGAAAGTCTCAGCATAATGACTCTCTAAAGCGAGAGGAGACCTGAATTCACTCAGCGCTAGCGACAGCTAGCGAGGCTTAAAACAGAGCCTACGTACTAATAGTGCAGTCTAACCTGGTTCAGGAGCTCTTAAGAGTGGAGGTCTCAGCATAAGTACTCTCTAAAGTGAGAGGAGACCTGACTACACTCAGCGCTGGAGAAAGCTAGCAAGGCTCACAATCGAGCCTACACACCAATAGTGCGGTCTAAGCGGAGCTCTGGAGAGCGGAGGCTTCAGTAAAATGACTCTCTTAAATGAGAGGAAGCCTAGCAACACTCGATCCAGGTACAGGAGCTCTTAAGAGTGGAGGTCTCAGCATAACAACTCTCTGAAGTGAGAGGAGACCTGACTACACTCAGCACTAAAGAAAGCTAACCAGGCTCATGATAGAGCCTGTACACCGATAGTGCAGTCTAAGCGGAGCTCTGGAGAGTGGAGACTATAGCAAAAGGACTCTCTTAAGTGAAAGGAAGCCTAGCAAAACTCGATCCAGGTTAAAAACTACACTTTTTTTTTTTTTTTTCATCAGCGCCCCTAGGGGGCATCGACGCATATCCGCGCTCGCGCCTCCCTTCGATGTCAGCATAACTAACATGATGGATGCGGGCTGAATATGATTTCACCATGAATATCTGGAGAAGGAATGGGAGGCTCACGGGAGCTGGGAGGTTATGCCAGAGAGAGATCGCTCATCAAGTCTACTGCGAGCCACTCCCCCTTTTTCGTGCCTCCACTGTAGGTTTACCTAGCAGAAGCGCACGCTTCATAACCTCCACAGCTCTATATCGCGGGGCAGACAAGCTGAGAAGGCTCAGAAATATCCTCTCCGCCTTCATCAGCACACCATGAGCCAGCAAAGCACTTCCTGCTGGATCAGAAGATGTAACAGACAATACATCTTCCCCCGCAGTCAGCCGCCGATCGCCGCGAACTCAGTCTCTTCACTGCCTCAGCAGCGGCTGGACCCGAGCCGCGGAGGGCAGATGATCGCCCCAATTCTCTCGAGAAAAAGGGACAACCGAGAGCGGAGCTTTTTCCCACAGAAAAAATGCTCACAAGGAACGCACTCCATTCCCTCGAGAACGGAGCGCGCGTGCTCTTCGCCCAAACACATAACGCATAGATCGTGTGTGTCATCTTGTGTCAGACAATGCTGACACGGATCGACACACCTCCTAAAACGCTTCTCAACAGACATATTCTACTCACACTTCAGAAACAAGGTCCCCTGAAGGAAAAAAGAGGATGATGTGTTCCACAGGTGCCCTTTTATGCTCGCAGATGCTCGTTAGCTTGCGTCATAGGCGTCCACCTGCCAATGTCAAGTGCATTGGGTGTTTGTAATCATGCTTCAGGTAACCGGTCACGCTGGAGGCGTTCCCATAGCGTCCCCTAGAGGACGTAGCGTAGAAGTTCCCTTCGGAAGGGAACACCATTTACCTGTGCTAAAATCATTGAAGCATGTGGCATGCTGTGGCTTATTGTTTCAATTGAGATCTAAACTGGTTTGAATCGATATTAACAAAGGCAATTGAGTGGCTGTAGCTCTGTGCATTCGCTTTTGCACATTTGATGGTGTGTCTATGATTGTTTTAGAGAAAGTTTTGGCGAAAAGCCTGAGGTTATGAATCTAATTATACCATAAATTAGGTCTTTTGTGCTTTGTGCCTGTGTAGCGAGTTTTCTGCTGGGTAATATGATTTTTATAGTTTAGCAGAGAATAAATCATACAGCTATGGCTGACTACCAGAACATGGAAGTGTAGCCACTGGGGAAATGACAAAACCTACACACATTCACAGAAATACCCCGAACTAACAGGCGCCTATCTTGGCAGAGATGGACTGCACATAAAGGCAGTTCTCAAGACACAAAACTAGATTTTTCAAACTAGATTTTATTTTGTCGAAGCATCTATCAACTAATATGTGTTATCCTTATTGTTTGGAGGAAACCAAAAATCACTTAAATGTCTTTATAAAATGCCAATTTTTATGTTTTGCCATGTTTTCAGTATGTGATCCCAATACTGAGTCACTCAATACCGAGTCCTCGATTTACACACTTTTTTTTTTGAAAGGGAAAGCAACATGTTTTAGTATTTGGATCTGAAGGAGTGTTTGGTAATGCGTGACTTCTTCGGCCCTGTGAATTTTGTCTTAATGGTTAAATAAAATTGTAATAATCAAAAAGCATGTCTAATTAATTGAAATCATGACCCTTATTCAAGTTGGCGGCAATTCATTACAAATTTAACAAAACATTCATTTTATAGGGCCCTATGAAATCTGTAATTTCCAAATTTTGTTTAATTTTACTCAACTTTTTTTCCTGATTTAGTTGTAATGGTTTAAATTAATTTAAATGGTCAAAAGGCATTTCTATTAATTGATTTTACAGTATAACTCAGCATGTCACAGAATTTGGCAAATTTTGGATGAATAAATCAAAAGTAGGGTTGTGACTGTGTTCTGTGATTCAACCTACCAGTGCTTTACTTATAGTTGTCCCCGCATATTAAGCTGAGATTGAATAAAGCATTTAATTTAGAAATAAATGACACATTAAACCTTTAACCACTTTGGCACACGTAATTACTGGAGGCGTACGGCTGGGCATTCAAACATCTGAATTAACTCTTTTGGGTATTCAACAATGAAGTTTTAATGGTCCTGGACATCTATGACCCAAGCCAGCAGAGTCTTTTATGTTCCTGAATCATAAGTCTAATGAATGCTTCTGTGGAGGAACCATTACCAGGGATTGTCGTGATTTGTTACTTCTAAATCCTTCCCATAAATCTTGAGCCCCCGGTCCCCTTATTCCAGACTACTGCACATCTCGCTAACACACTCACCCCGTGTAACCTTACTCCACGTCCTATGCATAGTCGTCCACTAAATTAGACAGCTACTAAAGGTTTAGGCCCAGTTCAGTAGCACCAGTGAGGGATTTGGTGGCTGTGGGTACAGGATGAATTCCAGAGGATAATGTTTTAACCTGTGCTTGAAATCTAATAGTGGATGGAATTTTAAACATGCTGTCGGCTTCTGTAAGGATGCAAAGAGAGCATTTCTCGCTTTAAACAGACAGTCTATGGAAGTGAATCACGTGTGTTTAAACTGTGTTTATAGTTGACTGGAGGTATTCCCCCTTCTGTGTTTGTAGGCTGAAATAAAAAGCTAATAGGGAGCCACAAAATTCTCATTTGGCTTCAATTATAGGGCTGTGAATGAGGATGGTGGATTTACTGCTTTGCTGTGTGGTGGTTCGTTCTTCTCTCTCTACTCAACTCTCTCACCCCATGGATTGCCCTGTTCCTCATTACTATATTTTGGATACTTTTTGTGCAAATTAAGGGGAGTCCTGTGATTTATTTTTAGCTTTTGTATTCTGTGCACTTTTCTGTTTCTGTTTTGTATCCTTTGCACTGTCCACAAACTCCAGCACTTTACATACAGTTTGTGGGCCTTCTCTCCTCCTTTCCTCCTTAAATGTTTTGATATATCCTACTGCAAGAGAGATATTTGATTCATAACCTGCAGGAAAGCTAATTCCGTACACGCAGGATCTATGATCCGGGTTAATAGATGACAATTAAGAGCTGTGTTCATGGGTTCAGCCTCATAGGGTGAGCGGTTGAGGCAGAGGCGAGGCCAAAACACATCTGGATAGGGGGTGTGTGCAGATGTTGGCGGGTGTTGATGGAGCCGGTGTCTCCGGTCTACTTGTGCTGCACTGCTATGTGTGTGTGCTGCCCATCCGCCCTCTCCCACAGGAGTAATCAGCTCCGCAGGTCCCCGTGGAGCTTTACTAGGGAGCCACAACCTCAGCGTACAGAGTTTAACACTGATTACTGAGCGCTACCATAGCAGATGACTGAAAATGTTCATATACATCCATACATGTACAAATAAACCATTACACACGGTTTTCTTTCAGACTAAACCCACCAATTCATTATTGTGTCAAAGCAGTCAAACATTGCATTACTGTGTGTACTGTAGTGACTGAATTTTTTTAATTGATTCTCATATGAATGTGCTTCATTCCAGGAGAGAGTAGATTAATGGATGCATTTGATGGGAATTTATAAAGCTCAATGGGAATTTTAATAAAGGATTTATTAATAAATAGAGGACTGGAGTGCCAAATTCAAGGAGTAATTATCGGTTTAATAATTAAAAATAAAATGTGAACCACTTTATAAATTTACTGAAAAATTGCCATACATGTTTAAAATGTAAGGAAATATAACACAAAATAATGTATTATGCTATAACAATAGCATTAAAATATAGCAATGAAGTTAATAATTAAAAAATAAAAACATATTAAAGAGTATTCATCAATTGCTATTTTCTATCAGTTTGACACCTGAGTTTAGTAATAATAATTATAATAATATTTGGACAGATGATCACATGAAAGAAACAAGCTAGAAATTAAACACACAAACTGCACTCTTAGTACATTTTCTAAATGAATGAAATGATTTTAAATTTATATTTTTTTGTCAATTTGTAAAGTGATTTATTTATGTTGTTATATTAGAAAAAGTATAAATAATCTATTCCTTCTTTTTAAAAACAGCCCTTCTGGTCCTAATATAAATAAATATGTGAGTAACTCGCTAAGGGTTTGTGAGGAGAGAGGGGAAAAGGTCTTATTACACAAGTGTACCTCGATGAGGCCAAGACTCAAAATAAAACTGTCACATATTCCTCTTCAGCAGTCTGTAAAAATCTCCACTTGGCCGTTAGAGCTGCTGAACTGGACAGAAACACTCCATCTGCTAGAAACACACAGACAATCACGCATTTACACACAGTCTCTGGATTTCTCTTTATTTGTCTTCAGTCGCTTTTCAAATATTTATCAATTATGTGGAAAATTAAACAGTTTGTTCACAATCTGTATTAGAGATGAAAGAAACAGACAGTTTAGGTATTACACCACTCTGAAAGGAACAGTCCATCCAAAAATAAACATTATCATCACTTCTTCACCCTCATGTCATTCAAATCAAATTTGAATTTCTTTCTTCTGTGAACAACAGAGCATAATGTCGTGGTTGTGTTTATTGCAAAACAGTCTGCGTCACATTTTAGGCACTGAGTTTAAATATAAGAAAGTGCAAATGAGATTTAAGAGCTACAGTGGAGGGGAGGATTGTGAGTAAATAACTACTTCAGTTTTAGTCTTGTCCTCCCAAATATTGTATAGATTCAGAAATGCAAATGTCATAATGACTACTAGTATGGTGGTTTAAAAACAAAAAAACTAAAATTCTCAGAACTTGTCAGTCCTTGGTCACAAAACTGGTATGGAAAAGAGCACCCAGATTATTCTGCTAAACATTTTTCTGTTCCATGGAGGAAAGTAATTTGGGATTGGAATGAACTGAGGGTTAAGTAAATTACAGATTTTTCATGTTTAAAAATAATTTACTTTTTTGACTTACTAAAGCATAAAAATACCACAATATAGGCTATTTGCATATATAGGAAGCATGTTAAAGGGTCACTCCACCACAAAATTAAATGTTGTCATTAATAACCTACCTCCAAGTCGTTCCAAACCCATTAAAGCTTCGTTCGTCTTCAGAACACAATTTAAGATATTTTGGACGAAAACCGGGAGGCTTGCTGTCCTATTGACTGTCAAGTGAATAACACAGACATTGTCGGATATGCTGTTTTCATTCAAATCAAAGTGTAAATAAACATAAAAAATATCTGTGTGGCGCAGCTGACACAGAACAGCATACGCAGTTTGCGGATACTCTCCAAAATGGCGCTACGGTGATGCGGAGGAGACAATTTATTGAATAAAGTCGTTATTTTAGTTTTCTTTGCATACATAAGTATTTTCGTTGCTTCATAACATTCAGATTTAACCACTGATGGACTATTTTGACGATGTCTTTCATACTTTTCTGGGCCTTGACAGTGTTATTTACTTGGCAGTCAATGGGACAGTCACAAGTATCCCGGTTTTCATCCAAAATATCTTAAATTGTGTTTCGAAGACCAACGAAGCTTTCACAGGTTTGGAACGACATGGGGGTAAATAAAAAAAAAAATGAACATTTTCATTTTGGGGTGGAGTGACACTTTTAGTTTACATATTTTATCCGCAATTAAATGTGTTTCCGTATATGAATGTCAGTATTTGTTTTGGTCTGTGTGATTCCACTCACTGCCAGTTTACCCAATAGTACAGGGGTCGCGAACGTCGGTTCTGGAGCCTCAGCCCTGCAGAGTTTTTCTTCAACCCTAATCAAAAACACCTGAACAGGCTAATCAAGGTCTGAATAGTTACTAGGAATATACAGGCAGGTGCATTTTAATTAGGGTTGGAGCTGAACTCTGCAGGACTGTGGCTCTCCAGGACCGGAATTCGCCAACCCTGCAATAGTATTCCTGTGTGGCTCAGTGGTAGAGCATTGCGTCAGAAGTGCAAAAGGTTGTGGGTTCGATTCCCAGGGAACACACATACTAATGAAAAAATCTATGACCTGAATGCAATTATAAGTCGCTTTGGATAAAAACGTCTGATAAATGTAAATGCAGTATTTTGACATTTTGGGTTGCCAGTTGGTGATAAACAGAGCATATTGCAGCCATTAAGCCGGGGAATTAACTGAGTCTGAGTTTTCAAATTCAACTCGATCTAAAAAGCCTACATATCTATCTAAAAAGCTCTATGACCAGAGGAATATCAAAATGCGGATAAATCAACTCATAAACTTACATTGTAAGGCTCGTTGCCTTCCATTGCCATTTGTACTCATGACTGATGAGTGTCTTCAAACTGGCGACCCGTGTGAGCACAGACTCTGAGAAGGAGGGGTGGGAGAAACAATATTTTGAATTTGGACTGCAATACCATTTCAACAGCTAGCTGTCAATATCACATACTGCACCTTTAAAATACTGTATGTTTACAATCATCCATTTTCTTCTAATGGACCATCAGATAAGCCCCTTGCTGGTTTCAGATTCATCATAATGTACACACACACACACACACACACACACACACACAAACTTGTTTTTTTATGGTTAACGGGGACTCTCCATAGGCGTAATGGTTTTTATGCTGTACAAACCAAACCAAACGGTATTTTTCTATCGACATACACCTACCCTACACCTAAACCTACCATTACACACACACACACACACACACACACACACACACACACACACACACACACACACACACACACACACAAAAGAAGCAATGTTTTGAAAGCACCACAGAAACAGTGTTTACACTGGAACAGGAGAAAGTATTTTAACAATGAACAAATTACACACTTCACCTTCAACCTTGGAAAAAAAAATTAAGCACTTTCTAAAAAAAATTACAACGCAGTCTAAATGGCCAGGCCTTGAGGTTTAACTGCTAATCTCCATTCAGATGTTTAATACTATGACCAAAAAATACAAACTAGTAATTACACATTGCTTTGGTCCATGGTGGGAACACACACACACACACAGTCTCCTTGAAGGACACACATAGTTTGTCCCTTGGATGGGGAGGTAGCAGCATCTGCAAAACCCATCTTGACTTAGTGGCTTGTCTTTTGTGGTTTGAGTGAGTCCTGGGATGCAGCCAGACCTGATGGGGTCAGCAGAGGTTCCTCTTCTGTATACTAACTCAGAAGCCTGTAGCCTTGGAGTCCTGCATGCTCCATCATGATGGAGACTTACATCAGAAATCAGAGACTCATGGGTCTGTCTCTTTGGGCGATACGGGACACAATGATGAGTCACAGAAGGAGAGAGTCATGTGGTAAGCTGAGAACATGCTAGTTGAACATGTTAGGAATTGAATGCTATTCTTTTTCTCTTTCACGCTTTATCTCCATCACATGCTCCTACCATGTCTTTTGAGTGTGTGTGTTTAATCTACATGCATTAAATGCACTAAATGATTGTCATCTTACAGGCTCCAGATGGCCATGAGCTTATGTTGCAATAATTAGTAAGAGCACTGGCTTGTGGTGGGGTCTTTTTGGTCCAAATTAAATGTTCCAGTTCCATTTGATAGTTTAATTTGGCATTTAATCATCTGAATTAGTACGTAATTAAGTAATAAATAAATTATTTTTTTGTCAAATTGTTTCAAAGATATAAGCTTGCAAAATGATATATATATATATATATATATATATATAGTTTTAAGACAAAACCCAAATGCAAATTACTGAATGCAAAGTCTAAGCAAACATTATGTGAATGCACGTTAAAGTATGCCTAGGAGGCACTACAAGTTAAAAAATAAATAAATTTTAGTAGAAAAACTGATATATCCCTTCGCATAAATTTTGCTGCCTTTTGAAGAATAAAATATTAATACGTTTTGGTAATTTTTACCAGTTTTCTAAACGTTCTTATAATTACCATATGTGGTTACATCATTAACCTTCCGTTTATTGAAATCAAGTTTCAAAGTTCTATGTTTACGGATTTTATCGTGTTACTTTAAACTACATCAAGCTAATAGAGTAACAAATGTGTTGTTTACCTTTTATAGCTGTATTTTTGCATCATTAGTCAATAAATCCTTGGTAAACAACAGGTGTTTTGTGAGAAACACACTTATGAAAGGCAGACTTACAGCAGTCTCTGCATTTAAGCTGGGATTGGAAAATATTTTAACATCGGACTGACACACTACTGCTTTAGGTTTACTTTGTAATGCAAGTTTGTATGTGAAAACATTTTGTCCCTTTAGGCAGGTGTTTCAGCTCATCGCTTCACCTCTTAACATTTGGAAGAGTTATTTTTCTTTTTTTCCAACTTGTTTAATTTGTTCTTCCTGTGTTCCCAGCAAAAGAGCTCTTCCATCATCTTACTGCAATGAAAGATAACTGTCTTACCCTAAATCATGTGGAGAAAATAGACTCATTTACATTCAGTGGACTGTTGTCAAACTGGAGCAGCTCTTTTGTTCTGACCTATTGTTCCTTGAGATCCAATTGGAAATGTTCCTGGACAGCTGGCTTCGGCCAAGAACATAATCACAATAATTATCAAGAAGAAATCATGTCTTTTTGTTGGCTTAGACCTCTGTAAAATCTAGAGTAATGACAGGAGGACAAATCACTCTCCTCCCTCAAACTCAATTTCCACTGGTCCCTCTGGTCAACAAATCACAAGACTGTGGTGCTTTCCAGGAGGCAACTATTTATTAAATTGATGTGAAATAGCGATTGCAGTTTAAGTAGCAGAAAACAAATCAATGGCCCATTCTTGTGTGTTAGGAATAAACACACTGATTTTGTGATTAAAATCAGTAACAGTAGCTTCTGTAAACATTTATTACAAAATGGATAGTTCAGATAATAGATTATTGGACTAAATCGTTTTTCAATTATAATTGTTAATGTTACTATTTACTGAACATTAGTGTCTTCTGGCATACTGCTGTTGCTGCTTCATATAGTGTCTACAAACATCTATCACGCATTGTAAAAATGTTCCCTTCATGGGAACTTCGAACTGCATCCCCTAGGGGTCACTATGGGGAACGCCGTCAGCATGACCCGTGTCTGAAACATACATAAAAAAACACAACCTGTTGGCCGGTGACAGCCTATGACGTCACTACTGGCGCGACCACAGTATAAAGGGCGCCGGGAGAATACATCATCCACTTCTTTTGTCTTCACTGACTGCTTTGTTTGAAGCGTGCATTCTGGTAAGTGTACAGTTTTCTATCTATTATCATAGCAAGCCCTAGCAAGGCGTTTAAGAAGTGTGTGGATCCGTGTCCTCGCTATTTGACACCCGATGACACACATAATCTTTGCGTCTTTTGTTTGGGCGAGGATCACGCACGCGATGTCCTCGAGGGGGAAATCTGCGTGCACTGTCAGCTTTTTTCTATGAAAGAGCTCCGTTCTCGTCTGTCCCTCTTTTCGAAGAAAGAGGGGTAGCCGTCTGCTTCCCGGGATTCGGGACCCACCGCTGCCGAGACACGGATGAGAATGAAATCGTGGGATTCGCAGTTGGATCTGGCCGATGAGTTAGAGAGGGAGCTTTCCTTTTTCGCACGCGTCGGCACAAAAACGAGGGAGAGCTGCTGGATTGTGATGATGCGATCTCTCTGACATCATCTGATCTAGCTGCTAGTGCTCTGTTGGGTTATGCCCAGGAAGAGCAGGAGATATTTGAGGGTGAGGAAGTTGAGACTTAACCCTCTAAATCCTCCTGTCCTGCGTATGAAGAGCTGTTGGAGTTTACGGAACGCGCCACTTGACTTGCCGTGGGAGCAGACCAAGATGACGGCGCCACGGGGATTCAGAAAGAATGCAAAACACTTGATGTGTGATCTTACCACCGGGTGGATTTTAGAAAGTGCACAGAGCCTTTGAGTGTGCACTTACCATAACATGGATTTGACAACGTTCTATGACAGCTCTGGAGAGCGGAGAACTACTCATTCCTCAGAATGAGAGGGAACTCAGACGCTCAGAAGGGAGCGGCATGCTCATAGGTGACCCTCTAAGGTGAGGGGAGCAGTGCTAGCTCAACCAACAAGGAGCTCTGAAGAGCAAAGAACTCATTCCTTAGAATGAGAGGGAACTCAGACGCTCAGAAGGGAGCGGCATGCTCATATGTGATCCTCTACGGCGAGGGGAGCAATACCAGCTTTACCAACAACGCTCAGAAGGGAGCGGCATGCTCATAGGTGACCCTCTAAGGTCTCGATGAGCGGTACCTTTCTGGCCATAACCCCTAGCTCAAGTGAGCCTTCCATTTCTTCCTGATCTCCATACGGAGGTTGAGAAGGAATGGAAAGGCCGTTTTCCTCTCGCATCCATAGATTCCAGCATACCAGTTATGCTAACACCATAGGGATTCGTGAAAGCGGCTATGAGAGGATGCCCCCTATAGAAGAGATGGTAGCTAGCTATCTATCGATGGGTGAGACGTCTTCTCTAAAGATTCCCTTCTTGCTATCTAAGCCCCTTCAGGATACATCACGCTTAAATGGCAAGGCGTATGCAGCAGCAGGTCAGGTGGTCGCTTCGTTGCACACCATAGCACATAGTGCTTCAAGCGTACCAGGCGGATCTGCTGAAAGACCTGGATAAGGGTCAGGGCTTGTCATCTGATGAGGTAGCTGAACTGCGCCGCACCACAGATTTGGCCCTCCGTGCCACTAAGCAGGATGCCACTGCTATGGGCAGGTCTATGGCAGCCATGATGGTAAAGGAGAGGCATCTGTGGGTGAATCTGGCAGATATTGGGAAGAAAGAGAAGAGCTTTCTTCTCGATGCTCCAGTCTCGCCTTCCGAGCTGTTCGGTACCTCCATCGAGACCTTTAGGGAGGCGAGGGAGTGCTATGCAGCCTTTAAAACCATCATTTCAAAAAGAAGGTCCAGGTCAAACACCGAACAAAGCAGGGGTCCTGGCCCGTCCTGGTCTGAGGATCAGAGAGGGGCACAGAAGGATAGTGTCGTGACTCGTACCCCTCCCCCACCTGCGGGTAGGGCTAAAGGGAGGCGCGGGTCAAAGAGAGGTAGGCAAGACCTGAGGGAGGTGATCCAGACGAAACGTTCCCAACAACGCTCTCGTCTGGACCAGAGTAAGACCTAAAATCTACTCCCTTCCCTCGCGGGGCCTTTAACATCTGCCCTTAGCTTCCCCTCTCTAATTCCCCTGCAACCACCATCAACTTCACCTGACCGAGGTTAGGTGGGAACCTAAGACTGCAGTCAGACTGGATCTATGATGATTTTGGTCAGGTTCTATGTTCATCGAAACTGCCTTACTGATGGTCCGGACCTGAGGCCTCCTTTGAGGTTTCTGTGGAAACCTCCTTGATCTTCAGTGTAATAAATTTAGAAGCTGTTATTTCAGCTTTGGGGAATCATTTATTAAAGATTCAATATTGCTTTGATTAAAGTGATATTAATCTTTAAATTATGATTTATAATTTATTAATGACTCATCCAGCGGCCATTAACATCAGTATATATTTAACAATTTAGTTTATCTTGCTTCGTCACCAATGATAAAACAAACAAAATTAGTATTTTATCCAATTTGAGCTAGGTAATGCAATCTTTGGCAAATTGTTTAAAACTTGAAAATCACACAGCCCAAGACATCATTCTTTATAAATGAAACAAGGTTTATTTGCTAACGATTATCCTACAATACATGATGGATTAAACGTAATAAAACACATATACACACATAAACATACGCACACACACACATACGCAAACACATATACGCACACACATACAGAGTTTTGCGGTTTGAAGAGAGAGTTTTAAGGCTATCACTCTTTTGCTATCTCGTAACTTTAACTAGAGGAAGATCACAGCAGAGATTTTGCTATCTTTACTGCATACAGATCAATTCATCAGTTCTGTAAGAATAGAGATTTGTTTGATCACTTGCTTTGAGTTGAGATGGACAGCTGGTGTTTCCTTCGAATTGCTGAGGGAATCCCAGCGGCTGATTGGCTCGTTGCATGATGTCACTGAGGGAACCCCTCCTGCAATTGGCGGTTGCCTGGTTCTTTGACAGGCGACCCTTGAAGTTCTTCTCTGAGTTCCTTCCGAGTAGCTTCAGGCTACAAATAATAAGTATTTGTAGTGTTGTTAAATTATCGACCAGATGTTAAGGTCATGGGTGCTTCAAAGCGCGATCAGTGATCCGAAGCCAAAGTCTTTGCAAGTCAGCCTGATGCTAAGGCGGTGGTCGAGTGCTTCCAGCGCGACCAGTGAAGATGAAGCCGAAGCTTCCAGCAAATCATTGAGCAGCGAGTGAGAAGAAAAAGCTAAAGCTAATAGCTGTTGTGTCCATTTTAACAGACTGATTTCAATATGCCCACTAGAGGCTTCTCCCAATCAGATTGTTCTTGTGAGGCGGAGCCCCGTCCATATTGTTCATATTTGACATACATAATCTTCTCTGTGATCTTCCATGAGGAGAATTCTAAGAGTTTAATTCTTATGTAAAGTGTTATCACATGCTTACCCATTTATAATATCACAGATTTGTTGCACCACTGATTGCTATAGTAATCAGTAATAAGTCATAGGTTAAGAAAAATACCATAGGTTCGACTACACAGCAAGCTTATACAAGACATAAAATACAACCTTAATATATATTGTCTCTTGCTGCTATAATAGTATGTTGCTATAATAGTAGCAGGAATTATTAATTGTCTTTTAGCATAAAGTCCATAACAGTTTGCTCGTTCTTTGTCTGCTCCAGGAGATTAACAAAGAAACGGTTCGTATAGACTTCGGAGGACGAAAGGGCTTTCCAGGGTCAGGAAGTCATTTCCTGTGGAGGTCTGGGAAGCGTTTGTGTCAACGTATAACTATCCTTTTGTAAATTAGCATCATTGAATTATGCGTTAATGGTCAAAAGGGTTCTGGGAGTGTGGTTGCTGTCCTATCTCCAAAGAAGAAGTTATTTTCTTCTGTGTTTATTTATGGCAAGCCAGTCAGGAACAACGATGAAATTCTGTTCCTATGTGGATCTTATCATGTTCCTTTGATGTGTGAGAGTCTATGGTAATGTGGGCCTGTCCACTCAAGTGCTACATCAGGTTATTCAGGTCAGCACTGCAATCCCCGGACCCGCAAGTCCTTCTTATTAGAACTGGGACGCCATTAACCGTGTCCCGCCCCTAGGGGCCTCCTGTGGTAAGTAAAGAACGACCTCTGGTTGCCCTTCCTATACTCATAGCTATCTGAGGATATCTATGTTCTACCTCAGTGACTGCTTCCTTTCCTAGGGTCTTAAGTAACAGTCTACCTGAGCCCTCTGTGGTCTAGGCAGCCTCTTAGGAGGGTTTTTACAGGGTTTCACTAGTCATGTGAGACCAGCTGCTGATAGCGCAGTGATTTCTCCCTTTCTTAGGGTTCTTAAGTAGCGGTTCCCCTTGAGCTTTACCTAGACAGTGGCGTCTCCACTGCTAAGGGTTGTAAGTTGACAGCTCACTTGTTGAGGTCTGGGTATTTTCAGCTGGGTCCACCTCTGGTAGCCCTTCATAAACGCATAGCTATCTGTGGATATCTATATAGAGACTGCTCCCCTTCCCGAGGATTTTTTAAATAGCATTCTCCCTGAGCCATTGCCTAAAGTGTGCTCACCTAC
The DNA here is from genome assembly GCA_003573665.1 of Oxygymnocypris stewartii. Lineage (NCBI taxonomy): Eukaryota > Metazoa > Chordata > Actinopteri > Cypriniformes > Cyprinidae > Oxygymnocypris > Oxygymnocypris stewartii. The sequence continues at coordinate 22,888 of QVTF01025790.1, read as the reverse complement.
GAGCTCCCTTCAACTGAGAGGGTCACCTATGAGCATACCGCTCCCTTCTGAGTATTTGATAGCGCCCCTCACCTTAGAGGGTCACCTATGAGCATGTCGCTCCCTTCTGAGCGTCTAAGTTCCCTCTCATGCTGAGAGTTGAGTTCTCCGCTCTCCAGAGCTGTCATTCAGCAGCCTCAGGTTGTTAGGCCTCTTCATGCCTCCCTGTTAGGTTTCTCTCCTTGTTGGTAGAGCTAGTATTGCTCCCCTCACCTTAGAGGGTCACCTATGAGCATGCTGCTCCCTTCTGAGTGTTGTTGGTAGAGCTAGCATTGCTCCCCTCACCTTAGAGGGTCACATATGAGCATGCCACTCCCTTCTGAGCGTTTGATAGAGCCCCTCAACTTAGAGGGTCACCTATGAGCATGCCGCTCCCTTCTGAGAGTCTAAGTTCTGTCTTATGCTGAAAGTTGAGTTCTCTGCTCTCCAGAACTATCATTCAGCAGCATCAGGTTGTTAGGCTTCTTCATGCCTCCCTGTTAGGTTGCTCTCCTTGTTGGTAGAGCTAGCATTGCTCCCCTCACCTTAGAGGGTCACCTATGAGCATGCCGCTCCCTTCTGAGCGTCTGAGTTCCCTCTCATTCTGAGGAATGAGTCCTTTGCTCTCCAGAGCTCCTTGTTGGTTGAGCTAGCACTGCTCCCCTCACCTTAGAGGGTCACCTATGAGCATGCCGCTCCCTTCTGAGCATCTGAGTTCCCTCTCATTCTGAGGAATGAGTAGTTCTCCGCTCTCCAGAGCTGTCATAGAACGTTGTCAAATCCATGTTATGGTAAGTGCACACTCAAAGGCTCTGTGCACTTTCTAAAATCCACCGGTGGTAAGATCACACATCAAATGTTTTGCATTCTTTCTAAAAACCTGTACGGTAGGGTTACGCGCTGTAGCTTCATGCCCTTTCTTTGAGTTGGTCAGGCCTCGGTTTGTGCCTTGGGCTCCACTTTTCCTTTTTGTCCCAATATTTGGGGTTTGAACAGTGTGTCGCTACCAAAGGGTCTGTTGAGACAGTTCCCTCAGCGAGCTCGTGCAAAGTAAGACCGGCCAGGACCTAGTTACTACCACGAGGCGCTTGGCCATATCCCCTTAAAGGAATCTTTTTCTGATTCCACGCCTTTGAGCTCTACCCTGGGTCCGGTAGTCCCAGCACATAACTGGTAAAGTTTTAGGGTATGCAGCTCAGGTCTTGGGCCGAAGGGGATAATGTCACTGACAGCCATCAACCGTCCCAGGGACAACTTCCTTAGCCTGATAGAGTTGGCTTAGTGCTCGCCTTTTGCATGAAATTGGTTTGCGCTCCCCTCTGCATGGTTGCATGGGTATATCGTTCCCCATAGTGACCCCTAGGGGACGCAGTACGAAGTTCCCATGAAGGGGAATGTCTCAGGTTACGTACAGTATATAACCATGGTTACCCGAGTGGGGAATGAGACACTGCGTCCTCTAGGCTGTGTGCCATGCTTCGGACGCAAGCTTCAGACGAAGAAGTGGATGATGTATTCTCCCGGCGCCCTTTAAACTGTGGTCGCGCCGGTAGTGACGTCATAGGCTGTCGCCGGCCAACAAATTGAGTTTTTGTATGTATGCTTTAAATACGGGAGCATACATTGCCATTGATACTACAATCTTAAAAATAATTTTCTTATTTTCTAAAATATAATTTTTTTAGAAAACCATTGCCATTTATACACAAGGGAAGAAAGAGACACAATTTATTCTATTGTGATATTCTATTGAAAACCGAACTTTGCATGCAGTATTTCTCACAGCGAGTGTCATGGTGGATGCCCAAATCCACTATAATCTGAGAAATACGACTGTTTTTGTGTCACTGAATGTAGTTTTAAGAGTTTATTTTCAGGTGTGAATGTAGTAATTTAGATTTCAAATATACAGTTTGTCAAAAAAAAGATAATGCCTAATTGAAAATTTGCTTCAGTGTTTTCAGAGATGTGATCGTGAGCTCCAGGGCATCAGTAGCCGTTCAGTGCTCATGAACCCAATGGGATTAGCATTACCTGGGCCAGATCTTCTGGAATTTGCCACTGGTTCTAATGTCTCTACAGTGGTTAAACGTGGGTTATAATTTTAATTTGTTTTAAGTAAATCGAACTAACTAACTAACTATCTAACTAAGTCTTTGGTCTCTTTAATCTATTATTTGTTCCAGAGAAAATAAATAGTTTTGGCTGAGGGCAAAACCTAATCACATATTTTATATAGCTTTGTATATCAGAGCGCTATCTTTGTACTTTTGACTGAATTGCTTAGCAACTTTTGCACTTTTATGCTGATATAGAGCCATGATCACATGGTTATGTGATGTTCATTTAGGTTTCATGAAGAACCTGTAACATCCATGGAACCTCTCCATTGCATGAAAGGTTCTATATAGTGAAAAGTTCTTTAGATTATTAAAATATGACCCTGGACCACAGAACCAGTCTTAAGTCGCTGGGGTATCATTGTAGCAATAGCTAAAAATACATTGCATGGGTCAAAATTATCGATTTTTCTTTTATGCCAAAAATCATTAGGATATTAAGTAAAAATCATGTTCCATGAAGATATTTAGTACATTTCTTACCATAAATATATCAAAACGTTATTTATGATTAGTAATATGCATTGCTAAGAACTTCATTTGGACAGATTTAAAAGTGATTTTCTCAATATATTTTTTGGACCCTCGGATTCCATCTCGATCAAATATTGATCTATCCTAACAAACCATACATCAACGGAAAGCTTATTTATTCAGCTTTCCGATGTTGTATAAATCTAAATTTCGAAAAATTGACACTTAGGACTGGTTTTGTGGTCCGGGGTCACAAATGTTCTTCACACTTAAATTGCATTGATTTCTATGGCATTACTGTGAAAGCCCCCTTTTGAAAAAAAATGTTTTAAGAATTTACAATACAAAAAAGGTTTGTACAGAAAAAAATGCCTATTTTAACTACATTTTCTATTGTATTTCACTTCGTAATCATTTCATATCTACTTGTTTTAATGTTTGTTTGGTCAACATGATTGTTCCTCTGAACAAATCCTTCATAAACACTTTCAAAGCAAATATTGAATGTGAAAAGCTGATGTTTTTTTAGATATTTATTTGTAGTTATAAGCCCTGGAAAATAATGTGTGCATATCCTGAACTCAGTATTCTATAACAAAGCAATTTTGGGGGACTAATACATTTCTAGATAAAATCTCTGATGTCTTTGATGTGCTCTGCATCAAGATTTTTCCAGCGACTCTCTGCACCAGTGAATGCCACAACACCGTCCTAACCTCAAATTAGATTTCCAGCCTATTAGCTTCCATTTCAGAGGTCAAACGCTCTTAATTTGGAACCTAAAAATATAGCAAAGGCAGAACCCAAACCAGAAACTGACATTTGTGAAGTGTTATGTCATGTTTGCAGCTCTTGCTGCATGTTTGTAATATAGTCAGGCATATAGTCAGGCTGTCAGGACTTTGGCAGTAGAGGTGGTGAGGCCATGTTGCTGACCCAAGGTCAAGAGTTCAGGGGTCATGAAACAGACTGGTGGGAAAAAGCCTCCTGTTTTCATTCAAACATGGCACAGCCATAGCGACCGGCTGATCTCTGATCCCTGTCTGTGATCGGATGATATCAGCAGAAATTTGTATGTTAAGCCGCCTGCACACTATGCACTTTTTGTTTTGTTTTTTTACAACAGATGAAAAGAGTCCACATATTAAAAACAAGTATAATCATAACTGTAACAACACTCTAAAATATGCTGGGATAAATACAACCCAGTGCTGGGTAAAATATGGACAAACCCAACGATTGGGTTGTTTTGACCCGGCAGTTGGGTTACTGCCCTGATTGTTGGGTTAAACATTTAACCCAATTGTTGGTTGAAAACAACCAAATCTTTGGGTTTGTCCATATTTAACCCAGCATTTTTTAGAGTGAAGAAATAATGAAATATTATAAATATATATGTTGTTATCATCTGCAAAACTGTGGATGTAAAGAGACCCAAGTTAAAAAATATTTTTTTAGATCAAGATTGGCAAATAGAGAGAGCTGAGAGAAAAATAAGTATTATATTTAGATGTACAGAAATTATGTGGAAACATAAAAACACCAGAGAAAGAAACATAATTATGCACTTGAAAGAGGAAAGTAGTAAAATCGAAAGCAGACAGACGCAGCAGACTATAAATTAAAGAAAACGTAATTTTGTCTCCAGTATCTATGTTTCTATGTATTCTTTTAATTTTCCATAGTAAAATCAGCAGTGACACTTATTGGCAAGTTGTACCAGCGAATTGTTAAAAAAAAATATATATATAAAAATAAAACAGTTGCCAGCTACCTGTCAGTCCTCTGTCGTGTGTGTCATGTGTTCCTGCCTCTTGTGTCCTTATCTGGTTTGTTTCCTGTCCTTGTTAAGTGTGATAGAACTGTTTATTTGAGTTACTCCTCGTCTCCGTGCTCCTCGTTCCTCCCTCGTTTGTGCACCAGGACAGAAGACCAGACCCAAACAGTAAGCGGAGCCCCTACACCTCATTTTGTTTTTTTTGTTTTTTTTTAAAGTTAAACCAATTTTCCTGTTTTTCTGTCGCGGCCACAAAGACCACCTGCTATGGCCTCCAGAGCTCCCTGCTCTGCCTTGGCCGCCATCTGTCTGTTCCGCTCTGGAGGTCCCCATCCTATATCCTGTCCGTGTGTGTCTTGAGGGGCCTCCAGAGTGCCCACCCCCCACAGTTATGTCAGTCCTCTGTTGTGTGTCAAAAAAGCAAAATTTTGAGCAAAAAGCTGAGAAAGTCTACATCTGGATTTAGATTCATGATCAAAACATAGATGGAGTAGATCGCTTCCATCAACATTTCATTCAGTAACGTTAGCCATTTTGATTTATATGCGGTTTAATATTTGGTGATCTCGTTATTTTACATATGCATCTTCTTACATATGTGATTGCTTGTTTTTGCTTCCTCTTGATTTTTTTTTGATCCAGACATTCAGTTCCCTTTCAGACGATGTGTAATAGCACCTCCTACCACGTATCAATGAAAAAGCTTAAACCCTCACTACACATACAGAACACCAGTGTTCCATTGTTTGTCTAGCTTGTGATGTGGAGATAGCAGGCAGGGTGTCAGCATAAAGCCAGACACTTTCTAATCTAATAATGTTTTAATAACAGAGGGATTTAAGACAGGAAGACTTGACTTTAGATGGGAGAAAGAATGTGTGGGTCAAAAAAGTGAGTCAACAAGTATTTTTTTGTCAGATACATTAGCATACACATGGTGACCCATTTTACTTGACTAATATATGTAGAAAGGCTGATGCCAGGTTGTCTGGTGTAGCTCATCTTCTGGCTGCCTCTAAATAAGCCTCATGGTTGGACTCAGCTGGATCCAATGAGCCCCAAATTGAATGTGAATGAGGGAAAAACAGAGCATCGGCTCATGATGAAAAATTCTCCATTCTTGGGCTTTCACAGCTGAGGGAACATTTCTCTTCAGAGCTGTTAATCCCAAAAAGCACCAGTGAAGCATCCATTTTGTTTCAAGAAAAAATTTGAAAAATGGCTGATGACTATAACAGAGAGACAATGGATTTGTGGGTAAGGCTCACAGAATTACAGCCACATCGTTGCAGAATTCCTGCTCTGAAATGGAAATCATCATCGTAATCTCTGTCATGACAGCTTAATTAAGAGGACATTTAATAAGCGTTTGGAAAGAATGTTTTAAACCAATAAAGAAAGGGTTAAAGACAAAAAAAAGATTTTACACAATGTACATTTGTGATATGAAATGTTTTCCGTAACAATCACTCAACAAAATGCAAGTGTCATAATAACAGCCAATCCAAACATATTTGTCATGATGAAGCTAATTATATGCTAACCTCACACTAAAAAAAATGAACTTTCAGCTCATATATTTAGCATCTTTAGCATTGGGCATCCTTCATGGACCATGTGATGTAACATAATTCCATCGGTTACTTATTTATTTATTTGTATAAAAATAAAAACGGAACTTTAAAAAGAAAATGTCAAGATATTGTAAGGCTGTATTTACATTGCAGTTCTTGATGACCAATTCCAATTTGTTGACTATCGGATTTTTCTGATGACCAGCTTACACCCTTAAAAATGAAGGTGCTTTATGATGCCATAGAATAACCTATTTGTCTAAATGTTCCATAAAGAACCATTAACATCTAAAGAAACAACTCGCATCGACAGAGATTATCCAGTCTTCCCTCTTACATGACAAATTGATTTATATCTGATTTTTTCCACATATGAATTAGACCTGAAAACCTATCCATGTGCTTTTTACAAAGCTATCTCAAGACCAGTTCATATGTATTTTGGCTAACTACATATGGCTAAGTACATATGGCTAACTCGTACGGTTTTGTACAATTTGTCTAAACCCCAGTGATGGGTAGGTTTGGGGGGGGGGGGGGGGGGTCAAGTGTATGAGATCGGCCTGGCTTATTTACCTCTTACACATTCATGGGTCATATCTGATCGGTGCCATGGGAGGAAAAATCTGAATAAAGGTCGTCATATACTGTAAATGTGGCCTTAATTGCATAACTCGATTTCTAAGGTTTTTAATTCAGTTATGAGAAGTGGGATTTTGGACCAATGAGATTTCACAGTGGGCGGCGCTACTGTCTGTGACACGGCAGGAATTAAATGCACTAAATTGACAAAATGTCTTGTTGCTCATCATTTTCCATGGTCCCGACTACTCAGGATGAAATCTCTGTTTTTCAGAAGAAAAATACTGTAGCTTTTATGTCATTATGGTGGGCAGTGCACCTGCGCTGCTCTTTAAAACATGTTGGGTGTTGGGCAGTGGTGTTTTGCCGTTTAGCATTCTGCCTTTCAGGGAGGTAGAAGAGGGTTAGGACAGACCCCCCTCATGAGAGATTAAGTTTCCTCACAGAAGTTGAGCAGGAGAAAAGCTCTCTGTCTCTGAGCATTCACATGCCTGTGAGCTTTAAAGTGGAAAACAGGGGCAGCAAGGCCACATGCTCAGTGCATTGACACTGGACTATGCAGCATAGACATCATGATCAGGTGCAGGGCAGAGGACGAGTGCATTAGTGTAGCACTGCAATTCAAGACTCAAAATCAAAGCTTTGTAGTCCATGTATGTTAGCTTTACAGCTGTATGAGCACTCATGGAATGGAAGTATTAACTGAACCATAAACACCATGTGATTAATCAGTTTGAAACCACGGGGAACATTACATCATGACAAGAATGTGCAGGCCTCCCTTCGCTGGTAACCTGTGATGAAAAAGGCAATAGACAGGGAAAATATATGCCTATTTCAGGCTTTTAAGAGCATCCAAAAAAATATTGGTCAGTGACTAAAGTTACTTCGAGGCTCAATGCTAAGGATTTTTTTTATTGGCCAGTGTGTGTGTGTGTGTGTGTGTGTGGGGGGGGGGGGGTGATTTATAGGACAGTGTGTGCAAAAAGTAAATTGAGTTATTTCACGTCATCTTGTATTTGAGTGGTTTAAAATAACTTGAATGTTTCAATTGACCTATCGGTATACCCCGCCCCCCTTAGTTACTTAGTTTTCATTTTTAAAGCATAAAACCCAAAAAACCAATGCGTGCCTCGGATCCTCCAATGTTTCTCTATGGCGCTGAAACCTAAAGATGTCCAAGTTTCGCTCCCCTTGCAACCGATACTCGACTGCCATTGCCTAGTCTGCGTTCGAGGGGAGGGGCTTACTGATAGGTCAATTGGCAAGGCTCAAAAACCTGCAAATGCTAAACTTTCATAATGATGTTGTATTGGCCTAATGGGGCCAGTGACAATTGTGCCAATTGCCCCAAACATCTTACACAGACTCTAGGCCATCATGCAGTCCTTATTCCCGAGCCCTGTACTTTTGAATTGCTGCATAATAGTATATTGAAAGTTTTTCTTCCCATAATGGTGTAGTTAAGACTTCTGCCAGCTTGGGTTAACAGGACCATGCTAACCAAACAATCCACATCAAACCTCCCACTTGCTTCCACTAGCTCATTTAGATTCACCTGCATGAATGAACCATGCAGCTCACTTCCCCATAGTTGAAGCAGCCATAGCAAGACATGCAAAGTTGGCAGCTATTGTGAGGATGAAAATAACCAACAAGAATCATGAATATATTTTCTATATCATTTTTTATACTAAGATGACAAGCATCAGAATACATTTGATATCATTGTGACATGATACATTGCACTGGTATTTGAAGGTAACCCTACCGCTCCCTTTGAATCCTGAGGTTTGTAACTGCTAGAAGAACACATAACGCATGTTAACAGAAATGCACACTTGAAATTTTGTCAGCTAAGCATTTGCATAGTTGTGTAAAGTATGCTTGTGGCCTAACATTTTAACATTTGAAACCATATGAACCATTTAATGCCTACTGTATTATATTTAATAAGCAAAATGTCAAGGCCTTTAATTTACATTTATCAGACGCTATAATTTTCTTTGTCAATATGTGTTCCCTAAGAATTGAACCCAAAACCTTTGCGCTGCTAACGCAATGCTCTACCACTGAGCCACAGGAACACTTGCTGATCTACAGAATCTACTACATGCCTTCATTTGTCTGATTGATAGTTTATACCTTTTTGGTAAGAAAAATACCTTTTATTGTAATTATAAAATTGTCCACTGTCAGGTTGTGGTTCACATGATTTTTTGCTGTGAAATCTTTACAGATTTGTAAAGTCAACATAAAAAGTACTTTTAAATTGTTAATAATATTTCAAGATGAGCACTTACTGGAATGAAGCACTTGATCATCAATTTTTTGAAAAATCATGTTAAATTGATTGTTAGAATCAAATAAGATCCATCAGGCTTTTGAAAAAAACTTTTTTTGTTCATCTCTCCCTTATCATTGTATTGAATTGCATGATATGCTTTTTCTCCACAATAAAACAAGCCTTGATCATTAACATATGACTGACAAGTGATTTTTTATTAAAATATTATTTTTTGTATTATAGATTATTATTTAATATGTCAGGCTTTAACATATAGATATACTGATATATTTACAGATTTCAGTCACTTTTAAACAGGGTAAACCAGGACATCTGGTCACCCTAAGCTGGAGCCAGGACAGCATATTTATGGATATTTAAGCTAGGGTTGGTTTTCTTACATTGCTTTCATATTTACACTTATCTGCTTAGTGGGCCCAGACCGCATCAGTACTCACACTGATAGCTTTAGCAGAGGCCATACATTAAAACCTCCCGCCAGCCAATCCCATTAAAGAGCTGGACCTCTACTGAGCAATGCGCACAGAACCTGCCCACAACGCTGGTGAAACGTTTAGGGAAGTGTTTGGGGATTAGAGAGGGAATGTTTCTTTTCAAGCTCCCTCTGTGCTGGATGAGGAGACCAAACATGGTTAGCTGGGTAAGAGGCTCTGGAGCCTTTTGCCACCTCTGAATTCAGAAACAAATAACAAAAGAGATGATAAAAACCTGACTGACTTTGAACATTACTGGAAGCAGCTATGCCGAGTTAGCTTTGACACCTCAAAAGGAGGATAGGTTTCTCCGAACAGGTGAAGTCCACAGAGTTAGCTTGCTACCATGTTGACGTTTGAGAAATTGCGAGTGAAGTGTTGATGGATGGAGGACCTGTCTTTCTGTCTGAGCTACGAGAGGCTCTTTGTAGCTTTGAGTCAGGACTGAGTGCTCTCCTGTTGAGTCTCCTGCGACCTTTGACCCCCTCAGGCCATACAGACAGCAGGAGCTCAGCAGCCCTGCTGGGTCCCTCCACACCCTATTTCCTGAAGCTGGACCGACCCTGTCATGACCTTCAGTGCAGGAAAACAGGGAGACATGTCATCTGTGACAGCATGTGGTATGAGTTTCTGAAAGTGTGAGTGTGTCTAAGGGCGGACAATAAAGCAGCAGATAATCAAAGCTGGCAATCAGTAATAAATCCATACTGATGACATCAGGCAGTCACATAATTATACAAATATGGATTTCAAATATTCACATATTGTTCCTTTAAAGGGTCAAGACTTAACCCCTCCATTTTGTTAATTTGTGGATACAGTATGTTTATCTGTTCACCATCCACTATATTACATTTTAGTGTTTATATATTTTATTGGGTATTTTATTCCAGAAAATAACTCTTATGAAAATGAACCATGTTTTTTTTTGTAGTAAAACCATCGTTATATTTCATAAGGGAAGACTGGATGTGACATAGACATGACTGACATGAAATAGACATGACACTATAGATACAATCTACAAGGAGGCCCTATTCACCTGAGGTTACAGTAGTTAGCTACTTTGATTTACCATTGATTTCTTAAGGGCAAAACCTGTATAAGGTTTCGTGGGCTTCAAATATAGCAAAACAATCCAGAACTAATTTTCCTCCACCCATTTGAATAAAAGACATGATATGAAGCATGATGTGCAGGTTATTATATATTTTAATTTAATATTATTATTTTAAATATCTATTTTAAATTAATTTACACTTGTTAACATTTTTTCATTTTTTTCATTTTTTTGTGCTGGCAAAATTGCTGTTACATTGTATCATATATAGCAACATTGCATTTCTCAATTGCGAGTCATAAAGTCCAGTTCTGAGGAGAATAAATACTATGTCAGAATTGCCGAATTTATAACTCACAATTCTGACTTAATAACTTGCAAGTTATTGAAGTCAGAATTGCGAGATGTAAAATAGTAATTTTCACTGCTGCTGTAAACAAAAGCAGTTACACAACAATAAAATAATGTTATGCATTGTAGAGTTACACAAACAGTTGTTAGAGTTAAAATCAATTATAATGATCAATATTGCCTTCAATGCAGTCTGGTATATAAAGTCAGCAATGCATCATGCACTCTCAGAAAGAGATACAAAGTACTAATACTTTTAAAGTGCTAATATAGGAGTAAATTTTAGGAGTAAATAACACACAAAGATGTACCTTTAAGCTTTTCTACCTGAGGATACCAGCCCAATGACACATTTGTAAGTGTGTTTTGTGAGTTTAGGTGGCATATGGCTGGAGCAAAAACAGTTAATTTTGTTTTTAAATACTGGTGAGAACCACCTTGTGCTGAATTTGGTGTTTTCGGGACCCTTTATGGAAATTTGCTCAGAAATATTACACAGAAACTGTGTCATGACTTCTCAGTCCTCGCTTTACTTACATCAACTGAATCATCAAAACGTTTGTTCAATCAATGAGCACAAACTTTCCATGGCCAATCAAAAACAGCACCAACGTGTTTCTCCGCATGCCCTGCCTGCCAAAGTGGACTTGGCAATGTCAGAGGCATTTTGAGTTGTCGGACAGATCACAAACACACACACATGCTTTCACTCTCATGTGCTTCCAGAGCCTTTAGTCAAACTAAGCCTTTGCGACACATAGGAAATGGGACTGTGACGCCCAAAGATTTTATGCATACCATTCAAATTCACACCAGTCAACACTGTTCATCAATGTCTTTGTATATTAGTTCAGTGGTTCTCAACTGATTTTACTTCAGGACCCAGATTTTACATTGGACATTAAGGGGAGAAACCAAAAATTTTTATTTTCCAAATATCCCAAAAACCTGAAATGTGAACCCCTCCAACTTGTTGTTTTGATTTCCATTCAAGCCTTAAATAGGGGGCTCAAACCACATAATTTGCACCCTGTCCACATAAATGCCATATCAATCCTATAATTCCATAGTGATGATTTAGCATACAGTATGTCCTGAAGCAGGTCCTTGCACAGATTGATGGGTGGTGAGTTAGTTGGTTTGACTGCTCTCAGTGCTCTCTCAGACATGCTTCATAAACACTCACAGGAGCTGCATGAATCACGATTTGCTTTGGGCTTTCTTGTCTATTTGCTTGTCACTGCTCAAGTCTCTTTATAGTCTTACAAATAATAAACTAGTGAACAAATGCACTGGAGCTGTCAAGAAACTGTGTAAATTGTTTGCGGATATCCTCGTATCAATCTATTCCGTTATAATCGTGGGTCCTGGTCATTTTTCTGAGGCTCATTTGGCAATAAAAAACTATTATTTAACACAAAAAACTGTTTATTTGGAATATTGATTTGCGTTATCAAGTTGCTCACTTTTAGAAAACACAGAGAAACATGATAACTATGCAAGCATCAGTCTCCTGAATGAGTGAGAATTACTCTTGAAAGTCATCCTTATTCAGAAATATGCAGCTGAATATCTGCAGTTGACCAATAAAAATAAAAAAATGTCCACATTTTTATATTTTAAAATATATTAGAGGCTACATTTATTTTAAAAATATTCAAAATTGTGAAATAGTTTTAGAAATAAGTTGCTGATATGCTGCTGATTGGCGGCTAATTTCTTATCAATGATATAAATAAATAATAAATAAATGACGCATTAATCACTAATCAAAACTGACAGTAAATACATTTATAATGTTTCAAAATATTTCAATTTCAAACAAATGCTGTTCTTTTTAACTTTCTATTAATCAGGGAATCCTGGGACAATATCTTGATTTCCACAAAAACTTTTCAATGTGGATACGCAGAAGCATTATTAATAAGTGAGCACCAATAATACTTAATAATAACAAGATAACAATACAATTTAAAATATATTTCAAGAAAACTGTTATTTTAAATTGTAATAATATTTCACAATATTGCTGTTTTTACTCATATTTTTTGCTTTTGAGAGGTAATGAAATTTTAAACAGGAAGTTGTGTGTGTGTGTGTGTGTGTGTTTGTACCATGTATACCATTCAGTCTGTTATTTTGTCTGTGTTTCAGACGCTCACACACAGATGAGGCATGTCTTGTCCAGTGTCAATGGAGGGCAGTGTGGTGTCAGTAGGGTGAGAATCAGACTGGCTTCTGTGTGTTTACACTCCCAGTTTCCCAGCAATCCTCCCTCGCTGCAGTCAGCCACAGGAATGCAGAACATAAGTGATTCTCCAGCGTTCACACACACTCGTCTTCAAACACACACATGTACGAGGCTAAATGCCACAGCATACATCGGAAACACACAAGTCTCGCAAGATACTTGATGGGTCAATCTTTCACAGAAAGGTCTGGGAATATTTACAGTAAAATCCGGTTGTTAGTTGTATGTTTTCATTTGTTCCATAACATTGTATCAATTTTAATAAGCTCATAAATACAATATTAACAACTTTTTTAAGTATGTAAACCTCCATTTTGTTAAGAAATCAAAATTATTTACGATTGTTCATATTTATTACAGTAAAATACAGTATTATACTTTAACATTAACTTTAACAATCAAGTTACAAAGAATGACAGATAAATAAAGATTCTAAAATTATTTCAAACCATGAAGACCCATTCAAGTCAAGCTCTTTATTTTCATACAGTAACAGGTTACTTGCACTCAGTCATTAAACAAATTATATAGGTGCTAAAAGTTGAAAGACTATTGTCTAAGACAGTTAAATTACTGTTACGGCTCTGTGTCACTGCTTTCACACCATGGCAAACAAACAAAGTACATTTACAAAAAATACTGAATAGCAAAAGTTACAAATTACAGAGATATTTGTAAAAAAAAAATGATATTTGATATGCAAATTACTAAGGCCTCTGAATTATCTTGTACACAATTGACAAAATGCATGACTTATAGTTTGTATTTATTTATTTTTGTTACAAATATAGACCTTTTAGTGTAATTTAGGTTGTAGTATGCTTGTCTTTTGTCTTTTTGCTGTGAAGTTGTTAATGCTTTTTATAAAGTAAATGTAAGAACTAAGCATTTAAATATCAACAATTAAATACTTATCATGACAACTGATATTTACATGCATTTTTTTGTATGTGCTGTTGTCTGCTATACTGTTATGAAGATCTCTTTGACTTATATACAAGTTATCAGAATTTCATCAAAAATTTTGGCTATATAAATATATGCCAATTGCATATTTTTATGTTTTTTTCCTCTTTGAATATAACTTCCATATTCACTAGTATCATACTATATGAGCCATAAAACACTGATGTCAAAAATGACATTTAACAAAAACACATGTAGACTTTTAAACTATTTAAAAAAAAAAATTGTGCAAAGGTTCGATACAAATCAAAAAAACTAATAAAAAAACAAGATGTGTAGTAAACCAATGCAGATGTCAATGCAAGTTTCTAGACACTGTGTGTCAGATGCTGAGGTAGTGCAAATATTATGAGCATGTACAAAATGTTAACAGTTAATTGCAGGAGATCGCATCAACAGCAGTGCAGTACAGTATGAGGTGCTTGTCAGCAGCAATATAGTGCGTAAAGAGTGGTGTTTTGATTCTATAACAATTCTGTGATAATGATTCCACAACAAACCTAATTTGCATAGAAAGGAGCCATGTATCCAAATGCATAGAAGTTAACCAACCCACAGGGCTTGGTCAAGTTGAATTGCAGGTATAGTAGGTAACGAAAAAGACTAATCGTCAAACTGTTATGACACACAAATTATTGAAGCAACACACAACAGAATCATAACTCAACCCCAGTCAAAAGATGACTCATGAGTCACTGCTTAGCCTATACCAGCCACATGAGTCTACACATTGGCTGCAAGACAAGACTCAAAACTCAAAACACATTCACAGATGATCTGCATTTGACAGAAGAAAAAAAAATACACCCAGGCCGGACGGACTTCTTTTTCCCACGAGGAAACTCAGTATTAGCTGTTATCTTCAGTTACGACTTTATGAATAATCTGCAAAAATATGAAACTGGGTGTTGCTTTAAAGCTTTGAGTATATATTGATCTGTAGCTCATCATCAGAATCACTGCTGACACTTCACACATGTATCAGATGGTCTGTTGGACATTTATAGGAGGATTCACGGGAGGGACTATCCAAATAAAATGCTTCCACATCCCAGTGTTATGAGATCTGCCCTCGGATACACGCACACGTATGAGCTTGTATAGTCAGACTTAGCCCAGGTCAGCTGGCAGGGCTGATTATTGAGTCCTGATGTGGTCGGCAGAGAGATCATTCATGTCTTGTTACATATAAAACTAAAATTAAACACATCTGAAATGTTAATCAGATGCTCCCGAGCCAAACACACCCTATCACTCATGAATACACACTAAAGCCTTTCCCCCTGTGCTCCTCTTTGAATTACACTGGCAGGACTTTGTGGTTTTATTCACAGGCGTATGAGTGTGTGTTCATGTTGACTGAACTTTGAGTGTGTTTCCACTTATCCAGCTCAGAGGAGACTTCAAGATGAGTCCTGTCAGATCAGACCACTTACTGTAGTCAGTGTGTAATGACGTGAGCCAGCGGGAGATCTTTACAGTGAATCATGAGGAACCACTTTCATATTCAAAGATATTTTTTAAGCTATGGCAATTTTTGTCCCTGTAAAGTTTTGTAAATTAACAGAATTTGCTGGTTTTCCAATTATGTATCTGTCAACACAATGATATGGTCTTCATAACCTAACCTTCCAATATTCAGATTAGTGCTCAATCAAGCATATTCTGATTTCAGCTTTATTCTATATAACTTAAGTTAGTCCGAATATTATAAGAAATTGAGAAATTCTGAGAATATATATATATATATATATAAAACATCATGAGGATGAGTAATTCATGACATCATTTTTATTTTTTTGGGTGAACTACCGCTTTAAATGTCCATGTCTTTGTTTGTTCAGAATATGCCAAATTCATATTCAAGAGTAGCTGTAAAGCATATCAACTTTATAATACATTTCATAATAAAGACTTAACCAGAATATGGACCTTAATCAGAAAATGATGTGCATGTAAACATTTTCTGTCTGTCTATTTAATGAAGGTTAAACACATGCAATGACACTATGTATAGTAACGCATTGAACCCAGTGCTACCTAGGTTTTGATCTAACAGACGGGACCCCTGTCTGGGTCAGCGGTTGTCCATCACATCACCGCACCCTGTCAGAGCATGTAATTTCACCCCTCTGGGTTCTGGATGCAGGGGACACTGTAATTGAGCCCCATACAGAGTCTAACAGAGCCACTAATCCTCCTATTCTAAAGCACGTCTTCAGCCTCCTCTCTCCAGCTGTGTCACATCCATCTACGTCCACTGCCGCCGGACACACGCCACCTTCATATGTCTACTATAGCAACTGTCAGAGAAATCAGTGTCCACTGATGTCCTGTCATTATACAGACCAGAAAGCGATAGTTCATCCAAAAATCTAAATACTTTAATTTACTCACAGTGATGGGTTTCCATTGCTCTTTACTTAATACCAACCTCTTTAGTAACATTAGCTCTTTATTAAATTTGTACAGTAAATGGGAATAGGATAGCCTAACCAGGACATTTTAGGGGAGTTGAGTTTATAAAAAAAGCTAATAATTAATTCAATCAGATATAATATTAAAATAAAGAAATAGGGCTATGATATACCAATATCTTGTTAGATTTTCATTAGAGAAATGTTCAAATCTCAATATTTGACAAAATTGCTAAGCACACACAGACACACACCCACATGCACGCACGCACGCATTCCTTTATAAATCCTAAATGTATAAAATAATATATAATATAAATTGTATAATATAACATAATATAATATGTATGTTCCCATTGAGTTACTGTTTGTCCTTATTTGGTTTAGTTCCTGTCCTAATTATTAGTTTCCATGGTTTTTGATTGATTACTCCACCTGTTTCTGTTGTTCCTGAGTATGTTCCCTGTTTATAAGTCCTGTGTTCTCCCCTGGTTCTTTGTCTGCTGGTATATGAGTTCCAGTGATTCTACCCCTTCGTTTGTTGGGTTAAAGTTTATGTTAAAGTATTCTCCTGTGTCTCATTGTTCCTCCCAGAGAGATCGTGACAGAACAGCAGAGCCATTTAGAAAGTGATTGGAGCCCTTTTTCCCCCGTTTTCTTTTCCATTTTTTTTCCTGAGAGTCTTTTGTTTTTTCCTGTTCCTCCACCCTGACCTACCGAGATCTCCCGCTGATGGCGTTTGCGTGGGAGTTCTGCGGGATCGCCACAAATACAGCGCTGGATGATGCCACGTTAAATTCTGTATGATATTTTATTTAAAAACTGCACAAAAATCTAACCTTTCATTGGGTAATAAGAATTTAAAATAGGGGGAAATATCATTATGAAATGCATGTTTTTCTCAAATACACGTTGGCACAATTATTGGCACCCCTATAAATTCTTATGAGTAAAATATCTCTGAAGTATATTTCCATTCATATTCACAATTTTGAGCACTCCAGGGTGATTATGAACATGAAATTATTCAGCCATTCCTTTCCTGTTTCACAAAAATAAAAATAGGAGGGAAAACAAAGCCCAAATTCCCTTAATCATCCATCACAATGAGAAAAAAACTAAGAATATATTTCTGATGTGCAGCAAAAGATAATTGAGCTTCACAAATTAGTGAAGTGGTTTAAAAAAAAAAAACCTAGAGCTGTGAAAAATCCCCATTTCCACCATCAGGGCAATAATTAAGAATTTCCAATCAACATAAAATGTTACAAAAACTGCCTGGAAGAGGACGTGTGTCTATATCGTCCCAATGTACGGTGAGGAGGATAGATTGAGTGGCTAAGGACTATCCAAGGATCACAGCTGGAGAATTGCAGAAAATAGTTGAGTCTCGGGGTCAGAAAACCTTAAAAAATTGTCAAACAGCACTTACATCACCATGTGTTGTTTGGGAGGGTTTCAAGAAAAGTTATCCTAGCTCATCCAAAAACAAACTCCAGCATATTCTGTTGTCAGACACGACTGTAATTTCAAATGGGACTGGCTTCTATGGTCAGATGAAACTTAAAAAATAACTTTTTAGCAGCAAACACTCAAGATGTCAAGGTGCACACAGTGGGGAGGAACGAGGAAATGGAGACGAGGATAAACTCAAATGTCTTTAATTCCAACAAGGCAGGGCAGACGCACAGGAACACCGGGAGTAACGATTAGACCAGACCACACTAACTTAACAGACAGGAACTTAAATATACAAGTTAATGACAGATCATAACTAAAACACAGCTGGCACAGAATTAACTCATAAACACCTAAACAAGGACAGGAAACAAACCAAATAAGGACACAAGAGGGAAACACATGCCACGTGACTGACACAAGATGGGTTTGATGAACACAGGGATGAAAAATAAAAGGAAATATATTGATGTTTTTTTATGTTTTGGACCTATATTTCTGCTGGAGGTCCTGGACAACTTGTTTAGACACATGGCATCATGGATTCTATCAAATACTAACAGATAAAAAATCAATAAGTGACTGACTGTTAGAAATATTTTAATGAGCCATGTTTGAATGTTCCATTCATACAATAATTCAAACACAAACCTCAAAAACAACACAAAAATAGGTCACTGAGCACAAAACCAAGCTTCTGCTATTGCCATTCCAATCCTCTGACCTGAACCCTGTAGAAAACGAGTGAACTGAACTAAAGAGAAGAAGCACCGTCATGGAGCTGGGAATCTAAAGGATCTGGAGTGATTCTGGATGAGGGAATGGTCTCTGATCTCTTGTCAGGTGTTCTATAACCTCATCAGGCATTATAGGAGAACATTTAGAGCTGTTAAACTGACAAATGGAGGTTTCAAAAAGTATTGAATAAAAGGGTGCCGTTAATTGTGGCCAATGTGTATTAGAGAAAAAACATTTTTTCATAAATGATATTTCCCCTATTTTAAATTCTTATTATCCAATGAAAGGTTAGATTTTGATTATTTTTAATACAAGATCAAAAGGATTAACAATGCAGTTTAATTTTCACAGCCTTCTTTGATCAAATTCACCAAGGGTGCCGATATTTTTGACCATGACTGTATATATTATTTGGTTATTGTATGTTATTATATGTATATTATTTGTATACCATGTGACCATTAATAACCAATGTCAAGAGAACCATGAACATGCAAATATGTTATTAAATATTAACTTAAATGTTAAATATTAACCTAAATTCTCATGGGGTATTTCAAGTAAGGGGGGTTGGGCTGACAAAAAAGTTTGGGGAACCTCTGGCCTGAACTGGAGTCTGTTTTTATGGACATAATGGTGCATGTGTGGATTCTGACCATCTGTCTTTGCATATGTTTATGTTAGAGTACACATGTGTGTCATAAGCACTGTCTGTGCATCTTAGACTCCGCAGTCTGTGGCGCCTTCTAATATGGCAGCGGAGCCCCGTAGCAGGGAGCCCTCATCACATGCACTGAGAGAGAGAGAGAGAGTGGCCTGTAGAGTAAACTGAGCTTAGCTCTGGCACCAGCCGTGTGGAGAGGCCAGAGCAGGATGATCACTCTGTGTTTAGCATGGCTTAGCGCTGGCTATGATGGAGATGAGGGGGTGGGCAGAGGAGTATAACAGTATATTGATTTAGTCTCATCTGTACTGTGTGTTGTAGCCAGATGTTCAGAAAACAGATTTTAGCATCAGATACAGATTCAGCTTAAGCGAGGCCTGATACATCCTAATCTCTGTCATTTAGCGGGACTTGACTGCTTCAACAAAACAATATAATGTTGTTTGTTTTTTTTACTAAGATGGTACATGCTTCTCTGATATGCATCAGCACTGTTACTAGAATACAAATTTGAGCGTACTAAAATTCTATTAAGTTTAACTACATTTCAAAACTTGATACTGCACTTTAACATTATATTTATGCATTTGAGCACTTTGATCAAATTATTCTATTGGTCAAAAGTTTGGGTTTTTAAGCAGATTTTTTTAATGCTTACCAAAGCCTCATTTACTTGATCAAAAATACAGTAAAAAACTCATACTGTTAAATATTATTAAAATATTTGTTTTCTAATTTTAATTACATTATATGTAATTTATTCATGGGGTGAATGTAATTTATGTAAATGTAATTTATGTAATTTAAATGTAAAAATGTAATTTATTCATGGGGTGCAAAGCTGACTTTTCAGCATCATTGCTCCAGTCCTTTCAGAGACCATTCTGATATGCAAATTTTACTATGATCATAATTTCTAAGCATAATTTGCATGTTTGAATCATTTTTCATACATTGATATTCACATTTTTTTACATACCTGTATGTGTATACTCTTACTGTTTTTATTTTATTTTATTTTATTTATGCCGATATTTTTATTTCTCCCAAAATTTAAGAAACAGACAAAAAAAGACCCTTGTGTAGAGCAACAATTATTTTGTTCAGATCCTCAGAGATTTCTTTGCCATGAGGTGCCATGCTGAACTTCCAGTGACCAGTATGAGAGATTGAGAGTGGATAACACCAAAGTTAACACACCTGCTCCCCATTCACACCTGAGACCTTGTAACACTAACGAGTCACATGACACCGGGGAGAGGAAAATGGCTAGTTGGGCCCAATTTGGACATTTTCACTTAGGGGTGTAACTCACTTTTTGTGGCCAGCAGTTTAGAACATTAATGGCTGTGTTGAGCTATTTTGAGAGGACAGCAAAAAAACTGCTATAACCAGCTGTAACACTTACTACTTTACATTGTAGCAAAGTGTCATATCTTTAGTGTTTTTCACATTAAATATATATAAAATATTTACAAAAATGTGAGGGGTGTACTCACTTCTGTGAGATGCTGTATAATTTGATTATAAAATTGGTAACACTTATAGTATAGGGACCAATTCTCACTATGAACTAGTTGCTTATTAACCTGCCTATTAATAGCATATTGTCTGTTTATTAGTACTTATAAAGCACAAATTCTGCATGACCATATTCTGGCATCCTTACCCAATACCTAAAACTTAACAACTGGCTTACTAACTATTAATAAGCATCAAATTAGGAGTTTTATTGAGGCAAAACCTGTAGTTAATGGTTTGGTTAATGGTGAGAATTGGACCTTAAAATAAAGTATGTCCTAAACATTTCTCAAAACAATGATAATGAGAGTTTTGTTATTCCCAAAATGCCAAATGTTTGCATTGTGTCTTCAGCCAACACCAACTTGTACAGAGTCTCATTGGTAAGTATGACACACAAAGTGGACAGAATGCACTTTCTGTCAGGCCTCAGTAAATGTCTGTTCCCCTCACAACAGACATATCCCATGGGAAACCACACGGCCTCTTTTTCATTCTGTTTTTCACTCTTCTAACCTGTGTGATGACCTTCAGGTGCGCTGACTCCATACCTTCAACCTGGACATCTGTGTGCTGGCAACAATGCTCCTTTTTCCTCCATCCTAGCCCGCCCCCCTCGTGCTGCCCATTCTGTGTGTGTTACTGTCTGGGTGCTGAGGAGAGGCCCCATTGTGAGCGCTTGCTCCCCAGCCGCCCATTCTGCTGTTGCAGGCCAGCGCTCTTTGCAGTCATCCCCCCACCGATCAGGTACCCGTGCGGCGGGACACAAGACCCCCCCAGTCCCCTGAGCATCCTGCCGTGGCGGTCCAGCCAATAATCCTGCCATCTAAAGTGGCTACATGGCAGTCTGTCAGTGGCCAGGCCAGATGGCTGTGGTGCGGTTTAAAGCGTCCAGGCTTCTTTGTTGAACGAAGAGAATGATACTGTTTCAGCTGACCCAGATGTTTGACAGTGACCTGAACGCTGTCTGGAGATACCATACTTTACGTTTTACAATTTTAGTTTTTGAGTCTCACAAATACATTTATTTATTTAAAGTCTTTTTAAGTCATTTTAAGTTTAAATAAGAAATATATTAGTTGGTAATATATATACACACACACCACTTACTTTATTAGGTACACCTGTTCAATTGCTTGGTAACACAAATTGCTAATCAGCCAATCACATGGCAGCAACCCAATGCATTTAGGCATCTAGATGTGGTGAAGACGACTTGCTGAAGTTCAAACCGAGCATCAGAATGAGGAACAAAGGGGATTTAAGTGTCTTTGAACGTGGAAAGTTTGTTGGTGCCAGACGGGCTGGTCTGAGTATTTCAAAAACTGCTGAACTACTGGGATTTTCATGCACAACCATCTCTAGGGTTTACAGAGAATGGTCCGAAAAAGAAAATATTCAATGAAACAGGGGGCAGTTGTGTGGACGAAAATGCCTTGTTGATGTCAGAGGTCAGAGGAGAATGGGCAGACTGGTTAGAGATGATAGAAAGGCAACAGTAACTCAAATAACCACTCGTTACAACCAAGATATGCAGAATACCATCTCTGAACGCACAACACGTCGAACCCTGAAGCAGATAGGCTACAGCAGCAGAAGACCACACCGGGTGCCGCTCATGTCAGCTAAGAACAGGAAACGGAGATTACAATTCACACAGGCTCACCAAAGTTGGACTATAGAAGATTGTAAAAACATTGCCTTGTCTGTTGTGTCTCGATTTATGCTGCAACATTCAGATAGAAGGGTAAGAATTTGGCGTAAAGAACATGAAAGCATGGATCCATCCTGCCTTGTCTCAACGGTTCAGGCTGGTGGTGGTGGTGGTGTAATGGTGTGGGGGATATTTTATTGGCACACTTTGGGCCCCTTAGTACAAATTGAGCATTGTTTAAATGCCACAGCCTACCTGAGTATTGTTGCTGACCATGTCCATCCCTTTATGACTACAGTGTACCCATCTTCTGATGCTACTACTTCCAGCAGGATAATGCACCATGCAGTCAAATCATCTTAGACTGGTTTCTTGAACATGACTTTACTCAAATGGCCTCCACAGTCACCAGATCTCAATCCAATAGACCACCTTTGGGATGTGGTGAAACGGGAGATTCTCATCATGGATGTGAATTGGGA